>VZSC01002888.1:0-16927 GCA_013398225.1 Steatornis caripensis
AATAGCCAGCCCAGCTTTAAACTGTGACAGAAGAATATATTCTATGAAAGAATGCTACAGCAACAAAGAAGTCTTGAAAAGCTGAAGTGTTAACTGAAGCAATCTGCTGTTTAAAATAATGAGCAGAGAGATGCACGTATGGCCCATTACTACTACCTGCTAGAAATTGTTGACCTAAACAAGCAATTCCTAATATCCCATTCTAATCCTTCAAAGAAAGTTAAAGGAACTATAATGCTAGTTACAAATGTTAAAAGAACTTTTGTTACAGATTAAGTTCTGGATATATAAAAACCTCAAAACTTTTCAAAGGCAGATCATTAGCCAAAACCACTATTTGAGCTTTGTCATCATAATTCACTGTCGCATGGCTAAATATAGCCAAAACTCTATTTCTTTAAATAAAGCTTTCTATGAGAAGCAGCAACAGGAGCAATATGCCTCCTCCTGGTATATTTGGTATTTTTTTTGGTACCTCATTCTCAGAATTGCCTTCGGCCACCATCAGTAACTAGATCAGAAGTGTCCAAATAAGCTACAGGATCAGAAAGCTCACTCATCTCTCTTTCCACATATGCTGGCTTCACCTGTAAATACTTAATGAATTTTTATACATCATGTCCAATGAATCGCCAAAAATGGACCCCAAAATATCCCTATATGCTCCTTCTCTTAGTTTTCAGTCTCTGTAAGACAACTGTTTACACTAAATTGATGAGATATTAACTGTCTGTAATAGCATCTTTGACATCTGCAAAGTTTTCACGGTTAAGAAAGCTCATAATACTAAAGCAATTGAAAACATATTTAGATCGGACACCGAATCTTGGAATAATTTCTGGTTTGTGACAGAACACACTGTTTTGTTTTCCTCTTGTTTCATTATTAAAAACTAAAGTAAAAGCTATAACTACCAGATTTTTCTTTCAAAGGAAGGCAAATGCAGAAGACTCATTTAGTAAGCAAAAAAAATTGCCATTTTAAATTGGCTTGTTTTTAACAATTGGTATTGAATTCTCATATCTAATAATCTTAAGTAAAAATTCGGGTTACCTTCCTCCAAATGTTAATTGACTAATGATCACTACACTGAGTAATAAAAATTGGTTTTAGTTTCCCTTTATGAATGTAGTTGGTGGACAAAACTGAAGACAACACAAACATTTAAGTGATGAGCACAACACAAACCCTTTTTGATTTGGAGTAAAACCAGGCAACACTCTTCTCTGGAAATCAGAATCAACTATGTATCTAGTTAAAAAAAAAAAAGACACAGGGAAGTGTGTGGTTTAGAAGGGATGCAAGTAAAAAATTATTAGTAACTATTTGTATAAAAATGACTCCTATGAAGGTCATGGCCATAAAGACAGCTGAACAGTCTGTATTTTACAGAGAATAACACCCATAAGTATTTACACAGAGCTGCAACACCTGCATATGTATTGTAAGAAACATTCAAGGCCAAATACAGAGCACTTGTACATAATCATCAAATGATTATTTCAAAATCCACATAAAACACTTAAATGGCTTCCCAACATACATAAAACCTTGATGGTTATGATAGTGCTGTTATAATATAATCCTAAGGTTGTGCTATATCTTCCTAGAAACAGTTGGACCTATTACTTTTTTTTTTCTGTTGTTTCAATGCTGCCCTCCGCTCCTCTCTTCCATCTATCTTAGTTTTCCTCCTTCAGAGACCATTCTTATTGCACTGCAATTCCTGCTGAGAGCCAAACGTAGGCTAAGCTGTTTGCTGCTCAGCGTTCTCGCTAATGAACAGCCACTGGAAATGTCCAATCACATCTGAAGATCAGAATATCCCTTAATAACAGGAAAAGCTCTATTTCCATTATGTGTGCAGCAGCCAGATATAAAAACAAAAATAGAAGTGGGGACATGTTAAGAGTATGGTTAAAAGGCCAAATGAATTCAAAGTAATTATCTTGGCAAAGATGCTAAACCCTGATGAAATCTACAGAAGGGTGACAGATGATATTATATTCTGATCTATTGTATCTATTTTTTTTTTTCCCTGTCTGGCATGCTGGGACTGGTTTTACTGGATTTAGGAGCTACTCTAATACCACCGCTTGCTGGAGGACTGATAAGTGTATTGATATTATTGTTCTTAAATTAACACTCAGTTTCCAGGAGAGTAAACAAAAAATCCAAAGCACAATTATTTTTCCAGTAGTTTGATAGGGTACAACTGTTTTTCATAATCCTTCCCCTCCCTACCCTCAATTAAAATTTAGGTCATGATATTTTGGAACACAGGAGTTATATGGTAAAGAGCTCTGTAGGTGTGAGCAAGGGCCTATGTCTTGAGAATGTAACACCGGGGTTTTGTATAAATAACCAATGGAGATACTCAGATGGTAATTTCACATGTGGCGATCTCAAAATCTAGGTTTACCTGATTACAAACATAAAAGTATGTAAGCAATTTTTTTTGCTAATGAACATAGACACTTTTAAATCTAATTTGCATTAAGTTGTAAGGGAACAGCAGCAGCTACCTGACAAACTGATTTTTAGGAAAAAAAGTCACTGAAACAAATGCCCTAATACATTTCAGAGCTCAGTCATCATCACTGCAAAGCCACTTTGTGAAACAAGCCTACTTACAGAGATCCCGATTCTAGTGTGAAACAGCTTCTTAAACACATAGTAAGAGATCAGTGCAATACTAAATCTCTTAAAACTATTTCCCCACACCTTTTTCCATTATTTTGTGACGCTTACTCCCATAAGAAGATAAAAGAGGAAACAATTTAATGAAACTTAATGGATACATTAAGAAGTTTCAAGTAACAACTGTAAGTTTTCCTCTACTAAACAGAAGACAGATCTTTCTATCACTTCTTTGCAAGATGTACTCATTAACAGAATTAAATTGTGTTCTAACATACTACCAGTAAGTGATATCAAAATAAGGCTTTCCAGACCTACTCTTGATACCATTTTTTTTTTNAAAAAGTCACTGAAACAAATGCCCTAATACATTTCAGAGCTCAGCCATCATCACTGCAAAGCCACTTTGTGAAACAAGCCTACTTACAGAGATCCCGATTCTAGTGTGAAACAGCTTCTTAAACACATAGTAAGAGATCAGTGCAATACTAAATCTCTTAAAACTATTTCCCCACACCTTTTTCCATTATTTTGTGACGCTTACTCCCATAAGAAGATAAAAGAGGAAACAATTTAATGAAACTTGATGGATACATTAAGAAGTTTCAAGTAAGTTTTCCTCTACTAAACAGAAGACAGATCTTTCTATCACTTCTTTGCAATATGTACTCATTACCAGAATTAAATTGTGTTCTAACATACTACCAGTAAGTGATATCAAAATAAGGCTTTCCAGACCTACTCTTGATACCATTTTTTTTTTAATGAGACTTTAAAAGTGATAAGTAGGTTTCTTGGCCTGAAAATATTTTTCAAATTTGTCACAGTTTAAAGCTTGGCTTGCTATTAAATGGACAGCAGATGTTCTTTGTTAACCCCCTCACTCCCCAAAAAGGGGAGGCAAGAGAAAATGGAAAGAGACTTCAGGGTTGGAAAAGTTACAACAGCTTTAATCTAACTATAATAGTAAGGTATAATAATAACAGAAAAGTAATGAAACATACACAACTATATAAGAAACCAAAATCAAGCTCCCCACCCCGATGATGATCACGGCACCTGGACACTGCTGGGCACACCCTGGAAAAGTCTCAGACTGGACTCAGCAGCAGACAGGAACTGGATTCAGGAATGCACGGATCGGGGTTGAAGGCAGAGGAATCGTACAGAGTCCTCGGATGCTGGCTATAGGAGAAGAGGAGACTGACCCTCGCGATCCTTCAGCTTTATACTGAGTACGATGTGTATGGGATGGAACACAGCATTTGGTCAGTTCTGCGTCACCTGTCCAACCTGCTCTTCCCCACAGGAGGGTCGCAGGTGTGACCCCTTTCCTGCTCTTTCATTTCCGGCACATAAGAAAGTCAGCAGAAACAAGTATCAACCTTGGTCTCCATAGTGATAACTATAAGCAAGAGCCTTTCTGCATACCATTCCTACTGATGTTCCAGCAACTACCATAACTACCAACACAGAACCTTACCACTGCTAGAAGCAGACATTGCCTGAAAAACATGCAGTTAATTTCAGAGAGTGCAGCTTCTCAGAAGAGACTGAACTAAAAGGTATAATTACTAAAATAAAATTGGTACTGTCCTAGCTCAAACCAGGACAAAATTGTATCCAGAAACATGCACTGTTTTATTTTCAGGTATGAATATATAAAAGAGGTATGTCTAAATTTATCTTTAAAGGATCATTTTAGGCATGTACTAGAAATCTTTTCTATTTTTTACAACTACCACGAAGCCTTATTATAAAATCTGAGAAAATCCAAGAAAAGTTCTGCAAGTGGCAAAACAATCAGTATTATAGAGGTTATACATTTAGTTTTTTGATAACTGACTAGCTTTTTTCCCCCCATGAATTCAGTATTATCTACTGATCTTTATTTTTTCAGAAGTATTTGAAACTGCTTGATAAGGAGACCTCCCTATTGAGATTACCAATAGTCATTTTATAGAAAGCCTGCAGTAACACTGTAAAAGTGACAGAAGATTAGCAGAGTATAAAAATAATAGGTCCCTAGTGCTGTATTGATATTTTAGATGAAAGATTTGCTGTCATGCCTGAGCCAAGTTATCTGCTGGTAAATTCCACTGAAGACAGCACACTTATACCACTGATACTTTATTCTGTTCTTTATGCAATAAATATGCCTAAGAATGTGAGAGACTTACAGTGTCATAGATAATTTAACATATTTGCATCATTACATGCATCTAACATAAAACTTAAGAACTCATAGCTAGAAAGAGCGACACTGTCAGAAACATTGGCTCATCTTGAAAACATTAGATAGTAACAAGTAATTAAACTTCTTAAAGAACTCGTCTAACATAACTGCCCAACATATTTCAATATTTATTATCACTGCACAGGAGCTTAATATTACTTACAGCCTCTTGTCCTATGGATATGAAAAAAACCCCAAACCAACAAAGTAATCATCCAAAGAACACTTACATAGAAAAATACAACTGAAAAAAAAAATTAACATATCTTACACAGGATAATCAAAAGAGAGTGTGAGATACTCTACTGAAAGGAATAGTACATAACTTTAAGATTTGGCTACTCTTCCTTTTTCAATCTCTTCTGCATGTAAGGTCTAAAGTTTCTCTACATATCAAGGCATGAAGATTGGATTCACCACAGCTGCTAGTGCTCCACTGAATTATTGACCTCAGGGGTCAGGAGAAAAAGCAATCAAGTCTGTATCCTTGCATCAAATGTTTTGGCAACTGACATCTATTCTCTACAAACTTCCGTTTTCTAATCAACGAGAAAAAAGACACAAGACTGAAGCCACAGGCTGGTTCCTCCTGCACAACTTAAATACGACTATTGGTCACACACGTAACTACACACAAGTCAGAAGCAAGGAGTACAATGATTGACTACTCTAACACAAAAAACTGCAGTGTAGGAAAAATTCTACATAAACTCTAGGTGTAATGAACATCATCTATTCCCCTGAGAAGAAATAAGACAATTTTTTTCTTCCCTATATTACAAAATAACTGAAAATGGGCTTCAAACCATAATTTGAACACAAATGATCTGACTAGCCTCCTCCACTGTTTCCCTCTCCATCCATGCCTCATGGGTAACTACTGCTCAGCTATATAGATACACACCCCAGAGGCTGGTTAGGACTTACGTTTACTACATTAGGAAAATGCCATGGTGCAGTAGCCAGAGTGACAGGATCACTACACATTCAGAAAATGTTTGCACTATGAGTTCTATAAGCGAGTAATTCAACCATCTTCTACCAACCTAATGTTTTCTTCGGTTTGCTGAATGCGGTTTTGCTTTTCTAAAGTCTCTCTTTCTAGCACACTGAGAAAATGAATAAAACCCTTTAAGCACAATACACAAGACATTTGATTCTGAGTATGTGTCACTAGACTTCTAAAGCCATTTGATGACTACTCTGGATAACTTCAAATTAATTAAAATTGAAGAGTTCTTCACATAACACACTAGCATTCATCACTGAAACATCGGGTCAGTTGTTATGTTCATGAAATTACTTAAAGCTTTCTGAACTTCCACAGAAGAAAGGAAATTACTGCACCTGTCAATCAAGAAAACATTCTGTAATTGTTATCTACATTTCTCCCCAAGTTTCCAACTCCCTACAGGAGTTTTGATTGCAATTCCTATAGCATTCAGTTTTCGTACTAATAGGAAGCTGTGTTTGAAGTTTATGAGAATTCCACCCCTCAGTACTGTTGTTGAGACAGATACTATACCTCAGTATTCAAATGAAACAGTGGTACAGTTGTAAATGGTTTAAAATAAAAGGTATGTCTATTGTTAAAATTCTGCTTAATTATCACTAAACAGGAAGTCCATAGACTAGCTGACCACTCTTTCCTAATTCTCTTCTACTTGTGTTCATTTTAATTGGATTTCTAAATTGAAATTCAGAGGTAAAACACAATTTAACTCCAGGATAATTTGATTATTTTATTATTCAAGGATTATTTGTTTGTACATCAGTCTGGGGCTATGGAGACAATATGCATATTCAAGTATTTTTGTTTCATAAGCAAAAGCAGGCAGCATTCACCAATCTGCTAGCCACAAAATTGCAAATGTTTGCTATATCCAGGGGCAGCTCATACAGCTCTTGGTTTGTCTTGCTATGTCCCTCTCTTATTTCCCTACTCCCCCAATACAGAGTTAATAAGCAACTTTTCCATGCTGCCATACAAGAAACACAGACTGATTTATTTAGGCAACCTTAGTCTCCCCATTTTTATTTTCTTTCCTCATCTTCCTATTTTTGAGCCTGTTTGCACAGCCCCAAGCACAGCTGCACGACAGCCTGCACTGGCTCCTCAGAGTCCTATAATAAAAACAGAGAACGTTTCTTCACTTATTCTGTTGCTTTTTTGGTCAAGTGGATTCCAATCATATTAAATGACCCATTAAATGAAAAAATCAATTTACGCTTATAACACCAAAGAATTGTTTCAGAAGAAAGAAAGACTACTGCTAAAGATGCTATTGAAATACAAGAATTTACACTGCATTTCCAAGGTGGTTTCAAGAGAAGTTGAATCTTGACCCATTTCTGATGATGCAATAACCAGCATCTAGAGGTTTTTCCCTGGCAAGTGAGTAGTGCTAGGACAAGATAATTTTGAGCATTCCTTGGCTTCACTCAACACTCATAAAAGGACATGAAATCATTCCCTTCCATTCCTTTAACGCTCTAGTAATTTTGTAAAGTATCACCCTCTACTGCAGAGTAACTTTCACCCGACCTACTAGATCCTGTGCTCACTCATTTGAGTCCGACGCTTTGTGTGTTTTTTCCTATAGTCACAGCTGACCACAGACAATGAACTATGCACCAAAAAAACCCCAAATTCCTAATTGTGCGGATGCAGGATAATTCTGTATTTTGGCTCCTATACACCTACAGCTTTCATTAAATAAGCTGTAACTTGAGTAGTGACCCAATTCTGCTGTACCTTTTATTGTTAGAACAAAAGCAATTATAAACATCTCCCAACAAAGCTAAATATTTTTCACACTTAAAACACTGTTTCCTAAAACACTCTGCTCATTTCTGATACACTTCAATTTAATTCAGTCTCTGTAGACCTCCCAATCCCTTGAATGTATACAGATGAATGCAGAAAGATTAAACTTTTTCTTACTGTGACCTACAACAATGTGCTGAAACTTTAATTATTATGTTAATTCAAGCACTGGGCCCAGAGGATTTCTTATATCCCAGAAGATAATACAATCTACTCTGAAGTGAGATGTGGGTATTAGCTGCATCTAAGTATTTTGTCTACAAATATATTTAGGCAGAGTAACTAATGACCATGCACTAAATAAAATATTGTTAAAATCTAATCCTAATTTTGGAGCATTTTCCTCAAGCAGATGAGTAGTTGCTCAGAAAAATACTGGAAATGTAGTTGCATGTAGGACTAAAAGCTTGTGTCTTCACCAAACATTATTATCCAAATTCCAGCCTTTTGAAGCAAGATTGGTATTTATTAGACAAAGAACTTTACTATACTTTTCAGGACTCCATACCTAATACACATATATACTGATATAGCATTTGGAAAAAAACACAAAATATTTTTTTCCACTGCAGGACAGGATTGGTTACTGTCCACACTATATTAGGAATCAGAACAAGAATACCCAACCCTAAAAATAGTACGTTTGGAATAAAGATGGCTTATTATGAAAGAGAATAAATTTCCCAAGACTTGATGTTTTAGAGGACTAGCACTAGAAGAAATACCCATCACTGAAAATTGAGGTTTGACCTTTTTCGTGACAGACAGTACAAGTGATCTGATCAGCTAAATCCTCACATCAAATCGCTGGCTCCAGGTTTGTATTATTCACTCAGAAAAAAAAAATGCCTTTTTTTATTATCCCCAGACTCAGCCAATAATTTCCTTATTTTCCTTTAGCAACATGATTGACAAAAATGAAACTCAAATTGTATAGTTTAGAAGAGAAAAAAGTAAAGAACCCTGATAGCGTGAACTTGTCAGACACTGGTAAAACCAGTGGAACTTTGTTGACTACACAAACCTTTTTTTAAACAATAGAGCAGCATGTAGGTCTTACTTTTTATTAGTCTTTAGACTTTATATAGTCTTACTTTTCCTTGGTTTCCTACATTACAGTATATCCTATTAATGTTTCACAAAAGCACCTGTGTTATAATTAAGAGCAATGTGACTTTCATCAAGGAAAAGCTCAAAAAATGTTTAATATACAGGAAACAAGGAATTAATGCAAGCTTTCAGGCTTTATACTGCCAAGTAAGCCAGAGATTTTGTCCTATGCTCATTTTTGATTTTATGTTTAAATTGCTTACTATTATATTGCCTTGATAACCATCACAAAGACAATTCCTTAATTAGCAGATACAAATCTTTATGTACTGAACAGAAAAAAATTACAAAGAAATTCTTGTATCAATATTTTCTAAAGTTGATGTAAATAAATTGGGTTAAAGCTTTCAAGATGAGAAGATGTTAAAGACCATGGATAGCACAAGTATATTTTTGTATTATCTCTAAGCAATGTGGCCACAAGAATACTTGTTTCCTACATTACTTTTAACATTTCCCCAACAGGAAGGCCACATTGAAAAGATTCTTCTGCATTTCTATTCTACTTAAGTTTTATTCTTCATAATCTGTACAGGACAGAGGCAGCATACCCCTCACATGGAAATAACCGGCTTATCAGAGCATACCTCTAATAAAAACCTGGTTTGGTTTGGGATTTTTTTTCTCCTTACATTTTTCAAATTCTGAAATAGATCACACTAGAAGGACAATCTTTCTAAGTTACAGAACCTTTACAGGGTAATTTGTTATAGGAATGTAATGCAATTCCCATTTGTATACATATTAATATATTGTACACAAATATACATATATACAATTATATATGGTTTATAACCAGGAAAAATGTTCTTAATGTATTTTATTTAAATCGGTTGCTTCCCCACCAGTTCAGAAATTTTTTGGATACCTACACAAAAAAAAAATTTAAAGCATTTTAAAAACCATTTTTTTGAACATACAAGCTCCTCTGCAATAACTTCTTCCTTAAAAACCTACGTTTAGGTTCTTTTCTTGCTCAAAAACAAACACATGTTTTTTCTTGATAGCGAAAAAAAAAAGATTTTTTTCCACAGCTAAAGAGAGTTCACAGTTGCCATGGTCACTGAACGAAAAGTCACTAAGGACTTGCTACCAAAGGCCTTTGCAGCATATACAAGGTACAGTCAGTAAGAGGTATTGGAAAGTCTTTTATGGTTATTTGAAATATACAGAACTAGCAAATTCAGTGTTGATTATTAAAAATAAGTGTTAAAAGTATACATCTTATCTTTCCATTAAGGTGTACCAGAGATAGGCTTATTAAGAAAAGGTCAGTTACTCCCAGTTAAACAAACAACATAACACTGAAAAATGTGTTATTGTATGCATCTTGTTATACTAAATTTCTTTAAGTATTTTGTTGTCATAAAAAAGATAACTTAAATTATTGATTACACCTCAAATGATTTCCTGCTCTTGAGTCTGACAACTTAATGCAGAAAAAAAAAAACCCCAAACAGCTATGGTGTTAATTGTGTGAGAAAATACAGCCCCGCCTTAAAGTTGTTGCATGTATCCCAATACACAGATTCCATAGCCACCATTACTTGAGGATTGTAAGCCATCACATAGCGATATTCGATTCTGAGAAAAAGAGAGACTCAAGTTACATTATTTGGATATGAGCTTAATACCTTTCAACCAGTGAGCTAAAATTGCTAGAACAAAGAGGAATGCAAAGTAAACTTCATGCAGTGAAACTACAGTTAAAAAATACATGAATCATGCTGGCAGCAAGAAACAATTTTTGTAGCGTATCTTCACAGAAAACTCAGAGCTGACTTTTTCTTTTCTCAACTGTATGATCTCAAAAATATAAATACATATTTCTAATTTCATCATGAAAGATGTATTGGATTATCAGGACATTTCTATATTAGCTGTAAACCACTTCAAATAATTCTATTGGACAGTATTATATAGTCATGTACTTCTTGAACCCAGGTAACATTGGCATTCCTAGGGGTAGGGGTGTCATCCTTCAACACGCAGTTGTGAAATTCAGCATAATTGATATCTTAATGAACTAAATTCTTAACCATTCCTCATAGTTGATACATTGCATTATTCTACTCTATTCAGGGCAGCAGTCGAGCAATTCAGTCTGTAGAAAGACAAGACAGGCTAGAATTTGGTTAGACACTTAAATTTACTCTGAAATTTATCTAGACCTTTAACCAACAAAGTGAGCCATGAACAGCTTTACTCGGTCCTCCACTACACATGCTTTTGTTCCTTTGTCTTTTCACTAGCTGTATATATAGTTCTCATTCATTTTCCAAAAGTCTCACCGCAGGATGCCAAATCCTGCAAAGTCATTCAGGAAATTTCAATTATAAACAAGTAATTGGCTCATAGAAGAAAATCCCACACTGGCATGCTTGCCAGCGAGTCCTTTAAAAAAGCAAAACAATCACATACTTCTATGCTATATCCTATCGGTCAACACACTTCACATACAGGCCTTACAAATGTACATGTTCTATTACGATGAGCCCTAGAGCACTGTTCTAGGGTTATTTTGAGGTTGTATTTTAAAAGACGTCTAAGATATTGTCATAAGCCTTTATTGAAATTCTGTAAATATGAAAGGATGTTCATTTTGAGCTATACTTTACAAAATCCTTTGTATTTTTGTCCCTAGTTTCAAGATCTTTAAGATTTGTATGGCAGTAATGTCCAGTGCTGGCAGTATATAGTGACAGACAAGCACACCACCTCACCTAAGCAAAATTGCCTAATCACACTTCTGAATTCTGCAGTTAGTCACCCTGTAGCACCTGTGTCGTATTTTAAGTATGTGCACATAAATGCAGAGTTTGCATCTGCATATTGGAACTGGATTTATCTTCTTACTGAGCNAGTATATAGTTACAGACAAGCACACCACCTCACCTAAGCAAAATTGCCTAATCACACTTCTGAATTCTGCAGTTAGTCACCCTGTAGCACCTGTGTCATATTTTAAGTATGTGCACATAAATGCAGAGTTTGCATCTGCATATTGGAACTGGATTTATCTTCTTACTGAGCTGAACAGATGTGAGATACTAACTGCAAGGACATTCCAGTCATCTGATAGTTTTAGCACAACCTTGCATATACAAACTTTTAAATGTTAATATTTTAAAGATGCAAAGCAGGAGATTTACCCATCCTGTTCCCTGGAAAAACACTATTCTTGTGTTCAAGAACTATGCTGATTTAACTAACATATGAAGGTATGTTTTGGTAACTAACCAACCCTGAACTACTTAGCCTCTGGCAATTTTAGTATTTCATCTTACATTTCATTACATCTAGTTATTATCAGAGCAGACTGGAACATACTGAGGAGGCAGTTACATGGTACCACACATTTTGCGGTCCTATTTACTTAATAATCCAGACTTTGACCCATTTGGACCACCTGGAGCTACACATTACTTTACGTGTTGTGAGGGCAGATAGGAGATGGTACATGCCTAGTTCTCACCCAGCATGGAGTTAAGATAGGACTGAATCACCCACCTAGACCTAGTCACTGAGAAAGATTTCCAGATCTTAAAGTTTAGACACCAAGTCCAGAGCTTATCTGTAGTATATTAGTCACATGTAAAGAATATTTTCTACCATCTTTTTATTTTTCGGCCTCAACAACCTGAGATATCCTACATGTAGCAAGTGAACTAAACTTAAGAACTGAATTGAGATGTGGTAATTTATTCTCAGCACTTTGCATTTCACTTAGATTTGAAAATGACAAGCTGTTGGCCCAATTTTTGTCAACATGATTTGATTAGTTCTGAATTTATGACAATTAAAGCTCACAGTTTCTTTTAAAATGAAGTTACTGAATTTGCCTTAATTCATTTTCATTGCTCAGCAATGTGTGCATTTTAATTCACCATAGAAATATTCCATCCCCTCTGCTTTCTGCAGGGAAGGCACTACCATCAGTGATATCATCATTTTTTCCCTGTGAAACCGATTGACTAGAAAATAGACTGGAAACAACTCTTGGGAATGCTGGCCATGCTCCACATTTGACTGGCTCCATCTGAGTCTCATTTGATTCAAAGACCCTAATGCATTCCAAATCTTCTTCCGAGAAAAAAAAAAAAATGAAATATTGCACTATAACACTCATTTTGTATTACTTGTGTCTGCAGATGCAGTTTTGGTTTTAGGCAAATCACATCTATTATTTATTATTCTAGGGCCATATACAGCACAAAAAAAGTATAAGCTATAATTCACTTAAAAGATGAGACACTATACAAAAATAAATTGGCACTTCTCAAACTTTTGGGGGGACAGGGAGAAGAGAGTTGGAGTATGATTGACACACTAATGAAGAAATAATTTTGGCAAGTTCTTAGGGCTTAATAATAAATGACAAAGTTCTATATATTAGAAGAGCAAGATCCAACCTCATATGCCTCAACCACACTTCTCCCTTGCTTTCATATTCCCGTAGGAAAGCAATTTTCTCTTCATGGATCCTCTGTGAATTTGTATTGTTCATACACCATTTCCTCCGCAAATGGCTGTAGACTGATCTATATTTTTATGAGTATCTGCAGACTACGCATCTTAATCTGGAATGGTAACAGAATTTTCTTCCAGTAGTGTGCTTAAAAAAAAAAATCTGTAACAGTAGTTGAAACTAATAACAGAGAACATGGAAGTCTAATAGCAGAGGTACAGTATGACTATTTGTTTTCTACTTAAGCTAACAGGGATCTGCTAAAAAAAAAAAATCTACCAAGACTCTGTCTTTCATAATAATTCTAAATTCAGTTTGGTTGTGGTGCATTTCCTCCCCTTTTTAGCATGTTAAAATACATTTTTCTTTTAAAGTAATCATTGTAAACTGTAAAATAAGAAGTAAGCAGAACTCTTAAAATAATTCAGATATTATAATTAGCAAAATTGGGTTTTTATTTTTATTAGTCTATTGCTTTTCTAGTTTAACTATTAATTTAAAAAATATTCTTGCTCTAATAGCTAATTAAAATTACTAAATAATGAAGTTGAATTAATTACCCAGAGCCCAACTGTATCTCCATACTTTAAAAAATTACCATAAGTGAATACCTAACAAATTATGGGAAAAAAATTCAAATTACATTTATTTAGCTGTAACATCTTTTGCTTACTATTCACTGTATATGTTCAAGGAAGTTAGATATAATCTTGGGGGTTTTTTTCGCACAAGTAGATTCACTGTCATTGCTCGCTGCTCATTTTATGCTGGTGAAAGGTTAACTCTATTACCAAGATGACTATGTGTCTTAGTTGCTATATACACTCTATTTACAATAAAACCAAAGGATTTAAGAATCTTTGTTATAAACAAGCCTGTTAACTTCTTGTAACTGCATAGAGACACGACCCAACTCATGAGCAACAGATTCACGTGGTTGCCAAAGACACCAAAAGTTCAATGAACAATTAGTATTCTTCAGCAAAATTCTATTCACTTTACAGCTAGCTTGTAACTGCAGTCCATAGCAAATGCTGATAACTTCCTCCACCCTCTCAAGTCTAAATGCACCCTCTCAAACCCTTTAATCATGAAACATACACATAAAAACCCACACCCATTCCTTTCCCAGATCTCATTCACATAGTATACGTCTAGCTTAGCCTTTCTAATTGACTTATAAATAAATCCCAACAATAAAATGTTATAACATCATTTTCCATTAAATATTCCCTTTTGCACTTGTATACAGAAACATAATAGTTCCTGATCACTTAAAGAGGATTGTAAAGTCAGCAAAGCACTAGCCATAGCACACATCCATGTGGGGAAGCCTCCTTCCCAAGAGTGTTACGGCCTTTAGTTAGTGCTTGTCCTGTAATTGGTGCAGTCAAGTCACAATAATGTGCTGGAATTCTGTTGTTCTCCTCGATGCCTCTTATCAGAGCCAGACTTTGCAACGTGTTTGAAATGTGGATTACTTGTTCCCAGAAGGAGGCCAAGTGGAAGCTGAATAACCCTGACCTTTCTGAGCCTGGCAAGTCAAAACNAGGGCCTTTGCATAACCATAATCTTCACATTCTCTTTAGATAATTCTCCTTTACAGTGATGCGCACACACACTAAAATCAATACTTTCTAAAAGGACAGAAAATGGGAATCTGATTTGACATGTCACATACAAGATCTGCCAAAAAATTATTTTACCATCTTCGCTGTCATCAAGAGATGTTCATAGTATTCCAAGCAACTAATCTACAAAATCAGACCCAAAGCTGACAATGGTTATGCAGGGTACTGGGACTACAGCTTAGTATCCTGATAGGCTCTTCCATTTATTTTTTGCCTTCTATTATACTTAAAATAGAAGACAGTCTCTACCTCAAAGAGGATGAAACTTGTACTTATGCATGGCAGAAAGGGGTTCATTATTAATAGGGATTCTGGGTACTTCAACAATACAAACAATAACAATGTTCATGATAAAGATATGATTTTATAGTATCCCAAGATAGGTATAAAACATCTTATTCTCTGTATGGCTAAAACCAGCAGGCTTTTTATTGCCATTCAGTATCCCTGCACCACTTGACTTCACTGTCCCTAATTGAGACACGATGTACTATTACATAAGGGTACTTCATTTTGTCTTTCTCCCAATTCCCTCCGGCTGACTTGAAGGTACTGTTGACTGGTAATAGAGCCACTACAGGTACTTAAACCTGTACGAAACAAGTTTGTTTGGGTTCTTACCCCCCAATAGCAACCATAACCCCAAGGTTTTTTGAAATTCATTTTAAAAAATAATTTGTCTTGATTTTACAAGTTTACAGTCACAACAAAGAGCATGCTGTGTGCATTTATCATAACATGGTAACTTTATGAGGTGTTGTGACACAGGATACTATAATATCACTCTTCCCTCCTGAGCGTGAATAGAATTGTTAGGCCTATTTAGTACCAGTGCCAATCCAGAGTGATAGCAAAGAAAGCACAAAACTTGAGGGCAGAATTAGGCTTAATTATGAAAATACTTCAGCCTATATCAAAAATCAGGCATTACTCAGGCACAGTTAACATTTAATACCACGTCTACTCTGTGTCATACCAGAGGTAAAAAGTTTAAAAAATAATAAAAAAAAAGTACTAACAAGCATGACACACATTATTGTCCTTGTTACTGGGTTATAACACACTGTATTTCTGTGGGCTGGCAGGAGTTGTCACTTCCACTTGCCATTGCTTCCAGTTACTCTGGTCTGATCAGACACATTATAAGATCACATATCACATCTCTTGAACTGAAACACTAATACAAGTGATTTACTTAATGCAGAAATAGCTTCATAAGGAAATTTGCATGTATGAGATTTTATTTTCTTGAAGGGCTGGGAGGAGGAGATCATACATATGTCTGATGTTGACAGGTTTTTCTTAAACCACATAACACTGACATGGTTTGGTTTGAATTCTCTGCCCAATGCTCTCTTACTTGGCCAGTGTCTGCATATATACAAGTCAATTTTCTGCATTTGCTTGAGTGTTTGAATTTAGAACATGCACTTATGTCAGTTAAGGAAAAAAGCACTTCAAAGCTGTAGTAGTTATCACGGAATCATAAATTGAAGAATTTTTACCTTTTTTGAGTAAAAAAAAGTCTTTAAATAATTTTTATGAAGGTAAATACAACATTAGTTTTTCATATTATAAAAAAAAATCTTGCGTTCTTCAAGAATGTGATAAAAGCACAGATAGTTCAGCTGACCAATATCCTCCAGGTCACATCTTAGTGTAATTCCNTCTTGCGTTCTTCTAGAATGTGATAAAAGCACAGGTAGTTCAGCTGACCAATATCCTCCAGGTCACATCTTAGTGTAATTCCACAATATCAAGTTGTCTACCTGTATTCATCACATCAAGTAGCAATCTCACTTCATGGCTGCAGTAAAGCATAAAGAGTTCTGCTAAAACAGAAGTCCACATTTCCACTAAATGAAAGCCAAATACTAATTTAGTCACAGACACTAAGGCATATATGACTGCATCTTTTAAGGAACTTCCAATAGCATTACTGTTGGAAGGCAAAAATGTAGTAGACGACCATGGAGTTACTGGCTAATAATGCTTTAATAAATGATTGTGGCAAT
>VZSC01002888.1:28433-48370 GCA_013398225.1 Steatornis caripensis
TGGAACACAGGAAGTTCCACCTGAACATGAGGAGGAACTTCTTTACTGTGAGGGTGACAGAGCACTGGAACAGGCTGCCCAGAGAGGTTGTGGAGTCTCCTTCTCTGGAGATATTCAAAACCCGCCTGGATGCATTCCTGTGCAACCTACTGTAGGCTAACCTGCTTTAGCAGGGGGGTTGGACTAAATGATCCCTAGAGGTCCCTTCCAACCCCTACCATTCTATGATTCTATGATTCTATGATATGAAATACTTTAGCAGTCTCAAGGCAGAAACAATTCTTAAGGAATATTCTACACAATGCACCATTCCCATTAGCTATCTTGCCTACTAGCCAGGTACAAGATATTACGTGTTGTATTTATCATCATCATATTTAAATCAGGATGGCTGTTTCCATGCATTTACTTTCCAATTAAGCTAAGTTTATTAAGGAAAATGCCAATTGATAAACCACAACAACTATTTTTCCTCCAATTGCAAACTTAAAATATCAAGGTAACCTATAAATACATATTAATTTTATGTTGACAGCGAAATCAGTATGTTCATGTCAGCCAATATTTTATCCTGAGGGACTCTCCCTGCTTATGAATATATGAAATCAATACGTGCTGTTACACATATTCAGACTGCTCAGAGAAGCACAGGAATTATCTTCATTGTAATCAATTTCAGGCTGTGACAGTTTCCTTCTTACTTACTGCAATAACAGATCTGCTCCTCACTCTGCAATCTTGTGTTCATTGCAGTAACATTAGTACAAAGTATTTCTACGATATAGTACATACACAACAAGATGCTAAATTGGGGTACTTAGGACTCTAAAACAAGAAGTACAGAAATATTTGAAAATATTTCATTAAAAAAATCCAATTGCCAGTTGTTGCAGGCCCTTAATCCCCTTTATTTTTATGGTAGCTTCAACTAGATTCAAAATAAAACTTTACCATCTTAAAATTAATTATACTATTATTTCTTCTTAACAGATCTATGCATCTGACTGCTATGAATATTGCCCTCATCTATTTGTTTCTTTATTCTTTTGATTATGAACAATGCTGTATTACAGTACTTTGTATTAACAGCAGGATTATTCTGGTTTTATCTTTTTCAAGGTTGAAGTGTTCTCTTCTAAGAATCTGGTTTGGAGCCTTTTTTTGTTGTAATGATTTCTTTCTTCTTAATTCCAAGGCACATTTAAAATTCTAGCAAGATTGAAAAGTCACATTCTAATACAATCTAACATACTGAATAAAATTCACCCATCTAACAATACTTTGCTCTTGTTTATTTTATGAAACCTCCGCAGCAAGTTAATTTTGCAACCAATCTCATTAGATTTGTAACTAATAACAACCAAAGATAAGAAAATCGAGCAAGATTTATACTTTATGATTGAGCTACTCAGTGTTTTACTTAAACTGCTACTCATTAACAAGTTTGCCCCCATGTCATACAGCCTGCCTCAAGCTTTACGTTAATGTAAGCTCCATACAGCATTCTAGATTACTTTCAGACATTTAAATTAGTATCATGTTTTCCCACTATGAAATACTGGTGCCAGTACCATTACTAATATTCTAGGGTAGTCAGACTATTGCCAGAGTTGGACTGTCAATCCAACAAATATGAAAATAACATGGAAATATGGGAGTGTCTAAAATCCACAATACCATTTCCCTTAGCTTCAAGAGAATCAAGATTTCCTTTCTGCAAGCCATACCCTGGCATTTCTCGTACTTTCCTTTCATAAAGCTTCCACTCAAGCATGCACTTTCAGAATATCATAGTAAGTGCTGAACAACCTGCCAATTACTGCACTCAGCTCCCCCTCATAAGCATATCACTCCAAATACAGGCTGCACATCTGCAAAAGCAGTTTAACTCCCTTACTCATAAGTTCTTAAACCTGTATCTACTGCTCTTGACAACATGCTCAAAAAAGCCAAGCACAGTTGGATGGGTAGGGGAAACCAGCGATGTGAACACGACACAGTGTGGTACAAATACTCATTTCTCATATTGCCTCATTCAAAATAACCAGATTAGAGCATGGTTTATCAAAAGCAGGAGCTGTTCTTACACTTCAAACACCAAAATAAGGATGCACTTCGATTAAAAATTGATCTCCCTACATACACAAATAGACTGCCAATCTACATACCTTCAGCTAATTTGGAGACATGCATTGTGAAATCCAGAGCTAGCAGGGGTTATTTAATATCCCGTTTCATCCCAGTTTCTCCAGCACAGCATCTGATCAAGATGCTTTCTCTGATCAAGAAAGTATGTAATCCATGTTAATCTGTGTATATACTATACTAATACATACTATACTAATAGTATGACACTAAAACCATTTTGAGCAACTGAAGATTCATCTGCAAAAATTCTGATTAGTCAGATACATTAATATCATCAAAATTCCCATTTCCTTTTTAAGAAATCTAATACTTGAAAATATGGGACTGAATCCAACTTAAAAGTTTCAGTTAAAGTTGCAGGTGGCACGCTAAAGACAAATGTGGAATACTTTGTGGCAGATGGTCAGCCTCTCGATCAGCAAAATAAAAATCATTAGATAAAAACTCTTTCAGCAGCAATATGACATAGTTATAACGGTAACTCTACCTGCATAAGCAAATTGGTAGTAAGTGCCGAAAATTAGGTAGTATTTAGTCTTTGTAAAAGCATAAGTATCAGGACCAGCTTCTATATACAACAGAGTCCTATTCAGTTACTTTTTCCTGACTTTCTCCAAAAATAAAGCTGTGTGAATGTGCTGTTTATTTATACAGACATCTGCTAGGATCATTTCAGAAACTTTTGAACTTAGTCATCCATTTCATATGAATTTGATGGAGAGCAGAGCCCGAAAGATAAGTTTATTATGAACTCTGCAAACATCAGCTACAGCATAGGAAAGTATCACTACAACGTGAATAATATCTTTCTCCACTGAGGTTTCTCCACCAGGTAACCAATTAGTACAAGCCTATGAGCCCAGTCCAGCCTTTGGGAGCCAGACACAATACAGCACCTTTTTCCAGCTGGCAGTTTGTCAGGGAAAACTGAAGTACACAGAGCAAGATGGTGGATGGAGGGAATATGGGAGTGATAAAGAGCCGTTGTAGGCATTTTGAGGAAAAACTAAGGTTACTGTGGTGCAGTACAGTGTGTAACGTAGGTCCCTACACAACAAAATCAGGCTTCGCTATTTGTAAAAGTGCAAAGACAACAGATAAGATGAATAACAGAATTAGTATTTGTGAACTCGCACAATATCAGAACTAGGAGGGACTTACTGAAATTGGTATGAGACTGAAGGACCCCAGGCAGATATGATGAAAGCACCATTGTGCAGTATGTTATACATACAGCCCTGTTGCTTCCAAATGCCTTTTTATTTTTGACATACTGCCCAAAACTGTCTTAAAACACATACCTAAGATAAGTATATGGATATTCTTGTTCATCTTTAGTTCAAACTTCTAGGACTTTAGGACATGTTTTCCTTTGTAACTAAGTACCCAAAACATATTTTGCATAGTAAAGATGAATCATATGTGAAACCATACAATTTCAAATAACTTTAGATACCAGGGGGGAGTGGATGGGGTTAAATTAAGTGCCTATATTGAGTTAAAACTCTTAAGAGTAAGTCTTTTCATCTGTCCTATACTTAGAACAGAGATACGGAGGACGAGACAGGAAAACAGAGGCATCAGTAGATACATCATTTAAGTAACAAAAAACCCAAGATTTCTTCAAAAAGATACTATATATCCTCTTCATTGTGCACAAATCAAACCATCTATTTAGTCCTGAACAGACTATATACACATAGCTAGCTTACCCTTCCAAAAGGGTGTATACATACGGGTTACAGAGCTGACTGCAAAGAATTTCCTAAATTAACCACTATAGGCAGACTGCGTTGTTTGCGGGGTTTTTTTGTAGCTGTTCATGCAAACAAAAATACCTATAACTCAAAGTTTTCCTGGAATTTTGGAATAAGACATTTTCTTTAAGACTCACTTACGAGCAGCAACAACACTTCTTAAATATCTTCTGGATTGAAAACATTTGGAGATAAGACATCAGCAGATAAAATGGTTCTTGTGCACATTGAGTAACATACACGTTAATAATACACAGCAAGGAGTCATTGATTTAACATTTGGCATCTCAGTCATTCTCCAATACATGTGAACACGCTTTACCTGTTCATCATTCTGCCTTTGTAACAAAAGCAAAAAAAAAAAAAATCACAAGAGTTACATGCTTATCTTAGCAAGTGTCACTATTTTTAGCTTAACTACAGGAGGAGACAATTCTAACCTATGAATTTAAAAAGAGTAATAACCCTATGCAACTCTACAGTGAACTTTCACCCTGTATTAAAATTTCCCAAGGCGGATTTTAAGGCCGATAACTATTCTGGACAGTGAGTATATTTAGATTTTTTTTTTTGTCAAAGATATTTTGTTTAAGGAAGTGAAAACACGAATGCCATCTGATTCCTCAGTATAAAAGAATATTGAATGCAACAACTTCAGCACATTTTTCAGGTATGTGGGGTCTCATTAGTAGAAGAATAACCAAGTAGCATCACTGAGCACTACAGCAACGCTTGCACCAAGGGGCTTTATGAATATTAATTTGAAAACGAGTCCCACAGTCATGAATTACTCTATAAAACTGACGGCTTTTTTTTGGTTAAACAAACAGAAATTTCACACTTGCTTATGAGAACACATCATTTGCAAATCTTTTCTACACAAGCAGAACAACTGAATAAAGGTAGCAGAAACTGCTGACTTCTTTTCAATTCAGTTCTCTTCTTCCTTTTCCATGTTATTTCCTAATTATTGAGATATATACCTTAATTAGGAAGTGTTTATTTCCTCAGTGCACATGAAGACTCAGTTTAATATATTTTGCTAAATAACACTGACTGGAGCAGAAGTACAATTAGTATATTGTTGGTACAGTAGCAACACTTTATACATGTTCTGTGATACAGTGTAGTGGCTTGTGCTTTGACTGCTTCTGAAACTGTGAATATTTAACATTTTCCATGTTAGAGCACAGAGGTTCTACATCTTTTTGTAACACAAAAAGCAAGTAGCAACTCAACCACATCTTCCACTCATGTCGCTCAAGTGCTCTTTTAAAATCCTTCTGCAGGTTTCTGATTATGCTTCATTCTGGAGACAAAAATCCTCTTCCCAGTTAGCAGCCATAATCCACCTCCTAGTACCTTGAATAATTTCAATCAAAACCACAGAAGATTTGCTGTCAAACTCTAGAAAATAAACTCAAACTTACTTCCGATAGCAAAGGTTTCTCAAAGTAGGTGTTGTACCTCTGAAATTAAGTATTAAGCACGAACATGTCATGTCAATGAGTTTGACCTCAACCTCTCAGATATAAAATACGTTCTTGCTTGCTAAATTTTTAGATTCTAATCTTTAGGATTTACTTTGTTTCATTATTTTTGTGAATTCTTGATGTTAGTAAATTAACTGTTGTATGCTTAATATAGCAGTTACATGGTTTACTGCAGACTCTTTTCCTATAATTAACTTTTAAATAGTAAAGATTTTATTACAAGTCAAGCCATAATTGCAAACCCATGGAAACTCTAGGTCAGAATTTAATCCAACACATCGTCTTTTAGCTAGACACACCCATTAGCTGGTAACTATCTGATTTTGTCGAGAGTTTGTATCCTCATTCTTGTTGTCTTCAATAGCTATGAATAACCATAAAAAAGGTAGACTTCAAGTTATGTGACAGACATGAAAGGATTTCAGCAGGCCTCCAATAAAAACTGTATCACACTTGGCATCAGAGCCATTATTTCTCCATGAACATTTCATGGGACAACTAGTAAATCACAACAGTGAGAACATCTGGATGAACATATCTTGCCCTAATTTGCTTCTTGTCATTCTCATTCTCTTCTCCTCAACTCCCAAGTAGCACCTCTGAGAGAAACACACCACTAGCTGAACTCTCAATTCTCACCACACTGTCATACAGTCGTAATTTAAAACAATCTGCTATGCTGTGCTAAGCACATGCTGGCTCAGGTCCAGCCAAGCACTTAATAAGTAAGTACTCATGTTAACAGCAACATGGCACTTGATTAGGACCAACAAGCTCAGTACTAGGTAAGGTTTACCCTTCAGCTACCAATATGATGGTTACATACACTTCGCTAAGTTACAGGAGATCGCTTTTGTTAACTGCTATAGATTAGAAGGGGGTTTTTGTTATGTGTGTTTTGTGGGGGTTTGTTGAAATTATTTTAAAAAAATTAAAAAACCCCAACCAAATCACCAACGAAAACCCAGAATTATCAGTTATTCTTCTAAGTAGTTAGATATCTCTCTTATATACCCCAAAAATCAAAGCTGCTAAACTTAAATCTAATTCAACGTCTGAATAATTTTAGATTCACACAAGGGTGAACAATTCCTGAATATGCTTTTCAAGAAAAGCTTTACAAATAGGCATGCCTTCCAGTTATCTATTTTCTAGCATTCTGACAATCATTTATTTTGACATAAGTAACAAAACCAGTTTGGGACTCTCATACATTTGTAAACTATCTTTGCATGCTCTCTTGACATGCAGACCATTTGAGTCCCAGGTCTCTGCATAGGCTTGACAAAGTGTTTCCTACTCAGAAGAGTAGGAATGAGCAAGAATGAAGTTACTATTATCTTGCGAACGATGCTGCAGCTTTCTCCCAAATGTTCCTTTCCCCACTGAATTGCTACACATTCAGCAAGCTCAGAGACAGTCAACAAAACCTGCAACTTTATTTAAGAAGTTGTTACAACATGTTTTATGCATAGAAATTTACAAATATACGGACAGACAGTTTTACTGAGACTTATAACACACTGGAGTTCTCTGTATTGGTGCAGCTGCCCTCAGGAAGTACTTTGCTGACTACTCACAAGTTAGAAGAAATAGGTGTGCAACAACCTAAACTAAGCAAAACCCTGTGCATCCTACTTTACAAAATGGTCATTTTTTCCATGTATATAATTTCCATCTGGTTACTGCTATCACCTCAATAATAAATAAGCCATAATGTTCTCATTATGCTCTTCTAAACCTAATTACATTATGTGCTTTCACATACATACATCTACTACAAAGTTTTTTGCTGACATCCTTACCAGGTACAAAGCATTAATAAAAGCGGGTTGAAAAGCTACTGTATTGCATGCTTCTCAAGCTAAATAGATCATTTAAAGAGAGCATCATTGCCAGAGCTAGAAAATCCACAGATTGGAAGACTTAGCCTCAATACCTAGAAGTTTTCTAATGACATTCTTAGCATAAGTCTTACTAGCTAATTTCCAAAAGCTTCCCTATTCCACCTGTACTTTGAGTCAGTCACCTCACCAACAAGGGTTTATGTAGTTTTACTTGTAAAATTATTTCCCCCCAATCTTTGAAGTCATTAAAATTAAACAATTGAAAGCAAGGTCAAAAGGCTCAAGTCTTTTCACTCTAAAAAAATATGTCAAACTTGCAACATCAATGGTGAATTTTACATTTGTGTTTGGGAAGAGACAGCACAATTCATTTTGTCACCAAATAACTCAGAAAAGCAATATTTGAGAAGTATTTCTCACTTGTTTACTCAGTTTGTGACCAGTAAGATGATCATATGCCTTTAAAGAGTGTTTGCATGCTAGACTATCTAAGATCTTGCTAATTTACTCAGTTACAATATGTAACTTAATGGAGAACAGAACAATGACTCACAAAATATCATACTACACTGGTTTTGGGAGTGGTTTTTTTCATTTTTAGATTTTATTTTTAAATTTTAAAACAGTGCCATCAATTCTTCTGGCTTTTAGTGGAAGGCTGAAGTTCTCAGCACTTTCAAGGACTTGAACATTGCTTCATTTCTTCACATTATCATCCATGTCCCCTACTCCCCCCTGGAAACGCTAAGATACTAAATCAGACAGCCATTGAATCTGAAGAAAACAACTGATTTGTGACATTTACAATACTTTGCTGAAAGAGTCTGACAAATAGAGTTTTTCATTTAATCGTAAATAAGGTGGTATTTTACTGCAGTGATCACAGATAAATCTTTACAGACAATTTAAAGGTCTGTGTTCAATATTACATACCACATTATGCATGAGAAAATGGCACTTCTCTCCCCATCTGGCAAAAATACTTGTTAGAAGCAGATGCATGTGAAGATTGTGGGGAGGAAGATTGACTACTTTGGTAGCTGCTCTGCTAAGAGCAACTTAGCAAGACCCAGTCAGGGACAGCTTCAGGTCTGTTATCCTAGCAAATGAAGGTTTAATTCGACCAAAAAGACTTTGAATTTATTTTCTCCTTTTAAAATCTACATCGTGAAACCCTGAAAGAGATAATTATTCAAGTTCCTGAAACAACATACTCTCAATTCTACCCAATTATGGTAAGGATTGGGATAATTTCAGAATATGTAATACATGAGGAGTTTAAGAACGGTGCTTTCGGATACAGAAGATCCTGACCTCTCTGCTAAATAATGTTAGAGGCACATTATTCATATATTCTTCATTATTACAGACAATTCTTAATGCTACCAGAATCAGATACAAAAGTATTTTAAAAGTCAAAATAAAAAAAAGAAAGTAAAATTACACTCTTAATGAAAGATGTTAACTTGACAGGATGATTTCAAAATGGAAGTGAAATCGAAACCTATCGCACTCCCATAAAAGCTGTGGTGTTCAACTCATCTGTCTGAAGCACAAGCTTTCAGGGAGGAGGGCTCCTCTCTTCCTAGCTGCTTTTTAGCCATACACGCACACCTGCTTGCCTAAATAGGAATACCCATAGTGCCAGACTTTGCATATAAGAGCTCCCACAATCACGTTGCATCTGTTTATGATAAAATTTTAAGAGAATGTATAGGTTTTACACAAACATTGTCCTGTACATCTACCAGAAGAATATATTTCCATAACTATAAAATACAGAATAAAATGCTTTATGAAAGAAAACACCGAAATACCCAGACCAAAAAAGTTAAATCTGATATACATTGCTCACTGAATCTGAGAAAGATTCAAAGATTCTTATTAGGAAATCACTATATTTCAGGGTAAAACATGCCTCTGTGGTCAAATCTTAGGGATTGTTCTAGTTCATTGTTTCTGTGCAGTTAATGTGACACTTAGCGTGGGTTTTTTAGTATGCAATACAATTTTATGTTGTTCCAAGCAGATCTTGTTCAATTAAAGGAACATAATGAATTCAATATACTTAACAATCATTTACATTGTCAGCAAATGAACATTGAAGGCAATTAAATTGTAATTTTAGAACTAGAACAGCACCCCTTAAATGCAGTATTATGCATTAGGCTGCATACACGTACAGCGATGGTCGTGCATGTGTGTGCACACATAATACGGTAATATTTAGCAGTTACTAAAAAGATAAAAAAACCCAGAACTAAGTTCTATTTATAATTAGAACTAAGTTCTATCTATAAACACAGAAGCAGGTTGCAAATGTACTTGCAAGACTGTACTTCAACCTTTAAATTCCTACATTAAAAAAAAATATGAACACTGGGACAAGGGTAAGCTTTCTGTTTCAACTGTTTGATCTACCTAAAACTAACTTCTATGCTTTAATATACTATTTAGAAGCACTTCAAAGAATCTATTTGGTCTTCAATAGTTTAGGATAGAAAGCATGAATTTTAAGATCAAATAATTTCTAGAAAAAAATGGAGTCTTGATATCTGCAAGAATACAACTCAAATCCTGTGTCTAGGGAAAAAAAAAAAAAGGAAAACCCACAGACTTTACAGCACAATCCATAGCCACAGAGTTGCGCGAGTGTTACTCTAAAGGCAAAATTACCTCAAAACACAATTATTTCATTGAAGGTATTAAGAAGATTGTAAGGGCATGTGGAAGAAGAATGTCTGCTCCTTTAAGGGTATCTGGTGAAGGGCCTTTTTGATGTAAAAAGTGATGAGAAAGAGGAAGCCATAAACAAGGACATACTAAGACACAAACATGATTGTAAAAGTAAGGGAGACAGTAAAGAAAACCAAACCTGGTCAGTCACATTAATTGATGTGGCACATAGGAATGCTTATTTCAGTAAGACTGTATACAAAATAGAGACACAAACCTGGCAGGGAAGAAGCAAGCCTGTTCAGTCACACTAACAGCTGAACTCTCAATTCTCACCACACTGTCATACAGTCGTAATTTAAAACAATCTGCTATGCTGTGCTAAGCACATGCTGGCTCAGGTCCAGCCAAGCACTTAATAAGTAAGTACTCATGTTAACAGCAACATGGCACTTGATTAGGACCAACAAGCTCAGTACTAGGTAAGGTTTACCCTTCAGCTACCAATATGATGGTTACATACACTTCGCTAAGTTACAGGAGATNGGAGCTGATGAAGGAATGAGCAGGGGAAGGGGGGGAACAGGCAGAAAAGGGTACGAAAGGGACTGGTCCTGTGTAACACTTATGTGACAGAGGGGCTGATCTTTTGCTAATATGCCTGGAAGTGTTAATTAGTAACCAAATTCCAGAGCATTATGCAACCCCCAACAGGACCCATGCTAGTAAATTCTTGGGTGAATTGCAACAACTGGTTGAAGAAAATGTTTACGCAACATCAGAAGAGAAAGAGGAAATGTAAAGTGGCTCAAGCTGCAGGGTTTGGTGACCAGAACTTGTAGTTTGTGGGACTGAAATAGGTTCTTACCAGAGTACGGACAAGACCTCCTGTGCAATAGATCTCTTCCACCTACCAAAGTAGTAAGTGACGCTGGCTGTAGAGCAGGAGGAAATCTGAGGGAAATCAGGCTACGGCTGAGCTCTCTACAAGCGAACCTTCAAATTTGTGAAGAATCAGGTACAAAAGAGAAATGCACAGTTGCCAAGGAAGAGCCTCAGCTTACAAAGATATAAACCTGGTGGAGGCAAATAGCAGAACTGAGTACTGCAGAGAAAATCTGCAAACTGTGGGGGAACAAATGAATCACTGACTTCTAACATACCCAGAGACAATACAAATCTCTTGTGGCACCTCGCCTTAGATGAATACAGTTTATACCTGAAAACTAATGTTGGTACACACCCAGACCTACTTGCACTGAAAGATAATTCTTTAAAAAAAAAAAAGGATATAGATTTTTAAATAATGCAGTACATATGAATTTTAACTTAGAAAAAAAGTATAACTCCAGACTGACTTTGATGCATGCTTATTGAGAAAAATGTAAACTTATTCTTGAATAACTGAATTTATGAGTAAATTTTGGTGGTGTTATATATACCAGTTCTAAACATAGTACATAACACACAAATTTAGGAAGTATTATATAGTAATTATTAGCAAGAGAACAAAATTAGTAATATTTTCTAATATTTGAATAACTAGTTCAGAGTATGTAAGGCAAACTTGAATCAAAGCCTCAAACGTGGTTTAAGCAGAAGACACTATCAGGAAACAAAGGTGGGTAGAACATCTTCAACGAGCCAAGGCTTTCCAGAAAACAAACAATAAGAAACAGGTTGAGCGTAAAGTATCAAAGCCCACAATTATTGCATTAGACTGGATAGTATGGCTATATCTTCATTGAACTATTTTAAGTATTTAATCTTAAATTTCTACAAGCACAGGGTCTGTACTACACTCATCTGCCCCTGAAGCTGTGTTTGCTTAGGTATCACTTGCAGATTTCGAATCCCCTCCTGAAATTTAGCTACTGTACTCCAGTAAGACTTTGTCCTCACTAGTAATTCTCTATTACCCTTTCTCTGAAATGAAATCTAGTCTTGATTTTATGCATCTTAGGTTTTATTTTCATTCTGTATTTCCAGAATCAGACATTTTACATCTTCAAAGCATGTACATAGTAATGTGTGCCTGCCATATCTGTGGCATTAACTGCTCTTTGCTTACTCCCTGTATTGCATGCTCAAGTTATTAAATATTTTTTTCTTGCTACCAAGATGGTCTGGTATTTTGATAACACTACAGTCAAACACTTTCTACCTAAGACTCATGTAAGTCTTCGGACGGTACATTAGATGAAACTTTAAACTGTTCTTACTTCCATGATGTCTTGGGAAGTGATTGTACTTCTTTGGAAAGCCTTGGCTCAAAGATGTTCCCATATTTGCTTTTTTTTATTTCCCTACCATATAATCTATTTCAGTTCAACACTAATTTTATTAAATTCTAGCAAGACTGTAAACTCCACTGTTATACTGTAAAGGTCCTTGGGGTAATCACTATTTTTCACGCAAATGTTAGAGATCCATCAAGAGTATTCTGTTTACAAGATGACTTCTTTAAAAATTCAGTTCAAGGCTGGATGAATTCTAACCAGTTAAAACAAATTCAGAAGAAACTGCAGTTCTAGCACTGAGCTGGAGAAGCTGCACAATACCACGTACCACCAGCCTTCTTTAGGAGGCTCTGTCTCACCTATTTTAACTCCAGTATGAGACGGGGAACTTACCTTGGCCTCACAGCTCTATTTTGATAAATATATAAAAAGTGCTGCTTGACAGGATTTAAAATCATTATTCTGAGAAATACAGTTTGAATTCAATCAAGCTCCTCCAGTCCTGGAATGCTGTGGTATGGTTGCAACATCTGGGTAGCAATATACCAAATTACTCATATTTTACCACCTTGCCAAGAAATTTATCCTTAAGAACAGTTCAATTGATCTTGAGTAAGTAGAAGTAATTGCAACCATTCAGAAAGTTTCACTTTGCTTTCATATCCTCCCACAAGTTTTATATTACACCAATAAATTGGGTCCATAGGATTTCCTTGAAGTTGGCATACTCTTAATTATCAAACCTTCACGTTTAGATTCCACTGCATTAAAATATTATCTCTATTAAATCAACTACCTCATATTTAAAGAAAGCTGGTTTTCCTAGTTTAGGTGTTTTTAAGGAGTTCATCTTTAAACAGCCACAAGAAGCAATTTTACTTCCTTTTTTGTCCATAAGGTTTTTGCAGCTACACAACTTTAAGTCTCTTAACTGAAAGGAAACACACTTCTACTACAAAGTTCATATTTGGGTCACCATTTTTCTCAATCAGAAAAAAATTAAAGGCTTAGTAGTCAAAAAGTAGGAACAACAAATCTGAAAGTGTGGCTTATTAACAAATACATTATCTGCATTCAAAGTGTCAAGAAAAAAAGGCAAGTAGCAATGATATCCACATCAGCATATCAGGGAAGAACCTACTAACATTAACGAGACGTTTACAACCCATGTGCAAGTAAAATGTCAAAGTACTACCAGTGTACATGAAACACGTACAAGAAAAATGATATACATTATTGTATTCCTCAGTTTATTACAAAAGTATATCACAATAGCTTTGGAATCATGCAGAGCTTAGTGACAATTTGACAGTGTTCTAGAAAAGTAGCTGAAGATTAAATGCAGTATCTACTCTTTTAAGAAGAAAATGTTTTAGAATGCCAGAAGCTGCTGGATACTCCTGTAATTCCCACTCCCAGCTTAACTCAGTAAAATCTAAAAACTAGTAAGGACAAACATCCTGTACTTACAGAGCATTCATAGCTTCTCTTAATTTTTCAAAGCCAGTCTAGTCTGAGGAGAAGCTTTCTACTAAATTCACTACCTGTATGGGACAGAGCAAATCTGAGTTTACTGATCCTTTGCATATCTTAATGGAAGAAGTTTCACTAGTGTGACATATGCAATAGAGAACTCTGAAGGTGATGGAATGACCAGGACTCAAGAAAGAAAAGGTGTTGTCATAACATTCTGGTCGTGACTGCCTGCAATGTTGAGTTCATCTCCAAGCAACTCCACACGTGTATTGAACTGAAAGTAGGGCTGAAACTGCCCAAATAGGAAACTTCTTCAAAGAAGGAAGTCTGGTCACTCTACCTTTATCTTTACCTACATTTTAGTGGACTTTTAACAATTTGAACTGACATGTAATAGATTAGAGAAGGGATTTATTCCCCTCCAGTAAACACCAACATGTTTGGGTCTGTTCGGTTATGAAGATTTTCCCATTGTATATAGAAAAACTTTAAAGAAAGAAAACTTTTGGTCTTTTATTCCTTTCTTCCCTCATCACCTCCCAAATCCCCTCTTAGTTGTGATAGGGCCAGTACTTACCTGCCAAGTCTGTTCCTTACAGCTTTTTTTGAAAAAGTCATCTTTGTTTCCTGACTTACCAGCACGACTTCATTTAAATCTCTCCAAATGTTTCTCTCTGAAAACTAAGATGTTTTTGTTCAAAATGATGCCATAGGCCACAACTGCAGTTACAGCTCTGTTTCACCTCCACAGGCATCTTTGGGATAAACCCCGATTGTTTCGTATGTTCAGTGAGGCATCAATGTCATGGTTCCTAGGACACAAACTCTGGAACTTGCAGAGAAAAATTATGTCTGGGTTATGATGTGTGAAGTATCTAAAGAGTCAAGAAATAAGTAGTTCTGCTCAGTTTTGTTCTTAGATCATGGATCATACAGTTCTGTCACTCCTAAGCTATTTATTCTTTACTATAGAAAATGTCAATATAATTTTGGCAATGAATATATAAACATAGGCATAAAATAAGACACATCTCTATATTACAATAATAAACGCTGCACAAAATTAATAGCCATCCTTCCTATATGAAGTTATCAAAACATCTAAACAGGCATCGTCACAGAAATATTCATCTTTCATCTTCCTTCTATATTTATACTATCAAACAGCAGCAAAATCCCTTTTGCTGTTTATTTTTAAAATGCCCTTTACTACTTCTCTGTAAGGGAAAAAAAAAATACTATAGTCTACAGCCTATTTTATTGTGTATCAGAAGTTATTTTCTAAAATCTAAAATGCAGAAATTCAGAAGGCACCTGAGAGACATCAGTCTACACTGATTCTCTTTCCTGTTTTCCCTTTCACTCAGTCCAGCAAAGACTTCTTGGCAATGGTCAGCTACAATATCCAGTCAACCATTTACCCTCTCCCTTTCAGAAGGCTGTTGAGAATATTTTCTTTTCCTTCTCCATTTCTCACTTTCCCAATGGAGGCACTCTGCTGAAGCACCAAAGTAATTACATTGTTCAAAAGCGCAGAACAAGAAACGTAAAACACAACAAAAAGATCAAATGCACACCAACACCCAAGCAAACAGTATTGTGTTACAGAGTATGTAAGGTGAGCTGCTCAGGTTCAATCTGTCTATGTAAGAACAGAAAAAGGAGCCCTTCCCTTTGAAGAATTTAACAGACTAAGAGTTACAGCGAACAGTTTCAGGAAAAACACACCTTAGACTCCCACCAAGCACAGCAAGAAACACTGGTGACAGCAACTCAGATAGATACTTGTCATCAGTGCAGATACAGGCCCAGCACACTGAAACCAGCTCAGAGCCCAACAGCAGCAGTGAGACTCAGGCCTAAAGGTACACCAACACTCAGCATCGCATCTCTTGCAGTAAAGTGACTGAACAAAATATCAATACTCAAATATAAATATCAATAATCAAATACTTGCAGAGCAGTACTTCACCACAACCACACCATTTTGACATCCCACAATTTCAAAACTGTCTTGACTGGTGCTCATTAATACTTTTGTTTTTCATAAATGTAGACACAACTTTTCTTTCAAGAGCTTCTCTAAGCACTTCACAAGCTGACCTACATTTTTGGTGATGGAAAGTTTCAATGCTTACTGGAAAAGAGAAAACCTTTTATTTCAACTTTTACCTAGGTTTTCTTTTGATGTCCTTCACTATTTTCTCTGTAAGAAACAGAAGCTAGACAATACCTTATCTCCCTTTTCCACATTTTATTTTTTGAACTGTAATATCTTTGAGGTGACATGTTGAACTATGCTGCACTAATGTAGATGCAGTGTGACTCTATACAGTTGCACGATTAGGTTTCCTGCTTTGATCTTCACTCTCTGTACAACTGCTGCTAACATGCCATTTGCTTTTTTTTCTTGCCAGCTGAACTTTGATTGCATATTTACTCTGGCTCCAAGAAAGTTTAGAGGGATAAGACCTACCTTTCCTAATGGGCAAAAGCCAATTCACAATCAGTCTGTCTACAAGCATTGTTCAAGTTCTATGGCTCATTGCCTCCTATTGCCATCTATGTTTTCTTACTATCTGCCATTTACAGACAGTTTCATCTACCTCTTCAATGTCCAGTGATGAAGCACTAAACTACGTGTCTCAGCTTTAGTTTTCACTACCTGAAGTAATTTGTACCACCACTAAGGTTTGTCTTTCTTATTATTTCTCCCTTCCCTTCAGATAGTTTATGATGCACACGAGCACAATGGAACCAAAGTGGTACAGGTAGCTCATTGTCACCACCAGGTATTTCTTTCTACCCTCTACTTCCTCTATTCTGACTAGTTACTATACAATTTTTTTTTTCCTAATAAATTGAACTACAGGGGTTTTGTTTTTAATGGTAATTCACAGCATCAGCAAGATTACCCTCATTGCACACTGACACCCAAATACTCTGAAACCTTGCAAGATAAAGCACTGAAAGAACATACAATTAATATATTTTACCTACATCCTAAACTGATTTTTATAAAACTTATCTACACTGAAGTGGATGTACAGAAAAAAATTCTCTTTAATCCTACTGGACTTTGCAGAAGACAGGCAGAAAAATCAGCAATTTTTCTAATCAAGAGTAGAATTTGAAGGGAAATAGCACTCAAACTTTGACAAAATCTGGTATTAGAAACTTGTTTTAATTCATTAGTATCTGCACTTGGAAGAGCTTTGCAAATACTTTGCCATCCCTGCAGAAAAGTCTACAAGTGGCCTATAAGAAAGAGTATAATCCCTTTACAAATTCATTCAGAAATCAGAACAGCAAGTCATGCAAACTACTGTACTCCTGCTCAGAATTGTTCAGAGTATGAACGCTGTTCTGGTTTGAGGTTGGACAGAACCAATTTTTCAGTAATTTCACTCTTCAGCTAAGTGTCTTTTAAGAGACTGCACTCTGAAATTAACAGCATGTTTTTCAGACAGTGTCTGCTTCTAGGAGTGATAAGGCTCAATGTTTATAGTTTTTGCTGGAGTAAGAGCAGGAATGGTAAGCAGAAAGTATCTTGCTTATACTTATTCCTATGGAAACCAAGGTCATCGCTTGGTTCTGCTAAATGTCTTTCTTACAGTTGGAAATGAAAGGGCAGAAAAGGGGTGACACCTGTGACCCTCCTGAGGGAAGGGGCAGGCTGGACAGGTGACACAAACCTGACTAAATTAAGTATTCCATCCCATATGCATCATACTGAGTATAAAGCTGAGGGATTATGAGGGTCAAACTCTTCTTCTATTGTCCGAGGAGGACTTTGTTTCTTCCACCTTTGATCCTGATCTGTGCGTTCCTGAATCCAGTTTCTGTCCACCGCTGAGTCCAGTCTGGGACTAGCCCAGGGCCTGCCCTGCAGCATCTGGGGTGACAAGATTGTCACAGGGGGCCCCTTGATATTTGATTGTATATACTTTATTATTTTTAGTATTATTATACTTTTTATTATTGTTTTATTAAAATTGGGGGGTTTTTTTCAACCAATAAGCCCCTCTCCCTTTTCTCTTTCCTTTCCCTTTCTGGGGAGGGAAAGGGTTAACAGTGAGCCTCTGTCATCCTGTTTAATAGCCAGTCCAGCCTTAAACCATGACAGATTTACTGGTGCCCAACAGCTGAAACACATCTATGTTGATTGCATTTCAATACAGGATTTAAGTCTGCCTATAATTGAGAGTCCCCGTTCTATTTCAGTCATATTGACCGTTTGATATAACTTGGCTATAAAGGTGCATGTCATGTCCACAACTGAACCAGTGTCCCATGCTTTCTGCCAGATACCATGATCCCTCCATATCAAACTATCATGCTCTCATCTTCTAATCCAAGGAAAACACAGCAGTGCTCAGTGACTTCAAAGTGACCTTGGAGTGAATGGAAGGATAGCACTCAAACCCTCTTAACACTACATAGTTTAGATTGTGAGGATGAGCTTTAACTCCTTAATCAATACTAACTGGTTCCAACATTTACATACCTTTTCCCATAAATGACATGCAAAGCATTTCTGTTACTTAGTATTTTGTGTTATCCATGCTATTATGAAGTCAAATTTAAGAGTGAGTAAAGATGGTTGCAGAAGTGTGGAGCTTTTACTGTTTATCAAGAATGAATAACTAGTTATAATCATTGTCAACTTTATTCTTATTTTATTAAGCATAATGAGGAATTAAAAAAACCTCAAAATCAGTTCAGGATCTACATAATAGGTTTGAAAAACAAAATCTGTATTTTAGATTAAAAGCTTTTCCATGCTATCTTTCTAAATACAAATGTGTGTGTGCTTATGTATTTATTTACCCACAGATGTTTACATGTAAATATGTACGATTTGCAAGAATGTGGACAGTATTTTAGTGCATGAGGCACTAACCTTATATGATAAAATAACTCCAAAATCCCTTGCTTCGAAAAAGGTCATGCTGTACAACAAAATGCATTCCTTTAGTGCAGGTAGTATGAGTATCATAAATCCTGTGCCTTGGTACAAAATACTGTGAGACAGGGTATTCCTTGCATAGTAGGCTACCCGTCTAATTACACCCACACAGATGCTCAAGCTAAGGCTAAGAAAAGAAAGGAGAAAAGTGATTTCTGGCTCCTCCATTCTCTATGAAGGCAGAGTTCCCTGCCACAACTGCAACACTCAAAGATGAAGGAGTTCCATATGTACCTTTTTCCAGGCCACACTTACTTACAAAACAGAGGGAGTAATGCCTGGAGTACCTTTGAAGGATAATTTTCCACACATATCCCCTCTCATAACCCTGACTTCAGATACTCTTCACAAATTGGTATACTGCACAGCTGCCCTGATGTCTTCGAGGTCTGCACTTGCACCCTCTGACAGGGCTCCTAGACTTCTAGTGTCTCACATGGATATCATATTTCCTTTTGTTCCTCAACCACCTCCTTAAACAAACCACAAAAGTCTTTAAGGGCCTCCCACGCTCCACACCCCCCACCACCACAACACCACCACTTGCACTGGAAGAATGAATACTAGTATATAAAACAGGACACGAAATGTATCTGACACCATTTTTTATTTTCCTCACCCACAGACACATTGGCAGTCATCACATTGCCAACATTTTGATGCATTTCTCCGTATGTTGAAAAATAAACGGGAAAAATAGCATAACTTCATGTGTAGCCTTGGTAACATTTAAGTCAACAATGCATTGGAAATGGGAATATCTTTCAAGGCAACTAATAATTTATCTTCTGAGTCAAGTCAAGTGCAGCTAGTCTTCATCATTCTCAGTGCTCTAAATACACTGAGCAAGAGGGAAAATGGTTCCTTGAGAGTAACAGGCACATTGCCCAACATGCTGTCAATGCAAATGATAGCTACTGCATATGTACAAAAGCTTTATCTTTCATAATATTACGTTTTTGTTCAATTGCAACTGCTCTGTGTGATTCTAGGAGAGTGTTCTTTCCTGGCAAGCCCTTGTCCCATGAAAGGCTTCTCTAAAGTGTGACTTACAGAAATGAAAAATTAGGAATGACTGCACTGAAATCAACCGAATCACACAGTTATAAAACCAGAACTGGAACTAAGGCACCTCAGAGGAACGCTGGTATAAGCAAAGCTTGTTTAGTACAACTTTACAGTATTCAATGTATTACAGAATCACAGAATGGTGGGGGTCGGAAGGGCCCNCCAGAACTGGAACTAAGGCACCTCAGAGGAACGCTGGTATAAGCAAAGCTTGTTTAGTACAACTTTACAGTATTCAATGTATTACAGAATCACAGAATGGT
>VZSC01002897.1:0-21053 GCA_013398225.1 Steatornis caripensis
GATCGTTGCTACTCTCAGCGTCAATTTTTAGAGCGTGGCGCAGGTTTTGGCAGCGGCGCCGGCGGGCCCACGCAGCCCTGAGCAGCGCCAGCCTTGGGGAAGGACTGGCAGCTCTGCCGGGCTGGCGAGGACGTGGCCTTGTGGGGGTGAGCCCGCCGTGCCGGGCCACGCCACGCACCTCCCCAGGGCACCGGCACGGCAGGGCTGGCCCCTCCAGCCTGGGCAGGGCTGGGAAGAGACCCCGGTGCTGTGACGGCCGTGCCACGCTGTCCCGGCCAGCTGTCACCAGTTGCTTTTATTTTCTGCAGTCACCGTACGCTCTTGGGCAAACATTTCCGTAGGGGCTGAAGGGCCGTGGGCTGCCGTGCGGTCAGAGTGCGGGTCGGTGCGTGGGAGGAGTGGGCTCGGAGCTGCGAAGCATCTCAAGTTGTTACACCGCGGTGTGGGCTTCCGCGGGCTCCCTGGGTCGGTGCATTCTGAAAGGAAAGCGTTCCCGGGAGATCACGCACCGCAGGTTTCCGATGAGCGGGCTTTTCTTTTTCCTCGAAGCGCCAAGGCACACGCAACCTGCAGCCGAACCCCGAGCAGCTCGAATGGCGCTGGGTCCCGAGCCGCGCGGGCACGCTCCCCGCCTGCTCAGGGAGCCCAGTCATGGGCAAGGCCGGCTCCTTCCCCAGCTCCTGCCCTAGACCTGCCACGGTTTGCTTACGCAGCTTGGGGAAGCGTGGCTGATGGGACGGGACCAGAGCGGGGCTCGGAATCGCTTCCCGGTGAATCCTGGTGCACTGTGTTTGGGAGCGGGGCTGGCTGCGGGGCATTGCCCTGGGGCATTGCCCTGGGGCATCCCTGCGGCGCGTCCCGGCGGTGCTTTGCCGTGGGGCGTTGCGTGGGGCAGGCACAGCAGCCCTGCGGTGATCGTCATCGCTACTGAACTTGGAGAGCCGGGTCGTGCCGCGTCGGGGGCGCGCACCGTGCCCCTTTGCGTCGGGGCGAACCGCAGCTGGGCGAGGTGGCTCCCTGCAGGGCCGGGGCTCGGCAAGCGGGATCGCGGTTCAGCTCGAACTTTCTTAAACACGTTAGCGTGCTGCACTTATAAATGTGCATGAATTAATGGGAGAAGTGCTTGACAGTGCCTAAAATAACTTTGTTCCCGAGCGAGCGTTAATGAATGGCAGATGTGTTTTTCCCTCCTGAATAAAACACACGTGAGGTCAAATTGCTCCTGAAAGCGCGGCGCGCGGGCAGTCCCGCAGGGCGTTGCCGGGAGAAGAGCGGTGGGGAGCGGCGCAGCTTCAGGGGGCAATCGATTCTCCGGGGGATCGGCCCCGCAGCTTGGTGCCGAGGTGGAAATCCTCTCCCGAGGACCTGGCTGCTCCAGCCTGAGTTCTTGGCCGCAGTCGGGCTTTGCAAGGGATGTCCCTGGTGCAACAAAAAAAAATGAAGGTGACTGCGTGTGGGTTTTGGTTCCGTTTCATTTGCAAAAAGGTTTGCGAGTGCCTGGGTCTCGCAGTAGCGCCTCGCTGTGCGGGAGCAGAGTCCGCCCTGCGTTCCGAGCCCGGCACCGCCGTCCGGACCTCCCGGCGCCCGTGGTGACACCGTTCGGGCCGCTTACCCTCCCCGGGGACATTTCCCTGCGTGTTTGTGTTTGTCCGTGATAAAAAGCTACAGATTCATTTGTCAGGTCTTTGGGGATTATTTATTTTTTTAGGGGTGAGACGTGCTGTTTAACAACGCTGTTCGCAGCGGCGTCTGCGGGAGATGCTCTGTTGCTGCCAGGCGCTGCCAGGATGGATGCTTGCTGCTGGATCTTCAGATCTGACTCTTTTTTTTTTTTCTTTTTTTTCTTTTTAATCGGATTGCAAAGTCTCCTCTGAAACTTTGAGCAAGTTTCCATCCCATGAGGTGCCATCCCTCCGATACGAAGGATCCCGACTGCGCCTCTGGCTGCCGGTGCAGGCACAGCTAATGGCAGGCACCGCGCTGCGCCGGAGTCTTGGTGGCCGGAGCCTTTCTCGGCAGCATCTTCCTCCGGGCAAAGCGACCGCGCTACCTTCAGGAAAGCTACGGTTCATAGGAGGGATCGTGCTGAGGGCAGACGAAGCTGCCCGAAGGCTGGCTTTTTAGCTCCGAAACCAAATTATAATATGCTTCAGACTGGGAAAGGCCAAACGGAAAACGTTTGGACCAAGCATAATACCAGGAAAAATTAATCTTTCCTAATTTGCCTGCCATGCCCAAGGGCTGCTCGGGTGTGTGGGGGTGAGCTGGAGGAGGGACGGGCTCATAGTGCCCCGGGGCTCATCCTGCTGTGCCGGGGGTGCCCTCGCTGGGTGTTTGCTGGTGGCTTCCTCTTCCATGAGCCCTGCCGCTGCCTGGCTGCACTGGGGCCGTGCCAGTTAAACTCCTCCCGACTGGGACGGGTTTTGTGCTGGAAATGAGACGGCTGCTGCACGCCTTACACGTGGTTCCCGGGACTCTGCTCCCGGACACGACTGGGCCAAGTCAAAATGGCGTCCCCGCCGTGTGTGGGGTGGCTCCTCCGCAGGGAGCGTCCTATTTACCGTCCTTGGAGGTGGCGGAGGATGGAGCCCGTGGGGATGGGGCGCGCAGCCCGGGGCCGGCTGCGGTCGCCGGGGCTTCGACAAGGGTGAAGCTTAGGGTGCAAACCCGCGAGGCCGGTGGGCAGCGAGGCTCCCCGGCTCGTCCCGTGGCTGCTGTTGCTGCTCCAGCGCCCCGCCGGCTGAGTGATGGGGGTGCTGGGTACAGTGGCACTTCTGACACAGGGAATGGCTTCTTTGACATAAAAACTGATGCAAGGCTTTCTTTCCGTCCTGGAGTAAACGATTCCCTGTATAACCGTAATTGATGACCCATTTTTCATTCTCGTGGCATTGACAGGCGCTGTGTTTGCTGTAAATGAGAAATGATATCGCAATAAATGCTCTGTAGAGATCCCTGTTCCGCTTTGCAGTGCGGCGTGTCCTTGACGAAGGAAATGAAGATAAATACGTTGAGCGCCGCGTTACTTCTTCTCGGTATCGGCACCGATCTGCGTGAGCCATCTCTGCCCCCTTTGTTTCCAAGGCTGTAAGCACGGATAATTTTAAAAATATCTCTTCTATTATAAAGTAGGGAAAAAAAAAGAGATGGAAGGGGTGAGTAACGTAGCCCAGGGTGCTGAGGGAGCTGCTGGAGACCATCCCCAGGCAGGGAGGAGGGATGCGGCCGTGGGCTCAGTCTGCTCCTGCGACGCGACCGCGTGCCGGTTGCTGCAGGGGTGGGCTGCGGTGTTCCCGCTGACTGTTGCTTTTTGGTGGCTCTGGTTTCTGGGGCGGCTGTAGCAGATCCTATCCTGTGGATTTTTGAGGGTGGGAAGCCCAGTTTCCGTGGCTGCCCACAGGGCCGGGGCGCAGGCTTGCTCCGACGTGGCGGCGCCATCTGAAAGCCTCGCGCGGCCACGTGTCCCGCCTGTTGGGACGAGCCCGAGCAGCCCCGTTGAGCTTAAAAGCATTGATACGCTGAGGCTTGTCTGCCTGCGCCTCCTTCAAGGAACCGTCCCTCGATCGTCCCCAGGGTGCTGCCTTGCTGGTTACCGGGAGCTGGGGAGGGAAAGCATCGCCCCCCCAGTACCACTGCACCAGCGCCAGGAGCCAGGTGGCTGCGGGACACAGCCGCCACGGGCGATGCCGAGAAGCAGACCGTGACTTTATTTTAAAATACATGATCCTAACCAGATCCTCTTACCTCTAATCTGTCCCTGAGACAGGATTCTCTGCTTCTTGCCAGAAAAGCCTTTTACGTGCAGACTGATGTGAATGGAAGATGATAAGTCACTAATTCTTCAGTGTGTCTGCTCTAACAAGAGCCTTGACTCTTATCTGCTGGAGGGCTGGCAGCCAGGGAGATGTTAATTGTGCTTTAATGTAGTGTACACGGCTCTTGACGAAGGCTGGTGCTGCAGACATCCCTGGGGGCTCGCTGGGTGCTGCGGGGACGGGGCTGCGCTGCCCGGGGAGCCGAGGGGCTCTGCAGGGCGGCTCAGGGGGTCTGCGCTCTCCTGAAGTGCACGCGTCGGGGTCGTGTATATAGGGCAGCGCTCGCGGCTTCTCCCCACTCTGCCGTGCGCGGGGCCAGGACCCGGCGTGCGGTGGGGAGAGAGGGGACGCGGTGGAGTTGCCCCCTCGAAGGAAGCGGGTCGGGGGGGCACAGGGCCGGCTCCAGCAGCAGAGCGGATCAGAAGCGCCGTCTGCTGCAAGGTGCTGTGTTAATCTGCTTTTCGCGGGGTCTGCTGCTGAACTGAGCAGCGAGTGCCAACACGTTATCGGTTTTGAAAGGATCTTGGCACCGGGGAGCGGTGGCTGGCTCTGGAGCGTCTCTGCTGCAGGCAGGAGCGTGCAAGGCCTGGGGAAGAAAAAAAACCGAGGCGGAAGTTTCTATTTTTACTGCAGAGTGCAAACGCACAGTGCTGCCGAGGAAATTCATCACCTGCCCTGGAAGATGAATGGTCGGGTTTTCTCTCCGAGGAGAAGATTTATGGGATGAGGCGGAGGGAACCATGGCGGGGTGTCCTGGCTGCCCGGGTCTCCCCGCGGACGCGTGCCGGGGCCGCAGGGCATCGCCGGCAGCGGCACAGCAGAGCTGCGTTTGCCGCTCCACACCCGAGGAGGAGGAGGAAGATCATCGAAGATGTTTCCCAGCGGCTGGACCATCATCCAGCGGGACTGGGCACTACGGGAGCGGGATGGTGTCCAGCCGCAGCACGGCTCTGCGTCCAGCCCCCAGTTCTCCCAGCGGCTTTCCGCAGGCTCCAGCGCCGCGTCGGGCTGTTCCCTCCCGTCTCTTGCAGGGAATGAGCTTCTGAAATGGGTTTTTCCTAAGCTGGAGGTGGTGGGCCAGCTGGCTGTGTTCTCCGTGGAGGTGCTGCGGGGCTGGGCTATGCCGGACGCGCTGGCCGTGTGTCCGGGAGGAACGCCCGCGCTGCCCCGAGGACCGGTGGTGGGCAGAGCAGCCCTGCCGTGACGTGCTTTGAAAGCTCGCTTGAAGTCGAGATAAGGGCTCAGTGCTGCTCTTATTGCTCTGGCGTCTGCTCGCCGTTGCTGAAACTTCAGTATTTGTTCCTGGTTACTGTTTATCTTGCTGAACGCATCTTGATTTCGGAAGTGCAGGTCTTTGTGCAATACTGGCCGCCCGCTCTCTTCCCTTTCGTTACCCCCAGCAGAAGTAATGGGAGGTTTGAAAACCAGCTGCTCCGAGGGCAGTTTCTCCAATAAAAGCTCTGGGCCGCTCTTGTCTTGAGGTCGGGCTTGCTGCGCCAGCCTTGGGTGCAGCCGTGCTCAGGGGTCCTGCCTGCGGCATCGTAACGGCCTGCTGGACTCCGCGGCGGGGCGGGCAGAGCCGAAACGTGCCCGGTGCTCACCCCAGGGGCCCTGGGCTTGTGCCGAGCTGCTGTCACGCTCCCTGTGCCGTGCCAGGATCGGAGAAGCTCCGGCTCCTCACCCAGACCCTGCTCTGATGGTCCCTGCTGCCATGTCCCGGCACCCCGTGGTGACCAGCACGCCAGCGCTCATGGAGGGAGCCGCCTCGGCCGCCTCCGGCATCTCTGGAGCGACGCATGGTGCAAAGCCTGTGCCGAGAGCGGGGCCTGCAGCAGCTAGGAGCAAAAGCTCCACAGCAGAGGGGACCTTCCCCCTCCTCCTCTTCCTCCTCCTCCTGTTCCTCTTCCTCATCCCCCTCCTCTAGAGCCATCCGTATTTTCCAGTTTATGGCTGTGTTAGGGGAGCGGGTTCTGGATCCCAGCAAAGCGACTCTCCCACGCTGCAAGCAAACAGGAATTTGGTGGGTTGGGTTTTTTTTTCCGTTTTCTCAAATGAAAATGAAATTTTCTCATTTTCAGTCTCAAAAATCTCGCCCAGATTGGCTGCTTTCTTCTTGAGGGACCAAGTTTTCAGAGGACTGCTCGTCCTGCGCGAGCAAAGCGGGGCCGCTCTTCGAGCCCTGACCTTGGCAAGGGGCCGGGCTGTCCCCGAGCCAGGCTGCTGCGGCTGGAGAAGGTGCCGAGCCGCCAGGACCAGCTCGCTGGCAGCGGCACGTGCGCGTGTGGGAAAACTTTGGGGTTTTAATGAGCAGATTTAATGCAGTGTCCTGCTGGTCTGGGCAGGTTTCCATATCGATCCTCAGTCTATTTTTGCAGCCGCTTTTGGGGGTGGTGGTTGTTTGTCTGTCTGCTGCAGCCCCACCACGACCGCGTCCCACCTCCTCCTGGCACCGGAGCGTTTGTGCTCAAAGAGCCCATTTGTGCCGGGCTTTGCCGAGTGGGAATTTGGATGTGCACGGGGCAGGGGTGCCCCAGCATCCCTTCGGCCAGCTCGCCGCTGCCGTGCTGCTGTTTTCCTCCTGGCTTCTTAAAAACAAGCGATGCCCCAAACTATCGTCCGCTCCCCGTGTGCTCCCAAGCGGCGCTGGGGCCCCGGCCGGTGTGTGACACCGCAGCCCTGATGAAGTTTGCTGGGTGGCTGCACCGTCAGCCCCGCAGCCCGCAGCGGAGCCATTACCGCCGCTAATGAACTCAGCCGCTGCCCCAGCCGCCGTCGCTCGGCTTTGATCTATAGTCACTAATGCAATTTTTTCCCCTCGCCGGAGGAACTCGCCCCTGGTCAGGCGCGGGGGCCGCCTCCGGTGCACGCTGATGACATTTGGGGTTTGTTCTTTTTTCCTCTTCCATCGTAAAAGTGGAGACGGGGCTGGCTGGGGGCCAGGCCTCCACCGGCTCCAGCGATGAGCCCACTGTGGGTGCAGCCACAGCCCCCAGCAGCGGTAGGGACGGGTGCTCTCAGTCCCTGCCGGGACCCTGCGGTCCCCAAGTTTCTCTCCTTTCCCCTTCTCCTGGTGACGACCCCGGCGGTTTGGGGAGGAGTGGGGCACACCAGCGTCCCTCAGCTGGTCCCCAAATGCTGCCCGTCCCCTCTCCCTCCTTGCAGCCGTGCATGCCGTGCCATGCCGCGCAGCACCTGCCCACGCAGGGGACGCTCTGGTGGGTGGGTGCTGGTGGGTGCTCCTGGGCAGCGTCGTGGGGCCAGCACCTGCCAGAGGCACCGGGAAGCCAGTGCGCGGGTTCCCCTGGTTGGAGCCTGAACGGTGTCAGCGAGCAGCTTTCCGGTTGTCAGACTAATTGTGAGGCGAGTTAATCCGTGTATCCGATGTGATTTTTAAGGCTTTAATTAATGAGTTAACGCGTGGCAGAGCTGGGGAGAGGCTGAGTTGTTGTGCGATTGCTGACCCTGGGTTATGCCACAGCCTTTGCCGGCACGGGCTCGGGTGTCTGCGGATGGGCCGGGACGCGCCGCTTGCTCCCGGCGTGGTTCACCGGCACCGTGGGGACCCTGTGGACCGGGGGAGCGGCATTACCCAAACTGCAGCCGCTCCCCCGCTGACCTGAGAGCAGTGTGGGCCAGCAGCCCGTCAGCGGGGGCACCTTTGTTTGGGTGGGGGCATCGTCCGTCGCAGGGTGCACGTTTTGGGGAGCAGTGCGGTTTCGCTCCATCACGGCCCCCTTCTCCTCCCTCCTCTCTGCCCACATGTGGCTGCTCTCGTGCGGTCGCTGGGGCGGGATTGCGCCGGGGCTGCAGCCAGCGGGGCCGTTGGGGTGTTGGTAACGCTGCTCTTAATTGAGGACCATCTGCACTTGGTAATTTAATTTTTCCTGCATCTGCAAGGTTCCAGCTTACTTTATCTGATGTCCTGAGGGTTATTTAACTTACGAGCCTCATGTTCCTCCAACAGAGGCACTCCACGCATTCCACTGCAGCCCCTGCTAGGAAGTATTTTAATACCACTGTCAAGGAAAAAGGACACGCAAAAACCGAAATTGCAAAGGACGACAACAGGGCTGCGTCGCGGGGATGGCTTTCCTGCCCGCTTCTGCGTGGCGGGTGGCCTGCTGCGAGTATTACCTCCATTGCCTTACGCTGTGTAAGATTAAGAACAAGCCCTGAACAACACGACCACGCTCGTCGCGGTCGGGCCCGGCAGCGTAATTCATGTTCCAGTGCGGTGACACACGTCAGCTTTTGTCTTTGGATGCTTACTGGTCGTTAAACCCCGCGGCTGTGCCTTCGAAGGGCTGTGAGGACGGAATTGGACTGCAGCTCCGTAGAAAAAGTATTAATAATTGGAAGCTGGACAGTCTGTTAGCCGTGGTGTGGGGGGAGACGTGGGCGCCTGGTTCACGTGGCACCAACGGGAGCCGCTGTGTTGCCGGCAGCAGCCCCTGCGTTTTCCCACCCCATTCGCCCCGCATTCTGCTCAACTGCTTCAGCCACGTTTTGCAGCCGCCCTGTGCTCAGGGGCAGGCAGGGGTGCGGGCAGGGATGCGGGCAGGGGTGCGGGCAGGAGCGCAGCTCCGGAGAGCTCTGGCTGCCTCTCCTGCCGGCAGGAGCGTCTCTGCGAATCTGCGCCCTGAAACGCCGCTCTGTTCCACACCAAAACCCCGGGGAATCCAGTTTTTTCCTCAGCCTGGTCCAGCAGCACCTGGGTCTGTGTGCAGACTTTAATTAGGTTTAAGCATTTCCCCCCTCCGAAATGTAGGTCAGTCCTAATTAGTGTGAATCCTGCTGCTGCCAGCTTTGCTTTTAATTAAGCTCCTGCAGCGGAGGTCGATGCGTGAGGCGCAGCGTCAGAGCTTCAGTTTGTTTGCTGCTCGCCAGATGCTTTGTGGTCGCTTCGGCTTGGCTGGCCCACGCTCAGGGCTGGGGCCGTGTTTTTCCTCCCTCTCTCTCTCCGGCTCGTGGTGGCTGGTCACCCGTGGAGTACGGCCACACCGGGGACGTGACCGCGTCCCTGGGCACAGCTGCCCCTCGGTGCATGCTCCCCTCCGAGCTGGAGGTGCTGGTGTGGCCATGGAGGTGTGCGGGGAAGGGTGCTGTTTTGGTGCTGGTTATAACATGAAGCTCCCAGTGTCCTCGTCCCTTCTCATCATCCATCACACCAAATGTCCTCGTCCCCTACGAGGGCTGCTGGCGTGTGTGCCGAGATCTGGAGCAGCCGGGTGTTCCGGGGCCAACGGGGAGATGCAGAGGGTTTTCCTTCCTCTGCAGCTCCTGGCACAGTCCCCGGCACAGTCCCCGGCACAGTCCCTGGCAGGTGGCATTGGCAGCTGGTTGCCATTGACGGGGCACGGTGCCTGGATGAGCAGGGTGCTGGTTCGGAGCCTGGGGCTCCCACCCCTCTGCCTTGCAGGTTGTGCCGGTGCCTCCGGTGCGGCACCAGGACCTGTGGGTAGGACCCGGGGTTTTGGAGGGCAAACTGAGCTCAGAAAGCTCAAATCTTCTGCAGAAAGTAAATCTGCCCTGGCTCGTGGTGAGACGGGTGGCCAGCAGCGTGGTTCCCTGTCCCCTGGGACGACAGCGAAGGCACAGCTCCTCCGCTCGGATTTTCTCTGCGCCGTTCACCGTGGTGCACGTTTCCACCCTGAGGACGGCTAGCCCGGTGTGCCGAGGTGCTGGGGGACCGGGGGAGCACCTTGCGGCAGCGAGAACGCTCGGGTTTAAGCACTTCAAGCCTTCAGCAGCCCCAGCTTTGCGTCCTGCGCAAAGCCTTGGCGTCGTGCAGCGGTCGCGGTGAGCCGCTCCCGAGCCCCCGGCTGGCTCCCTGAGCGCTTTTCGGCTCCCCCACCCCGCAGCCTGCCTGCCTATTTTTACCGCTCCCGGGCTGTGAATCACTCCGCTCCCTCGTCTCGGTCGCTGCCTTTGAAGGTATTTATAAACCGCGATCGTCTCCCCTGCGCCTGCTTTAGCAGACTGTGTAAATTTAGCACCCTGGCTCGCTCCTGCCCTCTCCTCCTCGCCCGTATCCTCACTGTTCAGCGAGCGTAGATCTGCAGGAGCCAAGATGCTCTCTCCGCCCTAATTAAAAACACCAAACCAGAAATGCAGAGCCCCACCAGCGCTGTCCAGGTGGGTGATGCCGGGCGCCAGCATCCCAAGGTGCCTGGCGCTTGGTGCCAAGCGGTGTGGGATGCGTGGGGATGGCCCTCGGCACGCGTGTGGCACCGGAGCTGGTGGCGTGTCCGGTGCTAGGCGGTGAGCTGGGGCAGGGCCCGTGCTTCTGCCGGTCGGTGCCGGGGAAGGCAGCGAGCGGAGCCGGGCCGGGGTCAGGGCAGTCCTGGCCGTTCCCCAGCCACGTGGCAGGGGAGAGGAGAGCTCGGCACGCCTGCTCTGGAGCAAACGGCATTTAAATCGGACATCGCAGGGTGGCGAACGGCTCCCCGTTCCACCGGCACGCAGTTCCCTGGCAGTGTTTCCATCATGTCATACTGATTACCGCGCTAATTTCTGTGGATTGAGCAGGCAAATTAATCTCTTCTCTGCTCCTTCCCCTGGGACTGCTGGATCGTTAGGGTTGGGTTTCATTAAAGCCTGGAGAGCCCGGTGAAGCTCGCCAGGCCAGCAGTCGCTCTGGGGCACGTTCAGGATCTGTCCCCTGCCCTTGCTGGCCGGCACGGCAGCCCAGACGGGCACCGATGGGCTCCCTCCACGGCCCCGCTCTGCCAGGCCGTGCCCTGAGTGGTCACTAAAAGCATCCCGTTGGCTTTGGGGAAAGCCCCATAGGAGCGCGCAGCGGGGCACGGCCCCATCTCCTGCTTCTCCCTGCCTTTCCTGCTAAAAATAAGCAAAACAAGGGAGAAAAAGAAAAAAACTGAGAGAGATAAAATGGGTACAAACAGCAGAAAGAGGAGTTATTTTTAAGTTGCTGGCTGAATATGGAGTAGTTGGCTGCGTCTCTTGAAGGCCATTAAGATGGGATGCTGGCGCTCATTAATTTATTGCCAGAGGTCTTCTAGCCCGAGCCGCACGCTGCGCTATGTCGGCCTTGCAGACGCGAGGATTTAACTACCCAAACAGATGTAGCTCGCAGCAGGCGCAGAGACTGATCTCCTGGCTGCGCCGCGGTGCGAATGGCTCCCAACAGGCGCCGGGACCGACACACGCAGGTTTAAAAAGCAGGGCGAGGAGATCAGCGCCAGGGCTCGGCGGGGAGACGCCGCCGGGAATGGGGGGCCTCGGTGCGCGCGTCTCCCCGGGGTCCTCGGCGTCCCGCAGCCACGCTCCGCCCTCACCACCCTTCGTTTTCTCTTTCAGAATAAGGTGCTGACGGTGGATGGGGTGAAGGTGAAGCTGCAGGTACGTCCGCGTGGCCCCGTCGCAGCTCCCTCAGCCCTCCCTCGGCAGAGCAGCACCCAGAAGCGAGTCCCCCATCTCCATCCTCTGCTGTTGCGTCTCCCCCCTCCGGCGGAGCCTCCCCTGCCTCTCGGTGACCACGGCCGTAGCTGATGAGACCAGAGCAGTGCCTGCGGGGTTTGCCTGGCATTTCCCAGCGCCTCCTGCACTGGAAGAACCGGAGGATGGTGAGAGGGACTGAGATCCTCCGGAGGGATCCACATCCCCTGGCTCAGCCTGCATCCATCCCGTGGGACGCACAGGAGATTCCCTGTCCCCCTGCAGCCAGAGCTGCTCCGGCCTGCCGAGACCCGACCGTTTCTCCGACCCCTTTGCCAGGAGCTCAGCAATGATGCTAGTGCCGATCTTCCCCCCGCAGCAGCGAGGCACTCTGCAGACATATTGCTGCATTACAAACTGATAAATTAAATTAGCGGGTCCCCAGGCATCCATCTGCTGGATGGATTTTCCGATTAAGGGACGTGTCGGGAGCCCTTTGCCACGCACCATCGTCCCCGTGTGCTGAGGAGCGGGGAGGTGCTGCTTCAATATTTACCGCGTTTGTCCTTTTTCCTGTCACTGTCCCTAAGAGCAAAAGGCTGGAGAAGCTTCCTGGGGTTGTGCCGTGCGGTTGGGTTTGGTGCTGGGTTTGGTGCTGGGTGGGTCCCCCAGCCCGCGCGGCGGCGGGTCGTGGCTGACTCCCCACTCTCATCCACCTTCCAGATCTGGGACACGGCCGGGCAGGAGCGCTTCCGCNTGCCTCTCGGTGACCACGGCCGTAGCTGATGAGACCAGAGCAGTGCCTGCGGGGTTTGCCTGGCATTTCCCAGCGCCTCCTGCACTGGAAGAACCGGAGGATGGTGAGAGGGACTGAGATCCTCCGGAGGGATCCACATCCCCTGGCTCAGCCTGCATCCATCCCGTGGGACGCACAGGAGATTCCCTGTCCCCCTGCAGCCAGAGCTGCTCCGGCCTGCCGAGACCCGACCGTTTCTCCGACCCCTTTGCCAGGAGCTCAGCAATGATGCTAGTGCCGATCTTCCCCCCGCAGCAGCGAGGCACTCTGCAGACATATTGCTGCATTACAAACTGATAAATTAAATTAGCGGGTCCCCAGGCATCCATCTGCTGGATGGATTTTCCGATTAAGGGACGTGTCGGGAGCCCTTTGCCACGCACCATCGTCCCCGTGTGCTGAGGAGCGGGGAGGTGCTGCTTCAATATTTACCGCGTTTGTCCTTTTTCCTGTCACTGTCCCTAAGAGCAAAAGGCTGGAGAAGCTTCCTGGGGTTGTGCCGTGCGGTTGGGTTTGGTGCTGGGTTTGGTGCTGGGTGGGTCCCCCAGCCCGCGCGGCGGCGGGTCGTGGCTGACTCCCCACTCTCATCCACCTTCCAGATCTGGGACACGGCCGGGCAGGAGCGCTTCCGCAGCGTCACCCACGCCTACTACCGGGACGCCCACGGTAAGCACGGCCACCTCTGCTTCCCGGGGGGGAGCCCCCTCCCTCCGGCTCTTCGGGGCCCCCAAGACCCAACTCCGGGCCAGGTGAATTGGGAATCACCGGAGCAGTTTCCCTGTAGGAAGCAGCTGCCAAGGATGGAGGAGCCTCTGTGTCAAGGTGCAAACGCCACATGCCTAAGGCATTGCCCGTGGCGGATTTACGCCTGTTGCTTTGTGTTTTACAGCAGGGACCTCAGCAGCACTTTAATGCCACATCCCCAGGCGTGACCCGCAGCGGGACGTGCGCCGCTCCGGGGACGGTGCAGAGCAGGCTCTGAGCCGTGGGCTCTGCTTGGCCGTGCTCCTGCCCAGCGCAAGCGCTAACGCACCATCCCTCTCTCCGCAGCCCTGCTCCTGCTCTACGACGTCACCAACAAAGCGTCCTTCGACAACATCCAGGTACGGCAGCATCGCCGGGCCCCTCCTGCCCACCCCTCATGTGCTGTGGGCTGGGTCGCCGTTGTGGGTCGGCCCTGGGCAGGGGGTACGTGCCACAGGAGGTGTGTGACGGAGGCGTGAACCATGATCCGGAAGGGCTGTGGTTAATGCCGAGCATCTGTCTGATGGCGGGTCTGCCTCTGAGGACACCAGAGGACAAGCAGAGAAGGTCTTCCCTTTCACAGCGAAAAAAGGGGCGATGGATTCACTTCACCAGCAAATTAATGCTGTGTGTAATTACACCACCGGCTGGAGAACCTGCTCTGGTAACTGAGCACGGGCAGCTTTACCAAGAGAGAGGTGCTCCCTTGTCTTCCTCTGCACCAAACCCGAACAGGGGAGAGGGTCACATCCTGCTGCGTGCTGCTCACTGCCAGCAGACCTGCCCCTCCTGACGGCTTTTGGGGGGGTCCCTTGTGCTGCCCAAGCCTGCCCCCTCCCCACAGCCCTGGCGTGGGTCCTTCAGGGGTGCTGGGGAGCGGTGTCGGAGCAGAGGGCTCTCTTAAATCTGGCAGAGGCGGGGAGGGCAAATGCTGCCTGTGGGCATGCTGCTGCCATGGCAGGGCAGGAGGACCTGGCCTCGGCATCCCCCCCCTTGCCTCGCCGGACCCATATGGCCGCTGAGGGCCACCTACGCCAGTGCCAGCAGAGTGTTCCGTGAGCCTGGGGAGCAGTCAGCCCTGAACAAATAGGATGTAATTGCTCACATCCTGGACACGGAGCACACCCTGTGTGTCTGCGGCGAGCAGGCTGCGCACCAGCAAAACACCCTGTTCGATACCACGGGAGGTGCCGTGCCAGCATTAACGCCTGGGGCGAGGAACAGGGAGCTGTGATCTGCTACACCAGCTCCTGGGGGGCCCGCACCGCCCTGGCCCCTGGCCCGGGGTGCCTGGAGCTGTCCCTGCTCCGGAGCATCCTCCCCTCGGCAGCCCCCGTGCCTGCCACCCCCCTGCGCCCGCAGCGCCGTGGTGGGGGACGGGGCACGTGCTACCACCCTGCTCCCATGTCAGCAGCACCGGGAATTCCTCCTGCGAGCTGGGACTGGCCAGGGGTGGCACTTCCCAGCCTGAGGAGCCGGGTGGCTGGAGGAGAGGTGTCTGCTGTCGGGTGGAACAGAGAGTGAGGGTCACTAACCAGGCTCGGGTCTGTGCTGAGGTTGTGATCCTGCAACGGGATGGAAAATCACTTGGAGGCTTTGCTCTGCTGGGTGACGGGGCGGCCCCATCTGCAGCATCAGCTCTCCCGGCCCCACAGGGACACGGGAGGGATGGCTGCAGGGCACGCGGGGCCCCAGCGGCAAGGAATGAGCACCCAGGGCGGGTGCGAGGCACTGGAAAGAGGGATGGAGGGGGAGCAGTGCCAGCAGGGAGCTGAGGGGTTGTCGGGAGTGACTGAGTGTCCCTTGGACCAACCCATGGGAGCTGAGCGCCCCGAGCCCAGCTGGGATGCACCGGGGTCCCGGGGCTGCGTCTGTGCATTGGGCTCCCGCTCTAATCCCGAATCATCCCTTGCTTCCCTGGCCGGCCAGGTGCTGATGCAGGGTGCTGCTGGGCGAGGGGCAGTGGTGGAGTGGGGATCACCCGGCGCTTGCCGTGAGCCCAGTGTCAGCACTCGGAGCCGGGGCATGGGTTGTGGCAGCGCTGCCCACCCGGGGGGCAGCAAGCGGCTGCTCGCACCGCAGGGCCAGGGATTACAGGGAATTAAGGCAGATTTGATTAGATTAGGCTGGATTAGAGAGTAGGGAGGGCACCCCGGGGCACACGGCAGGTTTAGCCGCGCGCTGGGATGAGTGTGCTCAGCACAGGGGCAGTGCATGCAGGGCACGGGGCATGTCCCAGAGCAAACCCTCAGCCTTATCCTCCAAAAGCAAGTTTAGTCTTAATGTCCGAACCGGGGTGGGGAGTTTGGGTTAAAGTCCTGCAAGTGCCTGCGGTCAGATGGAGCGGGCAGCAGGGCTGAGACTGCTGTTACTCTTGAGAATGGGGGCTTGGCCAGCAGCTGAAGTGGGGTGCTGGGCTTGCTCAGCAAAGCAGGTGCCCAGGGGCTCAGTGGTACCCAGGGCACCCACTCGTCCACAGGGCTCTCCGGGAATGGGCGTCCCGGGGCCGGGTTGCTGGCTGGTGGCTGGCTTCTGCCAAACCATGGGGAAGGAGACAGCTGCTCTCCCGGGGTGCTGCCGAATCACAGGGGATCGGCAGGGCCGGCTGCTCCCTGCCTGCGGCTCCCGCAGACACTCCTGCGCCTGAGCCCCCCAGCCACCTCCTCCCAGTCTCCAAGTCATGCCCCCTGGCATCGCTCAGAGGGTGCCCCCCATCCTCTCCCCTCCCAGAGCTGTTGCTAACCCCTCTCCCTGGCTGTCTCCGTCTAGGCCTGGCTGACAGAGATTCATGAATACGCGCAGCAAGACGTGGTCCTCATGTTACTGGGAAACAAGGTGAGTCCAGTCCCACGGCTTCACCAGAGCCTCCTCTTCCTCCCGTGACAATCCCGCAATGCAGCCGCGGGCAGAGGAGTCTGGGAGGGCGTACGGGGACGTGGGGGCTGCCTGCTGCTGACCTTCCAAACCATCCCAAATTGCTCTTTGCCGGTACTGTCGGCAGGTGGATTCAGCCCAGGACAGAGTGGTGAAAAGGGAAGACGGAGAAAAATTAGCCAAGGTACGTGAGGTGTCCGCCTGCTGCAGCGGAGTCGGTTGTTGCGTGCTCTGACGGGGGATGTGCGCGTACAACTCGTGCTTGATGATGTGCGCCAGCAAAATGGTTAACTGGAGACCAAAAGCATGGCTGGGAGTGCTTTGCTTTTCTTGCCTTGTCTTGCTCTCCTCTTCCTTCTCATCTGCTCTTCTTTCTTTAAACTTCCACTAATGCTTTTCGCTTCTTTGTCCTCAAAAACGATTTCAAAGTTGTGTAAGAAACGCCTGAGGCGTGAACCCTCGCTCGGCTTTTCCTGCCCACTGCGGCAGAGCTCCTCTGCTGGGGCAGGGTATGAGCTCCTGCGGCAGGCACCGATGTTGGCCGGGGCTGCCGGGGCTCGGCACGAGCTGGGACCCCCATGAAGACCCCCGGGTGATGTTTCTGACGCTGGCGTGTCTTGTCCCGCAGGAGTATGGAGTGCCCTTTATGGAGACCAGCGCAAAAAGTGGCCTCAATGTTGAATTAGCGTTCACAGCCATTGCAAAGTAAGTGACTGGCGCGGTGGCCACGCTGGGCACCTCTCCCGCGGCGGGGACAGCGGTCTTCGCAATAAAGGCTGGCGCTGTCACCCACCTTTTCGTTCCCTGGGCTCCCGCTGTCAGCTCTTGTGCCGGCAAGTGCTTGCCATTGCACACACGAGCTATGGAGTGTCTCATTGGCGGGGGGGCTTTAGCAAACCGTGCAGACCAAGTCGAGTTCAACTGAGCTGGGCCAGGCAGCTTAGAAGCAGGCAGCGTAGGCAGAAAAGCAATGCGTTTCTTCCCTTCCCGCAGGGAACTGAAGCACAGGTCCATGAAGCTGCCCAACGAGCCCAAATTCAAGCTCCACGACTACGTGAAGAAGGAAGTGAGAGGCTCGGGCTGCTGCAGGTCCTAATGCGCTCGGTGCGTTTGTACAGAGACTCATGCCAAGTGTTTGTGCGCCGCGCTCTCTTCGTGGACGGTGTGTGCATGTCTGTCTGTCGTGTCTGTATCTGCCTAAAAGGTGAGCTGTGAGACATGGGGGATGGAAGCAGCAGCAGAAAAAGCTCTCTAGGCCGGCGCGGACGCTGGCCGTGCTGCAGCCACGTGCCAGGCGCTGCTCTCCGAGCCCCCGTCGCATCCACGTGCACTGCGAGCCCTCCGCTTCCCTCACCAGTCGCTCCTGCCAGGCTTGCAGCCGCTCGTTGCCATGCGGGTGGGAGGTGGGCGTTCAGGATGGGCCGGGGTGCGCCGCGGTCTTGCCACGCAGGGCTGGGGCAGTCGGTAGACCCGGCTGCCTCTACCAGCTCGGCAGCAGCCAGGAGCGTTACGAGGCTTCTTCGATGTTAGCAGGAATGGCAGTGTGCCTGAGGAGAACGAACGCCTTCTCCTCACCGAACAGCTGGGTAGGAAAAGTCCCGAATTCCCTTTCCTTGCCCCGTTTACCTGGAATTCGGCCATTGAGAGGTTGTGTTGCATGCAGGAAAGGCTTGGTTTCGAGGCAACCATTTTTGTAGTTGCTTACTTCTGTCTGTCCATCTGTCACGTGGCCTAACACCACCTCGGTGAAGGTTTCTCCTCTTCCCTGCAGAAGACAAGAGCTTAGCTGTTTGAGTAAGCTCCTGCTAGCCTGTCCGTTGTACGGAGATTCCTGGGTGCTCATCTGTTCGGTAAAGGCTTTGGTTCTCTTACTACTGCCGTTTCTAGTACTTTAATTGAGAAGAAATCTGATGTATTGCTGCTTGTTCTAAATACCTTCATGTAAGTGCGATAGCGTTCTTAGACTGCAACAATGCTTTGATATCTTCAAAGTTCTCTTGGGACAGCTCTTTGGTTAAGTGGAGAAAGCTGGGGGCAATGCTGTAGGCATTGGTTTCGCAGCTTTCAGACTATTCTGCCAGCGCTCTTCAGTGGACTCCTCACCCCTTTGGTCCGTGTCAGGCATTTGGCTTTTTCCTTTTTTTTTTTCCTTTAAAGCTGCGCTTAAATACAAATTTGAATTTGGATCAAGCGTTTGACCTCTGGCAATTTTCTCACTTGAAAATTTCACACCAGGTGCCCGCTGTGCTGAACCTCCCAGCGCTGCCCTAAATGGGCCGCTTAAAATAAAATACCCCATCCTTCGCCCTGCAGCCGCGCGCCAGCTCGCTCAGCAGTCAGTTCCGACGCCCCTGCCCCTTGTTTTCCTGGGGGTGTGAGCCCCAGCACTGCAGTCCTGGCGTGCACAAAGACCCTCCGCAGCTCCTGTGCAGGACTCGGGCAGGCGGGGATCCTCAGAGCTGCTGTAAAATCAGCAGCCGCTGCTTAAAGTGGGTCCAGCACAGTAACAGTCTGAAAAAGGATCCTAAAATAAACCTACTGCAAACAGAGCTTTTTTTTTTCCTAAACAGCTTTTTCAGGAGAAACAAGTCCTTCAACTGTCTGATTTAAATTTTATTTAAATTATTTATTGAAAATCCGTTCCTGCAGCAACAGTTGCAGCGCAGCCTGGAGCAGACCCCGGCGGCCAGCACGGCAGGAGCAGGCAGTGAGCTCCGCTGGCACGGGCTGCGGGGCAACAGCAGTCAGGGCCCGCTGTGTCCCACCTCGGCAGCCGTGGTCCCCACAGATCCGAGGGGATGGCCAGCACTGGCACGGCTGCTCCCACCGGAGCAGCAGCCATGCATTCCTCAGCCGAGAGCCTCTTCACCCTTACCCGCTCTAAAAGGTGGTAACGCCCGCTACAAGCGCACCCTTAAGATTTGTTTGCAAGCAGTGACAGAACGCGGGAGCTCTGAAGGTCACCTGGGCACCGTCAAGACGTGCGCAGGAATGCGCAGAACTCGCTGCTTCACGCTGCTTCTGTGAGCTTCGCTGTGCTCCCCTGCCTGCTGCTGGACCAGTGCCTCCCCTCCGTGCAGCTGCTTATCTGACAGCTGCCTGCGTTCTCATTCCGGCTGCGCAGCACACACTTGCTGGATGAGGTTAAGAACAAAAAGGGGGAGCGGGGTTTTCTCTGGTCCTGAGCTGGCCGAGTACCAGTGTCATGGCAGCCTGGCTGAGCGGGGAAAGGGTCAGGCAGCTCCAAGGCCCGCTCAGCGCCCAGAGCTGCCTTTGGCGCTGTGTTTTTTCAGCTTGACCTTCGCAGTGCAGCAGCCGCCCCTGTTGCTACCCCAGAAGCTTCGGGGAATCTCCCTGAAGGCAAAACTCCACAGCACTCCCACGAGGTTGCTGCCTTCCCTCTCCCTCGCAGGGCAGGAGAGCCTTGCACCGTGCTGTCTTCAAGAAAAAGCTGACAACTCCTATTTCTTCAATTCAAAAAACTAAGATGCAAATGCTGCTCCTTGGAGTAGTTTAAACATGCCCGTCGGGAGCTAGCTCTGCTACAGCAGACATCACAGTGGCACTTGGGGTATCAGACCTCAACTTTAAGCTAGACTCAGCCCCCGTCTCCCCCAGTCACAAGGCCCCTCTATGCACTGCACACTGACCTTGCCCTAAAGCTCTCGCTCAGCCGCTTCGTACCTGGGCCTTTACTGCCACCAAGCGATGCGGAGTTCATTGTTCAGCACGCTCAAACCAGCCAGAGGACTCTGCCTCACACGCAACTGCTCATTTTTGCTGGCTCTTGTTTACAGCTTTTGTTTCATTCCTGTTAATAAAATTTTTTAATAATCCTCGGGGCTACAACGGTATTTCAGTCGTCCTAACGCACACACCTACGTGGTTTAATCGTTCCAAGAGCTCAGCTCATTCTTGAGCCCACCCGGATCCTTCCGTTACCAGCATGGGTTCAGGTTCTACCAGCAAGAATTAAAGGGGGCTGGGCTGAGCTCAGCTGCAGCACAAGTTCTAAGGTGCTCTGGTTCCCCTGAAGCGAACAGCAGTAGCAGAAATGGTCTGCTGGGTGCCTGAACGCAGTTTGAAGTTGGTCTGTGGTTTCACACACCACCCCTGGGGTTTGTGAAAAAAGAGCAAAAGGCTTTTGAAAACTTCATTAAACCTGTAAGTTGGCCTAATGCAGAAGACAAAGTGGAGGTACAGCAGCAAACAATTTCAGAGTTGGACTTAAAAGAGTTCGATTTAAGGCTGAGCTTGATGTGAGGCTGGTGCAACATGACCTGAGCAACTTGGCAGATTCCAGACAGCCGGTTAGCCTCAAGGACTCCAGGATTTAGGCACCTACCCCGTTTAGCACTGGAGTTCATACACCGCCTGTGAATCCTTCCAGCTGCCCACCCTACCATGCCCACCACTGCGTTTACCCTAAGCTGCCCCAGGTGATGCAGGGAAAGCCGATGACTTCTGGTTTCTTGTAGTGGGGGCAGTCCTGCCACTGCTTCGTTGTGCTTCCCAAACCACCAGAGAAGCAGCAGCTTCCCCACTGGGTGCAACCCCAGGCACACGCGCTTTCAGCCACACTTGCCCTGCGCCGTGCCTGGGGCAGCTCCAGCACCAGAATCACCCACTCTAGACCCACCCATGCTTCTCCCACGAAGAAAGGATCCCAGGAGCAGCTTCTGGGTGTCACCAAATGGGACAAAAGAAACATATCCCACAGCAGTTTGATGTGAATAAGCAGATGCTTCTTTATTCAGCACGCTGGGAACACGGGAATCGCTCCTCCAGCGTGTTTGCCTAGCAACAAACATTACTGAGTTTCTGTACCGCTCAAGCACATTGTTGCATTTTACCTTTACATCGACTGGTTACGAGGTCGGTTATCCGCATTTAAAGATGCAGTATTTCTAAAATTTACTGTGCGTGCTCCGTGTGTAAGGGTCTTTGTAACGAGTTAAGGGTACTACTACTAGTGGGTGTACCTTTTACTATTAAAATGAGATTATAACGAGCTAGACTTGTGTTCGGAACATGGTGACCGGAGCTTATTCGTCAGCCTGGCTACAAAGGCTGTGCAGTAACTCATGCTCTGCGCAGAGCTTTGGGCTTGCTGCTCAGTAAAGGATTAAGCTAACGTAATTAAAAGTTAGGCTAACAATCTATGCGACTTAAGTCCCACGTCGGAACGCGCTGTTACAATTAACACTCCTAAACACCGTAGTCCGCAATCTATCACAACTTACTACTTTTTGTACCTTTCAGGCGCCCCACGGGATTAAATCTCGATTATTTTGGCAGCACGGGGAACAAGCGACACCGCGTTCCCCCGCCCGCAGCTCCCGCACCGCCCAGGCCCCGCGAAGGCCGCCGGGCTCCCCCGTCCGCCGCTCACCGCCCCTCGGGCCTGGTGCGATCCGGTTCCCGCC
>VZSC01002933.1:5472-20645 GCA_013398225.1 Steatornis caripensis
GCGGGGGGGGGAGGAGGGGGAAAGCTTGTGCGGAGCTGGCAGCATGCGTGGAAAACCAGCATCTGCTGTGTTAAAAAAAAACAAAAAACAAACAAAAAAAACCAGATGAGCTTTTTCCCCTCCCTGCTCCTGCTCTGCTCCCTGCACACCTTCCCCTGACAGCTGGAGGCTAAATATGCAAGCGATGAAGGGCAAAGCATTGTATTAGGTTTTGCAGTAAAAATGGGAGCTCCTTCCCGGGACTCTTCCTTCCCGGGACTCTTCCTTCCCAGGCATTGACCCTGCAGCCCCCCTTAGGTCTCCAAATGTCTCCTGGTCGTGCTCGCTCGTCCAGGAAGGATTTGCTGGCAGCTGGGGGCTTGTATTGCTGCTCACGTGCTCCCCAGAGCACCCCGCACATGCTGCCGCACCGTACCTGCGGGGCGATGTCAGCGGGACGCGCTTTGCCTCAGGTGCCCAGCTAGGAGTGTGGTGGTCGTGCCGCTGTCAGGAGGAGAAGCTGGCTTGGGCAGGCTGGTCTCGTCGGGGTTTGTGCGTGCACGCAGGCACGCGTGCATGTGCTTGCTTGCATGCATGGTTGCTACAGTGCAAAGAACAATGTTGTCAGGCTGGAGGTCATGGACAAATTTAAACTCGGGGGGGTTTAATTTTTTTTTTTATTTCTCCCCGTAGCTCATGCATTGGAACTTCAGCCATGTTCGTTCGAACGCTTTCGGAGCGTGCCTTTGCAGAGCAACGCTGCTCTGGTACGGGTCAGCGGTATCTTAACAGTAAAAATATCCCAAGCAATTAATCTCAGCAGAGAGGCTGAGAGTGCAAGCACCTTGCTCGCTTCCATGTTTGCCTTTCCTTTTGAACCGAAGCAAACGGACACCGGCGCGCTCTCCTGAAGGATGCTGGGGCTGCTGCCAGCCGGCACGGCAGGTCGCTCCGGTCGGCTGCCGCGGCACCTCCGAGTTGTCCTGACCTCCCCAAACCTCTGGGTAGCAGCAGCAGAGGGCTAAAACACCCTTCCAGAATTACAGCCGGGATTTTTGCAGGGACTCCAGCGAGCTTTGGATTCGGGCCATGCATTCAGGAGTTGTGCTGAGGGTGGGCTACCTCTGCTTTAATTTCAGCCCCCTGTTTTAAGTTTGGCACGCGAGTGCTTTCGGCAGCCTCTGGGGAGAGAGAAAGGGAGACCTGCACGTAGCAGCTATTTTAATGTGTTAAAAAAGAAGCCAAGATGACTATCGGCTGTTTAATTTTTAGACGGTTTATGTCAGGGGAGATTAATCCCTTCCTTTCCATCTCCCACTTGCAGAATATAGATGCTAACATCTGCTAAATACCTTCAGCTCCTCCTTTCTGCTTGCAGGGACTGCAGGGCGAGCTGTGCGTTTTGGAAATGTGAAGCTCTAGAGTTAAAATGAGCTTTCTGGAAGTTCTTCTGGTATCACGTCTTACTCCTGTAGAGATGTATGTTCCGGGACTTTATTTTATTTTTTTTTCCTAAATGTTATTCAAATGGGGTTAGTTTACCTCAAGCTCTTGTTTTGTTTCTGAAACCTTTTAAATGTGGACTATCAACTCTTAATTCTGCAATCACGTGGCGTCTCCTATTTAATAATGTCTGGCTTGTTCAAAGAAAAATGAGCGTGGCTGTTTGCAGACTCCAGTAAGTGTTTCCAGGGATAACGTCTCCCTGTAACTGCGGCCTCCCATTAGAAAACAATTGGGAAGGGGTAAACGTTCGAGGAGAGCTCAGACCCGCTCTCGTGAGAGCAGTGGCGGACACTGAAGCCGGTGCGCTTGAGTAGGAGCAGATGGCGATATGTGATCTGTGTATTTTGGTATTTGAGCATCGGCGTCGTTCGATTGTTGCAACTTACCTTCCCTATTGTTCTTTAACGTTTGGCCAATTCTCCTACCGACCCGTCTCCTTGAAGGAGAACCCTCGAAGACTTCCACGGGGCAGAACAACGTCGGTAAGCAACGTATTTTCTACAAATCGAGGGCGAATCAACCCGTTCCTCTGCAAAATACCGCATTAGAAGACAGGGATGTTTTGTGCATCAGCCCTGTCGCTGGGAAGCTGAAATTTTGGGGCTGCATCATGAAATCCTGGCAAGTTTATCACCTTAAGCCAGCAGCGAGCGTGGTATCTGTATTTTGCCTCCAGGTTTAAGAGCAGCTGGGATATTTTCCTGCCGGGCAGTGTTCTTCTTGCTTTCGGTGTCTGTTTATTAAAAAAAAAAAAAAATAAAGGCAACGATCGGTGAAATCTAAGGGAAATTTTACACAGGAGAAAAACAAGTGTTGCAACTGGCAATGTAAATAACACGCTGTGTTTCTGGAAATTCAAGTACAAACTGCTTGCGCAGAGCTGCCAAATGATGCATGAAGTCGCCTTGTTTCAAGAAATCAAGAGAAAACAAAAGGATTTCTGGTTTATTGGAAGAAAAAATAATTAAGATGTGATAGAAAGAGGCTGCAAAGGATAGCCAGCTCTAGCGCCTTTTAAAAATCAGGCGGTTTGTGCGTGTTAAGTATACGCGTGAAGTTACTTTCACAACTTTTTTGGTGTAGCAGTAAGTACCTTCTTCGTCTCTTCATGGAAGCGACAGATCCGTTGGCACAAAGCTGATCAGCAGGTTCAGAAATGTGGACTGTGCTTTCCACCCCTTCCTCGGAAAAGCTTTTAAGTTCTTAAATAAGTAACTAGGTATTTTTTTAAAGCACTTAGTAGCTCAAAGAAATACCACACTTAATACTGCGAGATGTTTTTGGAAATAATATGTATACAAGTACTTACAAAGGTGTGCGGCCCCTGGTAACTGGTAGATGTGATGTCTTGAGTGTGCTGGGATTCACTTACTCAAGGCAAGGTTTTTTCAAATAGTTTCTGAAATCTGATTATTTCTGTTGATAGTAAAATAAGTGATCTGCAAGAAATTCTGGAATCATTGAAAGAATTCTTTTTTTTTTTTTAAATACTGTTCCTGAGCTCACTTCTTGGAGGACGGGGAGAATTATTTTTTGATGCGCAAACTATGGGATGCTGTGATCCCAGGAGACATCCAGCGGCAGCTACCATCACGCCGGATGAGTGTCTTGTGTCCTTTGAGTGAGAGTTTTGCGTGCAGCAAACGCCGTATTTGCATGCAGCAAATTTCTGCCGAGACAGGAAGCGCCAGGGAGAGTTCGGCGTGAACAAATGGGAACTCATGACGGAGAAATAAGTCGTTCCTTTCCCATAGGTGCTCCAGCAGGCGATCTGCACGTTTCTTGGCATCGCTGCCATCCAGCGCTCGTCGCTGTGATTTGGCTTCCCCTGATGTCCCTGCTACCAGGAGGTGTGGGGCGTAACGCGGATGGGAACGGGAGAAACTTGTGTGGCTTTGAATGATGCTAGTAGAGGAGTGATGAAGTCTGAGACAGTACTGAGAAATTAGGTTTTAAACTGGGAAGGAGGATAGAGGAAGAAAATTGAGCTCTGGTTACTGACACCCAAGGAAGGTTGAGTTGCACCTAAGAGCAAGAAGCCAAGTAACTGGGCTTGTGGCATTCTTGAGTTATGAGCTCTTGGAGATGAAAGAGGCAGTGATGAATAAAGAAGAGGCAAGGAAAACGTCTCAGATAGTTAGAGGCGAAGTGGAGAAGCAGTGTCTGCATTTCAGCATTGAGTCTCCTTGCTAGGAGCATCGCAACTGTTAGTCTGCAAAGGAAAAATTGCCAGCAGCCCAGTGAGTGGCGGGGAGAGGAGCTGAATGCAAAACTGGGGCGGGTAACCTTTCATTTATGTGTTGCAGAGGTTCAGTACGTGAGAAAAAAAGCTGGAGTCAGCAACTTTATCACAAATACTTTCATAACACTGATACGAAGAGTCTTGCCATGGAGTCTAGAGTAAGTACAAGAATGCTGAGCTGATCCCAGATGCCTTGCGCTTAGGTGTGCGTCGGCAGGGCCGTATTTTTGTGTGGAGGAAAGGATTAGAGAGTTACAGCCAGAGGGAAGCGATATAAAGACCCATAGCAGTGTTGTGCTTGTTACCCTACTCCAGTCTCACCGGGGTGTGCATGTGCTCTAGCAGTGATGACTAAGGAACTGAGATAAAAGCTGAGCCTAAACAAGATTTCCCAACTAAAAGGAATTGAAATCGCAGATAAATAGGTAGTTATTTTAAGCGCCGATCCCTGAAACTTGGTCTGGAAACCGAGAGTCGTTCTGGGCTCTTTCCCGTTTGCTCATTAATGAGAATAATCCCACGGATGGGTCTTCATCGCTGCCTCCGGCGAGGTATGAACCGCAGAGGGAAACGAGCCTGTGAATAATACAGGAATGAAAATGAGCACCGATCCCTCCCCACCGGTACAGTTACGCGTTGCAGTTGTATCTTTGAAGTAAGAAGTTGCTGCTTGTACCAAGGCACCTTCTTTTTCTAATCCTATCCTGATTTTAGCACACGGGCTTGCTGCAGTGTTGCGGCGGAGCTGAAGCTCGTCATTAGTTTCAGAAAGTGCTTTGACGCTGCCAAAACCGGGGCGGCAGTAATGGCGTGGCTACAGCTTTTTTGGTTTTGGATCAGGATCTAAACCGTGTCATTCCTGCTGTCTGTAACCCGCCGCACGAAGTGTGCATCAGGTTCTTGAAAACGGGCTCTATTCATGTAGGAAAGTAAGAATTAAGAATGTAAATATGTACGTAACGTAGGAAGCATTATGTAAAAATACCAGAACTAGGAGAACCTCGTGGCTAACCGAACCAGCCCTGATCTGTGTTGGTCTGTCGTCTCATATACCTGCATTTATGGACCTATCCAGCTGCTTGCTAGCAGTAGGAGTTATGGACTACCTCTTTTTGAATCTACTAACCACTCTTAAGATACGTTTGGTCTTGCCAAAGTCTTTTTAGGGCTTGATCGTATCGCGGGATGGCAGGGTATGTGAAGTAAGCCTTGGCATGGGTACGACTTGCACCCGTCATACCTTACACCAGTAGAACCTGCTTGTGCACCGCTCCTCCCCGAGGCCAGTCGGGGACCGGTGGAGCCATATTCCCACATAAGGCAACACGGATCGCCGGAGCGTTGTTATTGCGATGGAGGAGCTCCAGGCTACGTCAGGAATCTCTCTCTTCAGTGGCCGAAAATACTGAGGTTACTTTCTCAATGACAGCTGATTTCCTAGTTTAAATTTAGGGGTTGAGATCACTATGGGCAATGGGTGGATTTTTTTTTTTTTTTTTTTAATGCAGCTGCAGGGAAAAGGGCTGTGCTCTGCACTTTCCCTAGAGAACTTTGCTTTGTAGAGATGTTTTTGAATAATGTGGGTTTTATTCTGGACTCCACCGAAACTATTAGTCCTTCTGGCGTTAATAAGTGTTGATAAGAGAGAGATCGGTCAGCGTGCTCTGGCTGAGATTTGTGATTCACTTGCCATTGATCGATACCTTCCTGTTCATGACCATTGCAACTCACGGATCTGAGGGAGAAGCTCTGCCCAGAGAGGTTATACAGCCTCCTTTCATGCAGACTTTTGTGACTCAGCTGGATGAAGCCCTGAGCAATGTGGTGTGACTTCACAGCCGACCTTGCTTGAAGCAGAAGTTTGGCCTGGAGACCTCCTGAGGCCCATTCCAACCTGAATCATCCTGTAAGCCTAATGCTGAGGTTGCTAGATGAGCTTGATAATGAGCTCTGGTTCTTTCCATGGTGAACGTCTGCTCATTTCAAATTTGTGTGGTTTGAAAACTAACTTTCTACTTCTTGTGTGTTGTCCAAAAAGAGGAAGAACCTGCCTTTCTGTGAGCATTGCAACGAGGAAGCCTGACTTTCTACAGTGTTGTCTCTTGAGGTTGATTGACTTTGGCGATTGAGAAAGTATGAACTCTGATTGAAAGCTTTCTGGTGGTCAAGGCAATTTAAGGGGTTTCTGGTGTGTGTCTTTCTCCAATATTTAATAGGCTATGGACCCATAGATTGTTTCTTACTCTGAGTGGATACGCTTACAGGTGCTCTCTTTCTATCTCTGTTCTCCCCAACACAAACTTTCAGAAAAACTCATTCTTTGAGATCGCTCCTTTGTCCAGTTTGCTTAAAAACTTGCCAACATGAGGCATGATGGAGGGAGAGGGATCCTAAACTGCTCGTCTACGTTCACACGGAAAGCAGAGCTGCAGACGAGCCCCAGATCTTTTGGGCCCTCTTATGTCCTCGGTTTCGGATATAATAGACACCGACCTCTTTGAAAATGTGACCCTTATTCAGGTTTGTATGTGAGAGCTGATATCTGCAAATATGTGGTGGTGTAGTTCTTTTGGTCAAGACAAGAAGTCATAATACGGCCTGCGACGGTACGAAAGTGGGATGGACCTTCTTGATCAAGGACAAGATCAAAAAGAAAGCGAAGTGCTTTGTACGAGGCTCTGGGTGCCCTTTAGCCTCTGATCCTCCTCCTCTGATCTCTCCTCTTCCTTTTTTCTTGCCTTTGCTTTCTTCTTTGTTGCCTTTTAGTCCTAGTGTTTGCTACTGCAGGGAAAAAATAACGATGCGTGGTGCAACACGGGCCGCGTAGAACGAAATCCCACCCTGCTTTTCCTTTTGGTCTCTCCACTCAACTGCTTTCTGCCATGGCACAGGGTCGCAATAGGCTCTTAGTTGCTCAAACGCCATGGCATGAAAGCTTGTGCTCTATCTTGGAGTACGAAAGATTTTTGTCTTTATTGACTAGGTTGACTAAAACCCGGGACAGGTCCTGGGCTTCAAGTGACAGTGTTCTGTGAATGGGGGGGTCTGAATGTCCTGCTCTTGGGTCTGTGAAACCCCAGCACGAACGTGATGGTAGCAGGCAGTGTCTGAAAAGAGTATTTTATCATTGACGGGAAAGATAGAGCGAATGCCGCTTCTCTGACCCTTTTCTTCCATCTCAGACACCAGGAGGTATCTAAACATCAGCTTAGTGCCCCAAAGCTTGATGAGATAGTGAAGCCCCATGAGCAGCGCTATGATCTGTAAGTCGCTGCCACCTTCTTGCGAAAGTTTCCAATCTGTCGTCATCCAGGACAACTAGTGTCACCACGCTAAAGGTAAAGGACAAAAGAAAATCAGGAAAACAAGGGCAAGGAGCAAGAAGGTTTGTTAGGGTCCAGAGGTGCTGCCAGCTTGCACCGTGGGCCGTTGTGCCGTGTTCAAGATCCCTGCGCCAGGTGAGTGGCAGTAGTCTGGCAGCAAGAAGAGATGTGATGAAAACCCTGTACCTCCTCGAGAGAATAAAGGGCATTCCGGCCCTGCAAAATGTCACGTGTTTGCTTGTTTTATTTCAGGCAGGCAGGTTTCTCTGCTGGGATGGAGGGATGCTGCTTGTGTTTCCCACAGAAACGTGGGCTTGGTTACGCTCTGGCTTCTGCCACTCAAGGAGGGTCCATACCTGCTGATGGGCGTAAGAGTTTGAACAGCAACCTGCCCCATTTACATTTATTAAAATGAGTATTTTAACAAAGAACGCTGTGTTCTGTCTAATTCCGCGCTCAGTGCCCTGGTCAGCTCTGAAATGCCATCAAGGAGAAGATCGGCCTCGCCAAGGAGAGGTCACGACTACAAAGAGGCAGAGGCAAGGGAGAAGGAGCAAGCGCGACGGGATTTTTCCGAGTGCTGTAGATCAATGGGTTGGTCCCTCCGTGCTTCCCACGCTCCGTGTTGCACTCCCAAAAGAAATATGGTGCAGGAGGCTGGTGCGAGTTGAGCGACACGGCCTGAAACAGCGGTGGTGTGAGCGGGACTCCCTGCGGTTGTGCTCCGCCTCCTGCAAACCAGCAGGGAAAGCTCTCAGCGGAGAAGAAAAAGCCACGTTTAATAAGGGAAATTGTTATAATTGCATTGCAGTGATACCTGGGTGTCACACATGGCATTAGTTTCGCTCAGAGACTTCAAAGTGCTGCTAGATAAGCATTGCTGGGCTCCTGTAGCAGGTAGGGAAACTGAGGCACGCAGCGTTGGTCCTCACTGGAGGTGAGGAAATGACTCTGCGCTAGAAACGGAGACAGATTTTGCTGCTCTCGTGCTGGTCAGCCCTAGAGAGCAGCCCAACCACTGAGAGCGTCAAAGCAGTCGTCCCGCTCCGGAGTGTGACCCACCGTAAAGCTCAGGTGCCTAAGATGGAATTTAGGTGGAGTTCAGACCTGAACTTTAACATTTTAAACTCCCCCAGCCTGTTGCCCAGCGCTGTCTTGTGGGTCCTTGCCGTCCGTCCCACCTCGCTCCAGGCAGGGTCCCTGCCTGAGTGCGTGGGGATTCCCGGAGCCCCTTCAGAAGTATCCCAAATCCAGGCCATGACGAAGCTCTGCCTCCGGACCGGGTTTGCAGGAAGCTTTTTGTGCCTGGCAGCGAGCCCAGGCTGAGATCTGAGCACCTCGGAGCTCAACCCAGTGAAACTCTTGCTTCTTCCTGGGCTGAATTCACACTCGAGCTGGATTTTTCCTCTCTGTTTTACAGGCTCGCTCGAATTTTATTGCAAACGTAATGACTGGAAAACAGCAGTCACCAAGGTCTCTGGGAGGAGGTGGTGGTTCTCCAAAAAGGCCAGGAATCAGCCACACCTGCAGAGCAAATAAACGGATGGGTGGCAGAACAAGGGTGCAGGTGGTGGGGGAGATAAAAGGGCCCGTCGGGCATCTCCTACCAGGGATGGGTTTGGCTCTTCCGACCTGAACGCCGTCAAAGTTTGAGGTTTTTTTCTAGGAAAACGGGTGACCAGTCTGAGTCAATGGGAGACCTGAGGCCAGGCGGCATGGGTCTCGAGCCTCTGAGCTGGAAGATCTATACCTGCTGCTGTCCTGACAAAGAAACCATCTGTACGTCTCGCTGCTCGCTTGATCGCTGCTTCTAAATTTGAGCCTGGCGCATGGAAAAACTTGTCATCTAATAAAGCAGCTGGCTGGAGAAGCTAGTTGGCAGGCTGCAGCGGGGAGCCGTGTCCAGCGTGCATCATGTTTTGGCATGTCCACCTCTGTTTCTAGCCACCTTGGAAGATTTCCCAAGATATTAGCTCTTTATGGAAAAAAAAAAACAACCCCAAAACAACCAAAACCCAACAAAACCTATGCCTCTACTGCAGCGCATCGCTCCGTAACCGTCTCCCGACAGTTAACTGGAGTGGGGGGACGGAGCAGGCAAACAGCTGTACCTCGTGGTAATGCAGCACGCTCGCTCTGGATTTCATCCAGCGATAATTATCCCTCTCTCTCTTTTATGAACACCGTTACATAGAGATGATCTGACAACAAAATTCCTGGAGCAGGCCTCTAGGAAAGTCTGCCGTGGACACTGCCTTGGGGAGCCCCGTAGCTTTACAGGGCAGGCATCCTCGAGCGCCGGAAAGCCCGACCTCAGCCGAGATATCTGTGCGCTTCAGGTTTTCTAAAAAGCACATAGTGGTACATTGTTCTACCTTATAGCCCATGCGGCTCGCTGAATAATTGAATGACAGCAAATCAAAGTCGTGGCATGGATTCAATGAATCGATGTGCTGGCGATCACCGATGAGCTCTTGGAGGCTCGGATGGCAGCTGGAGGCTGGGCGCTTGTTGTCAGGTTGGCTTTGCACCTCTGTTGTTCTCGTATCGGCTCCTAAGCAAGCAGTTAGCGGGTTTCAGGAGCTGCCCCGCTGCGTCTCCCGCTCAGCACGGGATGACGGCAGGCGGGGGATGTTGGCTGGGGTTCAAGGCTCTGAAACGCGCAGTGGACGCGGCGCAGCGATGTCCCCCAGCGTTGCCCAGCTGCGGACCGCGCACAGGTGACTGCAATCACAACCATTCATAGGCACGTTTGGCTTCTGCAAGGTTGGGTGACAACGAGCTTTACGGGAGGATGGGGCTGACCTTAGCGTCGCGATGACCAAATAAATATGTGTGTTTCTATTTACGGCTGAGGTTTTTTCAGTCTTTTAACGGATGCGGTCTGCTAATCCGTGGTAATTAAGGATTTTCTCGAGTTCATGAGTACATTGGAAAAATACCCGTGTGCACGTTATTTAGCTCCGCTGACACGTCAAGTAATTTAATGTGTTTCTTAATGTCATTTGTTGAACGAAGGGGGTGTTTGCAAACGATGTCAACATTGGATTGGAGTTTGCCAGCATTGATGTGGTCACAGCTCACTGGGAAGCCAAGTATATTGTGCAAACGCAGGACAGAAAAAATGGTGATGCGAGTGACCTTTCCTACGTGATAGGAAGTCTGTAATGTGTTGTGAGGGGGCTGTCGTGTTCCGAGAGGACAGCTAGGGGAGAGACATCCTTTCGTTTTCCATCCATCCATCCTTGGGACTTTCCACTTCTCTTTGACCCCTAGGACCAACTTCCTCGCAGACAAGGGAGGAAAAATACTCGGCAAAGATGTTTGCTCTGGGAAAAAATGTCTTGGTAACTCGAGGAATCGGCAGGATGCGCCAGGATGCCGAAGGCTTTTGAGAAGCATGTAAAACAAAAGTTATGTCTTTACGTTAAGATTTTAGCGTGCTTCAGGGTTCAACGGTGCTTTAATTCAGCCGTCTAGTATGCTTGGGATGAATTGGGGAGGGGAGGAAATAAGCGTCTATCAAAAAAAGGAGGGTTACTTAATACAATCTAGCATAGTCTTATTTAGGGAACACCCTGGGGACGTGTAACTGGAAGGTAAAATAACCACGTATGTAATGTTATGGTAGGCTGTCAGCAAGCGGCTGTGTTCCACGCAGACGTCCAAGATGCTTTCTTTAATGTGCGAGCCAACGCTCAGTTTGGGGACGACGAGCCGTGCTGATGGCAGGTTTTTATGACGTCCTGTTCCGCAGGGAAGCGCCGTGCCTTGGAAAAGCAATTGATGGACGCGTTCGCTTCTCACCTGTCTGCTTCGCTCTGAATTTTCCAGTAAGGCAGTTGAACTGGTGTAAACGTGTTACTGAAATGAGCTGGTCCGGAGCGCGGGGCTGATTTCTGCTCCGCTGGAATGGTAACCTGGGAGGTTACCGAAGAGCAGCCCTGGTCCTGGGGGGAGATCCTCCCTGTAGAGCTACGCATGCCGATGTGTGAGCAAACACGTACAGAGGGGATGCGTGAGCCTAGAGGGGCACGGGGTGAACTCGGAAGACAGATACTTGTTAAGGAGGTCGGATCTGTATGTCTGTATATGCCCCCTCCTGTGAATAATTTCCTCTTCAGCAGCTGAGCCCGTCACCTGTGTTCAGGGTTTGAATTTGACACCTCAGACAAGTTTGACGTTTCCTGGCTCTTCGTAAGCAGGAAATTTCTCCTTTCTGCTTTTTCTGGCTAGGGTGTGTGACGATATTCATGAGCTCCGTGGCTTATGTGTGCAAAACACTGCCTGTGAGCCTGATCTGGGCTCCTCCGTCCAGCTGCAGCTCCGGGAGAGGCAGAAGAGAACTTCAGAGGTCTTCGTCCAATGCAAACAATTCAATAAGTTTTAATATTGCAGGAACCCCTTAAATTGCCAGGGCTGAACCCCACAGCATCCATATGTATCAGCTGTCTTTATGAATCCCTTGCAAGGCCCATGTTTGACTCTAGAAACGTTTCTAAAATGCGTTCGTCTCTAGCCATAGTGCATTTATCATCTCCAGGTCAGACACCGGCTCCTAAGTGGGATCTGACACTGATTCGGAACAGGTTGAGGCTTTTCATCAAAATCCTTTTCTTTAAGTGCACCGTGGCAAATGTGGATGTTTAATACGTTCGAGGAGAACAATAATTTTTTTTTTGGGGGGGGGCGGGGGAGCGTCTTGCAGATAGTCTTTCTCCATAAAACGTATTGGCTGCGAAAGTAGGAAGTGTATGTGCACGGAGGGGAATGCCTGCGAGGGTTTCTGCTGAAGAGGTCGGTGTTTATTGTCAGGCTGCTCGAGGATGAATGAACAAGTATAAAATCATGTGATACCCGTATCTGGGGTTACTTCGAGTCAGCGAACTTCAGTCGCGGCATAGGTAACACCTCAGGCCCTCTCTTCCAATAGGAGAAGGACTTTAACGGGGCAAAATCAGGAGAGTTTGCCGACCAATGAACGTCTGCTCCGGGAGTGAGTCACATTCGTGAAGAGTTTCAGGTTTGTGGTCTGGCAGATCCCGAGAGATGATTAAACCCACATAAAAGACCATTATTAATACAGTTTCTATAGTTCTGCACGCATGTAATTCATGCAGATGGGGCAAGGGAAGAAGTGTAGAGGGGGGAAAAGAAATTACTTAACCGTGCTGGTTAGGCATGAGTCACTGCTACCCTGGGTGAAGTACGATCATGTAAATGCTCCATGGGCTCCGCATACCTGCTGGCGCTCTTATCCCAAAATCCCTGCTTGGGACAAAGACAGAAACTTTGGGAGTCGCGGAGCAATTGGCCCGGAGGATTTTTAGCCGTGGCGTTGATCCGAGGTTGCTTTGAAGCAGGTTTCCACCTCCTGCTCCACGCACAGGTCTCTGTGCCGCTCCCCGGTGTCCTGCCCGCTGCGCCCAGCAGCGCTGCCTGCCCGGGATGGTGACCCCGGGCCCCAGCGCTATTTGGCGCTGGGGTAAAACGGCGGGGGACTGGTCAGCCCCCAGCAGCTTAGCCCAGGGTTCTCCTGGAGCGGTACCTGCCTCTGCGTGGCCTCCCAGCAAGACGCTTGGTATCTCTCCCTTTTCACCACCGGGACCAATTCGCAGATTTATGTAATCCTTGTCTTGGGTTAGAATAACTTGTCTTGGTTTTTAACATTAAGATGATTTCTTCATGTTTCTATCCCTGNAGCGGTACCCGCCTCTGCGTGGCCTCCCAGCAAGACGCTTGGTATCTCTCCCTTTTCACCACCGGGACCAATTCGCAGATTTATGTAATCCTTGTCTTGGGTTAGAATAACTTGTCTTGGTTTTTAACATTAAGATGATTTCTTCATGTTTCTATCCCTGGAAGTCTTCTGTTAGAGAAAATGTTTCTCATTATCGGCTGTGGGGTTGCCAGATCTGGGAAGTATTTCTGTTTTCTATTACTGTCTGCGGTCCTCCTGGCGTGCGCGAGACATCCCAGAACCAAAGATGATGAGATCCCTGTTTTATCCATAGGAAAAAGATAGCATAGGGTACAGGGGGCTGCAGCCCCGTCGGTTGTACCCCCACCGAAATGTCGCACTCCTGGCTCTGCCCTCACACCTTCATCCGCCTTGGACAAGCGAGCATGGGGATGCCTGTCCCCGCAGCCTGGGCTCTGCCACCCTCCTGACCTACTTACCTCGTTGCAGGAGGGAAGTGGGTGCAATCCTGACACACCTTCGCTACCGCAGCAGCAGCAGCTGCCAGGGAAAGTGCAAGAGTAACGACGGGGAGGGTGGGAAGAGGGGCAAATTACAGAGCAGCAACCTCCTGACATCAGATCAGAAGTGGCTTAATGAAGAGGAGAGGGGGAGCCGTACGGCGTTTGGCTGAAGCAGGCGGCTGCTGGGGGCAGGAGCTGCCTCCCTTGTCTTCGGAAAACTACTTGAGACAATTTCCCGACAGAATTTGATCAAAGCTTTGTCAGGGAGTGAAAGCGTTCAGCTAGGCTCGGCCCGGTCCCTCTGCGTGTTTCGGGGCGTTGCGACGCAGCTCTGATCAGCAGCTGCCAGTTACGTCCCCGGACGGTCTCTTCTCCACCTGACGCAGATACCCAGAAGACAGGCGATGTCTGTGGTCCTAATACGCTCCTGCTAGAGCTGGGAGTAGGACCATGATTTTTCTCTTCCGTAGCCTTCGACCTTCTAGCAGCTCTTGCCTTTGCCTGAAATAAGTGTTTTCCCCGGAATTCCGCGGGATTCTGCCGCCCATCCCGCCGCAGGCTGAGTGGCACGGGGGGATGCCACAGGACACGGGGCCCCCGCGTGCGTGGGGGAAGCGTGAGCAAAACTGCCTTCATCTTCATCGTCTCGCCCCGCTCGGGGGCTCTGCAAGGAGACGCAATAGCTTTCCCACTGCATCCTCCTCCCGGGGCAGGAGGGGAAAGGACTTCTTTATCACCTGGACCCATGGGGTGCTCTGCCAGGCCGGTTGTTTGACCGGTGACTGGATCAGATCCCGGCTCAGGTCATGCTATTCCTACCTGATTACGCCCTGCAATTCTCTGCCTAGGTAAATAATCCCACACCGGCTTCAGGAAGGGCAGTCCCAGACGGAACTAAATATTTCTACAAGCAAATACTGTTCTAGTATTTTTGGCATGAGACTTAAAAAAAATAAAAAAATAAAAAAAGAGCTGTTCCTCAGGACCTAAAAGACCCCGTCCATCTCTCTGCTGCTGCTGTGCCATGCAGGATGGTATCCTGAGCTTTGGCAACACTGAACTAAGTCCTTTCCCGTCAAATGTGTGTGTGTGGAAGGCTGTTCTCGTCCTGCTGAAGAAACGAAGTGCGGCTGCTCTCAGCCGTACCAACTGGTCTGTTCACATTTTTAGGGCTTTTCGTATGGACAGGAGCTGGGAAATAATTCTCAGATTTGCCTTAAAGGGAGAGCTGGTAGCAACGATTGCTCGTGGCTCTGCTTCAGCGAACGGTACAATCCTGCTCGTCCCACGCCCAAGGGGAGCTCTGAGCTGGTATCCTTCGAGGTACGTGATCTCCTACGCGGGCTGGGGGTCTCCTGGAAAAACAGCTCCTTGGATAGGGCCAAATTGGTTGATGTTGCTCAGCATCAAAGCAAAAGATGCAGCCAGCTCCACTGCATACCGCATGGGTGGAGAAAGACCTCTCTAATTACAGTTTGTGAATAATAAGAGCAAGATTTGTGCTGAGCGCGTTCTGCTCTGAAGGCATTGCTGCAGCTGGGGCGGCTTTGGCTTGTGTGCCAAGGAGAGCCGAAATGGGACTCGGCTCACGACAGCTTCGCTGCGGGAGCTGGGAGCGCTTATCATAGAATCATAGAATCATAGCATGGTAGGGGTTGGAAGGGACCTCTAGAGATCATCTAGCCCAACCCCCCTGCTAAAGCAGGTTAGCCTAGAGCAGGTTGCACAGGAATGCATCCAGGCGGGTTTTGAATATCTCCAGAGAAGGAGACTCCACAACCTCTCTGGGCAGCCTGTTCCAGGGCTCTGTTACCCTCACAGTAAAGAAGTTCCTCCTCATGTTCAGGTGGAACTTCCTGTGTTCCAGTTTGTGCCCATTGCCCCTTGTCCTGTCGCTGGGCACCACTGAGAAGAGTCTG
>VZSC01002933.1:21040-51688 GCA_013398225.1 Steatornis caripensis
CAGCCAGCAGGTTTAGCTAATCTCCTCGTTGTTACCGCTTCCCATTATTTATCACTCTCCAGCCTTTGCAGCTGTTTCGCATTAGCTGGTAAAGGCTTGGGGCAGGGGCTCAAAGTACACAGCTTTTACTCGCCCGGTTAGCGGGAATGGGAAATGTTGGAAATGACAACCAGGCCTGTCACTGTCAGGATCTCTCTGATGAAAGCCTCGTCCTACGGTCCACGGACAAATAACTCCCCGTGGCCAAAAATCACCATGTACGTGTGCTGCCCGTCTTCAAGGGAAGAAACAGATTGCCCAGAGAGGCAGTCGATGCCCCGTCCCTGGGAACATCCAAGGCCAGGTTGGACGGGGCTGTGAGCAACCTGGTCTGGTGGGAGGTGTCCCTGCCCGTGGCGGGGGGTTGGACTGGATGGCCTGGAAAGGCCCCTTCCCACCCAAACCCTTCCGTGATTCTATGCTTCTATGATTCTATAAACGAGGGCGGCTGTTGAGGGACCTCACCGTGCCCTGTGGGGTCGCGGCGAGACCATGAACCAAACGGGAATGCACCAGCCTGTAAAAGCACCAGATGCCGTTAAATCATCCCGTCCTGCAAGCTGGGAAGGGTTGGAGAAGGGGGGAGGTCCCTGCTCCCTCTCCAGATCTTTGGAGAAAGGAAAGCCTATCATCGCACAAACATTTCCAAGAAAACCCAGCTATGAAGGCTTTCCCGAAGTAAATTCTGCAAAGCTGCTTTTTTTTTTTTCCCCACAGCAAATTTATGCTTCTGACAGACAGACAGAAATTTGTCGCTACAAAGAAATGTGCAGGGTTTCATCTTCTGAGAAAGTTTCAGAGCACTTACTCAAGAGGGGGATTTTTGCAGACTTAATTCAGCGGATATGCCCATGCTATGCAGTGACGGAAAAAGCTTTCAACGCGGGCTGAGACGCTTGTCATTTCCTTGAAATGTTAGCTGGAGAAAATGGTTTTCTGCCATCGGCTGCTGCTCTTCAAAGAAAACCCCCAGTGCGGTCTCATATCAGTAAAACATAAAAAAAAAAAGTCTCTGCTGAGCCCCAGTCCCGTGCCTGGATCGCTGTACGCCTGGGAGGTATGACTTTGGAGGGAATCAAATATACCCATCCGGCATGGGAAGCGTTCATAAAACACACTTTTAAAAACCTTACTGCTGGACGTCAGTCAGTTTTGCTGATTGAAGCGTATTAATACCCAGCTTTGGTTCTGCCGTTCTGCAGAAATCCACATCCTCAACCGTGGCTTTTCCTTTTTTTTTTCCTTTCCCTTCAAACCAATCTCTGAAGATGGCCCACGTTCCTACGTCGATGCTTTTTGCGTTCACCTGTAGCTGAATGCCCTTGAGGTAAATGCAGTAATCCTACAGTAACAAAATCGCCCCTTCTAACAATCTACCTTGAAATTATTCTGTTGTCCGTTTAGCATCTCTGTAGCCCAGTCCTCAAATCACACAGTGTCAGGAGCTAATATTTTTTTGGCTGAAATCGATACCTTGCCACTTCTTTTTTTTTTTTTCCCCAAACAGAATTTGGCAAATGGGTTTATTTTAACACTCGATGGAGGCAGAACCATTCCTGGGTGCTGGTGCTATTTGTTTCTCATTTTTGTAGTCGTGAGAATTTAGATTTAAAAAAAAAAAAAAATCCCTGAAAAAAAGTTCCATTGAGGCTAATTTGTTGGCCAGTTCTTTCCTGGGGGGAGTAAGTGTTACGTGGCAGAGTTCAGAGGAGAAACTGAAAATTTTGCTTCCCAAGAGTTCCTCCTGGTTTTATATGATTATATTGCGGGAAAATGCAGTAGAAGTAGTGCTCAGAGATGTTAAACTTGACGAGGAGGCCGTTTGCAGAAACAAAGGTGTCTCCTGAAACAGTCCCTCCTAACCTCTGTCTTATAGAGGCATTTGAATTCAGTGGCAGCTTCAGCCCTGGCTCTCTCACTTATTATATTAATTAAAGGTTAATCTCTTCCCTATCTCTTCTTCCCAACACAGAAAGTTGCTTGAAGTCACAGTGGCTCGTTTGAAATAACGTATTCAGTGAGGTTTGTTTGCCTTTTCATTTCTGAGCTTTTTGATCATTGTTTTTCCAGCATCCACAAGAAACAGGCTTTGGTTTTACGTTGGCGACAGCTAGATTTTTCCTGGGAGCGCGGAAGCCCAGTAGCTACGATTTTACAGTAACCACTAAATGCCGTGAACCTCAGAGGGCGGTAAGAGTGGAGAAGAGCGAGGCGGCCGTGTTTTCATTGACTGTCCCGTCGCGAAAGGTACCAGTCTTCTTCGGACAAGCAAGGCGCCGCTCGTGCGTCATTCCGCCCCTCGGCTGTGCCTTTAGCCTATAAAGAAGACGTACCATGGGAAGAGAGACGTCTTTCCTGCTGTTTGATGCCTGCGAAATGATTGTGAAGGTTCTTCGGGCGCGTTTCCAGCGCCGCGGAGGGATACGACGGCGCTGCTGATTTTTAGTACGCGAAGCGGCGACGTGTGGTTTCCGTGTGGAACTGAAAGCTCGTGCTAACATCCTCCCCAGGAGGGGAAAACTTCAGCCCCATGCAGAGCAGCCATTTACTAGTCTTGTACCACCCTTGTTGAACAAATATGGAAGCGTTTTGGTTTTCGGTACGTTTTATTCATTTCTAAAGTGCCCCGGACGATTATCTAGCTGTAATTTGGGCTATTTTGACTATTTTGACTAATTTGACTATTGAAAAGGCTAACATGTAAAATCACTTTTTTACCCAGTCGAGACTCGAGAGGCATAATTTCATTCTCTTACAACTCACTGATTCACGCGGCCTCAACCCAGCTGTTGAAAAAGGAGATAGCAAGGCATGACGGTATGTGACAGGCTTATTGCTCATGAAGCTCTGCAGAACGTGGAGCGATTTGGAAATGGACTATTGACATCTCAGTATTCTTGGCCCAGTTTTGTGCTTTTGAGCCCAACTGGTAAACAGAAATGATGAGGGGTAGGTTCCTGCCCTGAGCTATAGTCGTTGAAGACTAAGGGATGTCTCTGGGCAGGAAATAAGGAACAGACTCATCAGGCGGCTTCCTAAGAGCATGCTGCCTCACAAAATTGCACTTCAAAATGCAGTGGTTTTTGCCTGTATGATAAATTAGGGGTTTGTGTGCAAAGTTGCCCATTGTGGCTTGGTGGAGCTGAAAGGCCTTATGTGTGGTAGGTGGCTCACGTCGAGACAGATGGCCGTGGGGGAGCTAAAACAAAAATAGCATTTAAAAGCCGAAGAAAAGGTCTGAGCAGCATCAGCTGGTGCCACGCAACATGGGCTGTTATTTGCCTTGGACTCGACCGTTCCAGTGAGGTACTGGGGCCAAGGAGCGCGTCAGGGCACAGGTGAGCAATGAAGATGTTCCTGCTGAGCAATATGCAGATGTTAGGTGGAAAGCACTGCACGTTTCTTAGGGACCATGAGTTCACGCACACATTTCAACTATCTTGCTACAAGTCAGAGACCTTTCTCGAGTTTTTTGGTCACTGGAGACACCATTTACCCTCCCACACGTGTCCATCAGCAGCTCATGACCCAAGTAGTGTCGAACCCGAAGCAAACCGCAATGCCCATCAAAGCAGTGCTTTGGGGAGGTAGCGCTGGGTGAGCCCATCCCTGTATCCCAGTTTGAAGAGACGCCACCCCCAGGGGAGGAGAATACCGTGTTGTGTCTTAGCTCCCGCTCACCCAGCTGTAGCACTAGACAAGACAGACAGATGGAAGAGTAGTGAGGCTAAAAACATAGATTTGGAGTAAAGGAACAAAGATAAAAGAAGGTAAAACAAGAACATACCTTCTTAAGGTTATGCTTAATTACAGAGATGGTGCTCAGCTGGCTCAGCACTTTGGCTGGCACATGCTGCTGTTTCTCCTGGGAAGAAGAAGCTGGAATCATCTTCTCTTTCCTCCAGAATGACAGATGCTGCAGCTTTGTTTCATCTCCCCTGGGAGTGGAAGCAGTCCAGGGCAAAACCTGTGCCCCTTCTAGGTAACAAGCTCAAGTACCCCTAGTGGTGTGTGTCTGTTCAAGAAAGCTCCGTGGCTTGTTCCCTGTGACTGCGTGGTGGGATGGCACGTGGGCTTGAGAGAGGTGAAGTCGTGTCCTCCTGAAGCCTCCTGTGAATGTTTCCGTCTTAGTTAACGCTTCACTGGCCTCTGGCTGCTTTCTCCCTAGTCAGCTGGCTAAAGATGCATTGGTAAAACTCTTCGTATCGTGAGAATATCCTGACTTCACTAGCTGAGTTTATAACTTTTTTTTCCCCTAGAAGCGTTCCGTGATGAAGTGCTTTGTTGGGTGCCTGTGCAAGGTAGCCAAGAAAAGGAAAGATGCTGCCAATAGATGTTCCCGTACACGAGACCAAACCTTCCATGGGAAGAAGTCAGAGGCCCAGGAAATAATGAGAGTTGAAATTGCTGGCCGTAGGGCTCAGACCCATTATGTTAAAAATTAACAGAGACATGTGAAAACCTCAACCCACATCTGTGGCTTGTAAGTGAAGGTTTACAGTTGAACAAATTAGTGCTGAAGTCTCTTGACTCGTTGAATTTGCTGGACTTCCGGTGGGTCTTTTAAAGGCTGTGTTTTGCTTTTCAGCACTTCTCCACATGGTGTGAGACAAGAAGCAATGTCAGCATTCTGTGGAAATCCAGTCTTGTCCTCTCTTGATATCTTCATGGCTTGCAAAATATACGGTGCAGCCAGCCAGATAGCTAAGGCATGCGCTGTGAGCGTAAACTCCTTTTATTAGAGACTAATGAGGTTTAAGATGGAAAACAAGTGCCAGTTATGGAGGCAAATACCAGCACCGAAACAGAAGTGCCTAGGACAGCCTCCTGATAATTACTGTGTGCATCTGCTTGTGTTTACTTTGCATGCAGAAGCAAGCGAGCGCTTGGTGGCTGCGTGCTAAACGCCGCGTGTTCCCTGGAGATGGCCGCTCAGCTGTCAGGTGGAGATGCTGTGAAAAAATACAAGCTTTGTTTGTAAGGCCTCATTGGAAGATTTGCCAGCAGAGTAAGTGAAGACAGGATGTCCTCGGGAGTCTTAACCCAGCCATCTCCAAGGGCTGTGCCTTTGGGATGGCTGAACCGAAGACCTCGGTGTTCAAAGAGGCAGCGATGGGGCTGATTTGGGGAGGATCGTGACGCTAGAACTGATTTTTTTTTCAGATGGGAGGGAACATTTCATCCCTCCGATTTTTCGGTCGTTAATCTGAAGAGGAATTTGTTTGTACCACCTGCATTTCTAGGGAATTCCCGAAAGCGTTTCTGTCTGCTGGAATCAGCTCGGCACCCAGAGCCGTTCTCATGTTGTGCTAGCTTCATTCTTTCCTCCTGCCGTCCATTAGCCCGTACGTGCCTCGCTGCCTTCATGCTTTGCCTCCCAACATCATTTACATAAGAGTAAAATTAGCAGCTTGAGTAATTGTGAATAAGTCACATTAGACAAAGAAGCCGTTAGGCTGAATGTAGGGAGCTGAAATGTCTGGCATCACAAACCTTCGGGGCACCGAACGGCAGGGAAAGGATCTTTTTTCTCTCTTTTGGAGTTTCCCAGCAATGCCAAGGGGTTCAGGAACCCAAATCCCGTTGATGCTTGGTGGGAGGCTGGTGCGGGCACGGGGGATGCTTGGCATGAAATGTTCAGGGCGCCCAAGCTGCGGTCTTCGATCTGGCTCAGCTTTGTAGACCTCTTCTCTGTAGGTTGGCCATGTGCAGTGCCCGGCCACGAGCACCGCTACGATCTGCATCCCCCTGGGTTGTTCCGCTGCTGACGCGATGCTGCAGTGCCGAACGTCACCGAGCCGCAACTGAGAGCAAGGGGCTGGACCGAGGCCCTCGTCATCCCCGGTCGAGGGCTGGGCAAGTAAAGCTGCACCTGATTTAGAAGGAAAAAGAAAAAAAAGTCTGTGTTTGGGTTGGTGTTTTCCAGATTGAAGGGCTTACCAGCCGCGTTTAATGAAGAGAACGGGTGCTGCTGAGCTGAGTCCAGGACAACAGCTGTTGCTAGTAAAACTAATGATTGTTTTTGCTAGGAAAGAACTACTCACTGACAGCAGAGAGTTTTACTTGAGTAGAAACTGCAGGCCTTGTCTCCTAGCCACATATATATATTAAAAAAAAAATCTTAAAAGGACAGCTTGTGAAGAGCTAGCGGAGGTGTCGCCATGGCCTGATGAAAATGGAGGAATCTATTTCAAGTTCGGCACACACTTGCACACTCACTTGCGTAGAAAGCAGCTTGCTTTCCTTTAAAGATACGCACGGTTTTCCAAAGGGTGCCCCCACAGTCACCCCAGGAGCAGCCATACCCGCGCCGTGGCAAACTCCCGTCCCGAAACACCAGTGCGACGGATCTAATCTGGTTTTTAGGTTTTCAGTTGAGCACTGGAGGTTCCCTTTTGAAGTGCAAACCCCAGAGATCGCATCGGGACGTGAACGCTGGCCCACACGGAGTAATTGTCAGGGGTCCCAGCGGAGCCAGGCTGATCCAAGCACCCATCTGACCATCAGATTTTAATTGCGGCCAAAGAGAGCCTCGGGTTTTGGGGGCTTTTTCTCGTTGCCGCAAAAAGAATGAAGCACTGCTCCCGTCATTTATGTACGGAAAAGGTCTGGTTCTGAAATCGTGCGCTTCCCACTTGGAAACAGATGCGTGTTTTACAGCTCGCTGGTTCTCACTATTACTCCCCCAAAACGTGTCGTGAGATGACACGTTTCAAGACGTTGATTTTTTCTTTTCCCCCTGCACCGCAAGACCTATTTGCATTTCATTTTTTCGATTCTGGCCTCTCGTCGTTCCCCAGTCCCTCAAAGCTTTTTTTTTTTTTCCCTGTTACCATTTTGTATCATTTTGATCTATTTGCTCTGCCAGGTTTTCTCTTTTATTCCAGCTGTCATATTACTTTGGGATTTCGGTCAGCCTGGCCGGCTACAACATGTAGAGCTTTGTTTGGCAGAGGTGTTGAATAGCTTCTTGGTGAGCACAGTTTACTGTACACAAAGACATTAGGGAGGAGGAATTTCCTTCTGTCTTTCTCTTTTTTTCTAATTCAACCTCTTCTTCCTTTAGATCTGGTATCCGAGTGCTGCCGCTTCATGCGAATTTGCTTAAAGATTCATTTCACCATCTCTAATCCGCTGAGTCTTCGAACCTTTCACGGGCCCGCTCCCCAACAAAAGGGGTTTTCAAACTTTGTTCCTGCGTTTTTTTTTTTTTTTAAAATTGTTGCTAAGAAAGTGAAGGGGGTCAGAGTCTTTCGTCCCTGTTGCTTCATTTTTAACGGCTCATTGGAGATGCTATCACAGGGCAGGGAGTTCCCCGGGTGTGCTCCACATTGTACGTAATCACCGCCAAACCCTTTGACTCACTTTTATTTTGCTCTTCAATATTCCCGCTTGATCGCCGTGAATTTTGCTCGCCTCGGTACCAGCTTCGTAGAGACGCCAAAAATCTCTTCTTATAACATTTTGGCTTCTTAACAAGTAGGTTTTTGTCTGCTGTAAATCCCTTGGTGTGTTTTACATTGTTTTCCCTGCAAAGATAATTTTAAGAAACGTTGCAATATTGCAGATACTGAAAGGTCATGGGAACCTCTTGCCAAGAGCAGTCCAGCTTCTTCCTACCAATTGCTGTAAGTGGCGTTCGCATTTTAAAAGGAGTACTGTGTGAGCATTAAAAGACATTTTTTTTTCCCCGAGTACACATTGAAAAGCACTTTTATCCCATGTCTAGGGCTGGGCACTAACCGGAGCTCTATCACTATGGGCTGATGTTTTCTATTCAGGCGCTGACAGAAGATGCATTGTTCGAAGGAGAGCCGAGCTGCAGAGGTTGGAGCAATTTCATAAGCATAAAATTATTGCAAGGTGTCTATGAGGAGCCTTGAGATGGAAGGGAAAGGCTACGATGCAGGCCGTTAAGCAACGGAGCTTGATGCTGTACAACTCTACGAACGGAAAAAATAAAATAAAAAACAAGCCCCGAAGTTGGCGCTTCCCTTCCCTTTGCTCAGCTTATCGTTACCAGGAGCCGGACCTAAAACATCTTGTTGTACGTGGAGCGAATAGATTGTCCTGAATTTCTCCAAGGGTTTTCTAACAAGCAAACGCCTTCCGTCATGGAGCGTCCCTCTCTGGCGTGGTGGCCGTTAGCGGCTGGCCGCGGCAGCGACGCTGCAAGGACACGGACGCACGTTTTGCTAAACCCTGAGAGATGCGACTCGAATTTGAGCCCCCCACCCGAATGGATTGAATGTCTCAAATCGCCGCTTCTCTTTTTTTTGGTTTTGTTTTTTTTTTTTTTGTTTCCTTGCGTTGCAGCATCTGGAGCCTTTGCGGAGGGGAGGTTGTAGGCTGGGAGTCCTCACCTCCGTGGGCCGCACCCCTTGTTTGGAGGAGTGGCTGGAGGCCGCCTTTTTGAAAAGCCATGGGTTGCCCTTGGCACGGAGACCCCCTCCTGATCAAGCTGAGCCCCGCCGAGCACCCCTGGCAGATTATTCCGGTTAAGCGCGTTTCTACCAATACTGAGGGCTAAATGTGTTGCGTGGTGGTTTTTCTGCTCTCTCTAGGTCTTTGTTGGCACGCCCAGGTCACAGGCTGCTCTCGTGCTTGCTCAGCCCTCAGCAAGAGGAGGAGAAATCAGCTTGGGAAGGCATTGGCTTCTGCAGGGGAAGGATTAAAATATCAGGCGATTACGGAGAAACTCCCCTGTGCAGCGATGAGAAATACTCTAGCGCAACTGGAGAAAGACAAAGCCGTCCCCTGAGTAGGATCGGGGCCGGCTAGCGCAGCAGCAGGAACAAGATGTGATTTTTTGAGGTTTTTCTCTCTCTGGAAAGCGCAGGCCTTGCTTCGGAGAATTGCTTACGAAGTGATGCTTCCCCCAGAAAGGCTGATTCACGGTGCCAGAGGCTTCTTCAGCAAAGGAAAACTGTGCGGTCCCTCCTTGCTTCCCCACCCCGTTGCTCACAGTAACTTGTATTTGGCTAAAGCACACTGCTGAGAAAGGCGCTGTCTGGAGCTGAGGATACCAAGAAATGCAGATCTGTCGGCTCCCCTGGCAGTTGTCCCGTGCGGTTAATCGAAGACTCTGCAAAAAGGCGCTTCGTTCTTAATTCGCGGTTGTCTGGCTTCAGCTACCGGGGGTTCCATTAGTACCTCTTTATTTTTTCCCCCAATCCAGGCTCTCACATGCAACGATCAAGACACCCTTCAACCCTCCTTTTGCTGAACTGGAGAGGAGGGTGCCCTTGGACCCCAAGATGGATGGAGTCCGCTGTGAGACCTTCCGGTGGGCAAGGATCTCAGCCTGCAAATGCCCATAGCTCAGTGCAGATCTTACCAGCTCAGGTGTCAATTTAATAACTCCTTTCCTTAGCTAGCTGGTTAGCCTAGAGCAAACCTGTTAGCTTAGAGGGCATTGCACGGCTGTCCTCCTTCAACTCTGAGCGCTCCTGACTGCACGCAGCTCGGGAGAGACCTTCATCCCGCTCTCCCCAAGCGACGGGTCTGGGCTCACAGCTGGAGGGGCCGTTTGGGCCTGCGCGTGGGTGCCCAGGCCATTTTGGCGAGGGGTCCCCGGTGCTTCAGCGCCCGCAGCTCACCCTGCCGTGCTCGGGAGCCGGGTGTGTCCCAACTCTTCCGCTGCGGCGACACCGCAGCTTCAGCTGGAGCTGCGACCCTACCCCAAGGTGGATGAATACGCAGCTGCATTTGCTTTTCGTCCTTCCTTTTGGTGCAGAGACCTGAAAATATTTCTGCTACCTTCAAGTAATTTGCCTAATTCTTTTTTTTCCCCATCACTACCAGCTTGTTGGGTATCATTGCAGCTGCATCTGCAATGCATCATCAATGCGGTATCATTGCATCTTTTCCAGCCGAAACCTTCCAGGACACGTTTTCCCACCGCGTAGATAACAACTACAACCGCAACCGTACAGTGAAAGTGGGATTTGTCTGAATATGTCTGCCTGGCTGAGGGATCCCCGTCATCCTGCGTGCAACTGCCCTGCCCTCCGCGATCGCTGCTGTCCTGCCAACGCTAACGTTACCCGCAGATTTCCATCAGCAGGGTCGTGTAGGCGTATTCCACTAATGATTGTTTTTGCTAGGAAAGAACTACTCACTGACAGCAGAGAGTTTTACTTGAGTAGAAACTGCAGGCCTTGTCTCCTAGCCACATATATATATTAAAAAAAAAATCTTAAAAGGACAGCTTGTGAAGAGCTAGCGGAGGTGTCGCCATGGCCTGATGAAAATGGAGGAATCTATTTCAAGTTCGGCACACACTTGCACACTCACTTGCGTAGAAAGNAATTCCCGAGATTCCAAAGCCATGAGCGTCTTTCTTTAAAAGGAGGAGGGAGATGATGCTGCATGAAGGAAATTGCCTCTTGAGTTGGGGATTCTTACATTTTCTGCCCACCCTGGTATCTACAGGTATATTCTCTCCCACCACAGTACCTGTGGGGTAGATGTAGCTGGGGACGAAGATGTTTTGGTTGTGGTGTTTCTTTTCTGTAGGGCCCTTTTTTTTTTTTTGTATTTTCCCCTGGGAAAAACACGCCAGCCTCCGTAAGTGCTCCTCAGTGGGAGTTCAACAGCCTTGTTGGGTTTGAGAGCGTGTCAAAGGGCAAGAACAGACAAACTCATGCCGTAACAAAAATAGGAAAACTCTGGGAAATTCAAGAGCGGGTGGATCGGAGGTTCTGCGCCGGGTGCGTTCCTAAATTGAAACAGTCCATCCAGCGGCACTTCCGCTGCTTCTCTTTGGAAACTCTTCCGCTCCGTCACCCCAAAGCACGCGTGCAAGGCTCGCGTGCTTTCACGGGGGTCGTGCTGTCAGTAGTGGTATTTTCCATCTTCTAGTCCAGTGTTGACGGGGGGATATCTTTTGGCCGAGGCTGATGTGAAATAAAAACCCGGAGCAAATGTTTTATTTATATTTAATATACACCCTCAGTGAAACTCGTGTGGGACGCGGGACTGCTTAAAACGTACGGCCTGAATTTCACTCTTAATGAATTCCATGCAAAGAAGTTAGGAAAGCATTGGCAATACGAGTGTGTGTGGCGAAAAAACAGCCCACAACAGAGTGGATATAGAATCGTGTTCTGCAACGCTCGGGGTTTTTTTTTTCGTTTTTTCCCCTTCACTTTAGACAGCGAAGAGTACATGGTTTCGTCTGTCTCATCAGGGAGCCTGACTGCCTCACTGGAAGTGGTCGGGAGCATTTCTTGTAAGTGTTCCTTAAATGAGTACCAACGGGTTAAATAAATTCACTTACAGTTATCAATAAAACAACTTACACAGCGCAAGGAGTGAGCAGTCTGGTGTTTGCCTTCAGCTTTTGTGCGGTTCCTTTTTGAGACCGGTGAGAGGACGAGATGGTTCCTATGGGAGACACAGTGGATGGGATGAGATACGAGCTGAACCAGAACTCTCTTTATGTGAAGCGTAGGATACAGAAATGGTTCGAGTGCTTTCTCTAGGGAGAGGTTTTGCTGATGTTCTGCTTGGTTTTCTTCGCTTGTTTGGAGTGGATGGCAGAACTGTGGTAAAATCAAGAGATTTTCCTGGCCGTGGAGGCAGATTGTCAGTTCTTGATCAAGAGGCTGACGTTATAAATCAATGGTCATACTTAATCTGTCGAAGTTATCATAAGATCCTAGGACAAGCTCGCTTGAGCATCTTCTCGCTGCCTTAAAGAAACGTATAGAGAACAGGGTAGGAAAAGGCCAGCTCCAAGGCAGAAGCGTGGCCTGGCATGTGGGAACAGCAGCCCCCGGGGTAGCTCCTGGTCTTTGCTGGCAGCTCGGCTGGTTCGGGAGCTACAAATCCCAACAAACCCTGCGAAAGTGGCACAAATTCTTGTTTAGTTGAAGAGCACCTGGATCAATGCGTTCCCAGCGTGGCTGTGGCCCTTAACAACGCAAGCCTTTGTTTCAGCCTGGCTTTTGAAGTCTAAAGGCGGTGTTCCCCCGATACTAAAGCTCCATTTGCTTTTAATGAGGCTTAGAGGAGCAGACAGGGTCCTTGCAGCTCCCACGCGGCTGTGCAGCGTCGTCGCTGAACGCCCTGTGCTGAGCCCAGGGCTTCGTTTCAGTCCCGAGGAGCTTAGCGAACGCCAAGCGGCCATCAGTGTTTAAGGCTTTGGCGTAGCCGAGGGAGGAGAAGTACGCTGGTCCTCACCAAGCGAAAAAACCCAACTGGCAGAGGGCCTGGCTCTCAGCTTCTCCCAAATACATCCTGTTATTTCGGTGCTGTGCAGATCTTTCAATCCAAATATCGCACGGTCAAATACTTTGCGGGCTCCCAGGACGCGGAGGCCGCGGCCGTGTTTGCAAGGTCGGCGTACTTCTTCAGTGCTTCTTCCAGTTGGGTTTGGGCCGCTTTGCGCGCCCAGAGCAAGATCCCTTCCGGGAGCCAAACCAAGGGAGTGGAGACCTTTCGGAGATGTACCCCAAAAGCACGCTGCCGAGCCAAAACGAAGCTCTGACGTGGACCAAGGGCCAAGCTTTGGGACGCAGGCGCATTAGAAGTGGGTGCCGTAGCGGTCGCTGCCCCCAGGTACTCGTCCTCCCCCTCGCCCAGCATCCCCATCTCTGCCGCACGGGTGGTTAAGCTCCGGCGGAGCAGCTGCTCAACAGCTGCAGGTTACACTTCACATATGAAAGAAACCCCAAATCTGTGTGAAATTTCCAGTGGTTTAGCAGCTGTTGCTTGAGCCAGGCTGTCTGTGTCACGTATACGGGGACACCGGAGGGGAAAGAGGCAGCACAGACAGCTGGGAGCAGTAATTTCTCCAGCCTCTTAGTTTTAATCTGCTTTTGCTCATGTCAGAGCCTTTTGAGTGAAAATTTGAGAATGGAGGAGCCTTTGGATTTATTTTCCTCCCTTTTCTCACCCCCTACCCCGTGATTGCAGTGAGTGTAGTGTGAGCCAAACTCCGTCATTAAGGGATTTATTTCTAGGGAGACGTTTCGGTGGGAGTCGTTGCAACTTACTCGAAATGTCTGAGCAAGTCAAATGCTCGTTCCTGTGAATGAAGAGGAGTAGCATCCAGGACCGGTCAGTTCAGCTGAATTAGCTTTTGGTTTTAGAGAAGGACAATTTGCTTTCTGAAGGCAGGAGTCTTCTCTAACTCCAAAGTTACTTTTGGTTTTTTTTGGCTGCAGTGCTGGGGGTAGATCCCAGTACGTGCTGGACCTTCTGGGAAGGCGAAGGTGTTCTGGAGAGACGAGAAACTTTTCAAGAAGAGCCACTAAAAATCAGGAAATTGGTTGTGCACTTTGCGAAAAAACCACGCAGAGCGATTTGCTGAAGGATCTGGAGGGTGTTTAAAATATCTACATATTAATAGGCTGTGGTGGGACCAACTGGCTAACCTTGTTTGCCTGTGGAGAGGGAGGGTTTTATGCCCAGGACATAGCAGGGGAAAGTCTAGGTCACTGGAAGGCCTTCGTTTACCTCAGTCAACAATAAAGGGCAGGATAAAATCTGTGGTATTGCTGGGATTTATTCTAAAAACACCTGGTACAAACACTTGGTTTTATTTCCCGACGTTTTGCACTCTCTCTGCATTTATATACATAAAACGACCCGTTAATTCTTACTCAAAACCCGTTCTTAATTCTGTTTTGTTTTTTTTTTTTTTTAACTGAAATTGTATGTATGCCAGGAAGCCCTTATTTGCTCTTAAACGTGAATTCAGCTCAACCAAAAACGGATGTGATTTTTAGCTGTGGGAAGTACAGCTGTCGGCAGAGGTGATGCTGCGAAACTAAAGCCCACGTAGCACAGGCTGAGGGGGTTGTGTCTTCCCAACACCGCTCGGCTGTATTTTGGCTGGTGTTTCCCCGCTTGCCCGCCGAGTCTCCTGTAACGTAACGTTAGTCTCTGTTCGGATACGAACGTCAAGGAATCACCTCTGGCTGGAAGGGAGTCCCCTGCAAGGAGGCAGCGGAGAGGTCGTTTGTCTCTTGGTTGCTCTCGTTGAAATGGTAACTTGAGATGCGGTTTGGGTGCAAGATCAAAATGGCTTGGGCCTTAGTGTCCCACGAAACCTTGGCCATGAAAGGTACCGTTCCTGGACCCCAAACCTCCCTGCGGTTCTAATGGCTCTGCAGGGATGGGCCATCAGGACGGGAGAGAGATGGAGAGGCAGAGGGGAGACCGTGAGCTGAATACGTTGTGCAGGCGAAAGCCCAGCATCTCCTGTTGCTTCCGCGGCAGCTTGAACACAGCTTTAGCAAGCCGCAAATGCTCCGCGAGCAGCACAAACTGGAGTTTTCTGTTTGTGGCTGTGGGCTGTGAGCTGCGGGGCTCGTGCCCAAGGATGGCTGGAGGGGGCCAGGAGGGCTGGAGGCCCCTAGACTGGTGGGAGCTGTTGGGATGCGACCGTGGACACGCTCCCCGTGGAAAGCAGAGCAGAAAACAGGGCTGGTCCTGCCAGGTTGGGGCGGAGCGCCTGCTTTTCCCTTCCCCAGCCCCTGCAAGGGCTCTGGCACGATGAAAACTTCTCCTTGGCGCACCAGCGTAGAGAAGAAACGCCCCACGTTGTCCCCTGCTCCCATGGCACGGTCACCCTCGCTGTCCCACCAGCGAGCTCCAGGGGTGCAGGGCACCCCCATCTCCGAGATGGGTTCCGTTCAGGGACGCGAGGTGTGGTGCCACCAGGGACGGCAGGGGACAAAGCGAGGTCCCCGTCACTGGGTTATCGCTGCCCTGGCGCAGAGGCTGGACGCCGCCAGAAAACTCAAAGCAGAAAACGCCAGGGCTGGATGGGCAATGGTTTGGTTTTGTTGTCTTGCTTTGAACAGCCCCTGTGAACAACTGTTGTGCGCGAGGGGTGGGAAGGGGGGGTTGCCATGGCAAAATGGGATTTGCTGGGAATGAATAGCTTTCTTTTTCTCCCCTGAAATGAATGGGTTGCTAAGACCTCCCTGCATATGAAGACTGTAGGTGCTACGCTCGGTGGAAGAGCCGGCAAACAATATCCCCCCCCAGCTTTACGTTACCCACAGGCCTCTTAATACAACTCAATCTTATTACACACACAAAAAAAAATGTGATCTCAAGTGTAGATTGAGAGAGACAAAATGTTCCCAGTGGGATCTATCCGTGCCTCTTCCCCAGGCCCCTCCAACAACAGGGATTAGCGGCAATGTTTGCACTGACTGTAACTAGGACATAAAGACCATGGTTCATTTCTTCCCATTCAGCTAATTCTTTACATTGCAGACACTACAGGATCCATTTATGGTCTTTTTTTTTTCCTTTTGTGAAAGTAGGTTGGGGTGGGAGGGGGCGAGGGGGGGTGGAAATCTGCTGAGGAAACTGTTGGCATCTCCAAAGAAAAGTATCTTTTCAAACCTTAGCCTGCAGCCCACAGCCCTCCTCTGCCGGGGATGAAAGAAGCCGTGGTCCGCATCTGATGCAACGGCATTTGCAGGCAACGTTGCTTTTACACGAAGGCCGCGATGTATTTGCCAAGAATGGCAACTTTTAAGAAATAAAGTGATTTAAGCTGGCAGATTTGACTTCCCGCATCAAGCTCTGGGGCTTTTTGTCAGCGAACGGGAGTGCTCGCTCCCAGCCATCTCTCATTCCTGACACGTACCCACCTCTAAAACAAACCACAGCACCGGCTTTAGGTGTGGTTTTTTCGGGGAGAGCTTTGGGAGGCAGGACCTGACCACGTGGGAAGGGTTTGGCCAGGACCCCAGGGTAAATATTTTTGCCAGCAGCGTGATCCCTATAATGCACCAACTGACAACGTTCCTGTTTTTCTCCTATTTGGAAGAAAACTTCTCCAGCAGCTGAAAACGCGGTTGTGGGACAAGGGATTTGTGCAAAGGGGCTGGAAGATGCCCTTGGTTTTGCGCAGCACGGTTGTGCCGTGACCTCCGCCTGTCTGGGGAAGGGTCAGCAAGGCAATGGCGTCCGGAGCGTCTTCATGCCGGCCCTGAACTCGCTCCATCCCTCTTCTGGGACACGAGGATGAGAGAAGAGATGGTTGAGATTGCCGAAACGCCTTGGGGCTGACCCAGGAACACGCTTTATCTCCTCCAAAGCCGTGCATCGATCTTGCCTGAACAGACAAGTCCTGCTGGTTCACAGTGGGTTCAGGGGAGGTTACGGAGTGAAAATGAAGGATTATGAGATGAAGGAGGAACGCATAAATCTTTCTGAGGTGGTGTGTCACAGGCAGTACTAGGACGTGGTGACCCATCTCTGCCTCGTGGTCTCTCGTTCCTCACCGCAGGAGGAAACTGTAGAAATGAGAGCCACAGAGCAGACTTCAGGGCTTCAAAATGTTGATGGTGGTGGTTTATTTCCTTATCTAATTGCAAACTTCCAACCTCAGAGAGGAAAAGTGCACGGTGGGGACCTAACCTCTTGGCTGAAATTTGGCCGTCACAGTTTACAGGCCATAATCCTCGCAAGGATTAACCTGGATTTGTGCACGGGCAAGAGGGAGGAAAAATGACCTAAAATTGTACTGTGCGTCATGGGTAACCCTAGCTGATGTGCTCCAAATGTGTGTGATGATGTATCCATCACCTCTCGCCTCCGTTCTTCTCACTGGGAAAGAGAGCAGGTGAATCGGAGCTGTCCTTCAGGGGAGCCCGGGCTTCAACAAGGAGTTCAGCACGCGCTTTGGAGAACGATTGCTTGTGCTCGAAGTGGAGGACGATGCCCGAGTGTGTTTTTCTGCAGCACTAAGACATACCCTAGGAATGGGCAAGTGCTGATACGCGTCACGTATTCCTGGGCTCCTTCCGGCAAAGGGAAGGCATGAATGATACCTTGGAGAAAGTTACCTCTGTGCCATCGCTGGTCTTCTCGCAAAGGTTGTCTTTCGGTCCAGACCTGCCAGGCTGTCGTTATTGAGACCCAAAGACAACGTCCGTCCTCTGTTGGTTTGTAGGGGGAAAAATAATAGGACTTTCACAGGGTCCTACCTGAAATCTGCCCTTCACTTCAAGCACGCCAAACTGAAAGAGGAGAGGGTACCAATGGAAAGCAGAAAAAAGCTGCCGATGAGATTCAAGGAGTTTGGGGGAGGCTGAGAAGGCAGGAATTCCCTTGGTGGGCCTGATCCAGCATCCCAGCGAGGATTTCCATCCTGGGAAGTTGTGAAGAAGGACACAGTGGGTGGGATTCAGGTCCAGCTTGTCAGTGTCCAAACGTAGATACGCGCTGGTGTCTCCATGCGTGGTCGGTGTCCGAGTTCCCATCAGCTGTAGAGTTCTAATCCATGTGGTCGAGCGGCCAGAGGATGGTCTACGGCTGCTTTAGGGTGAGCAAAGCGCTCTCCAGCCTTCATCACCTGCATCGCTCAGATCTCAGATGACTCTGGGGGGAGCTCAGATGTTTAGCACACACACAGACACCTCGGTTCAGGTGTCTCTCATCTTGGGCTGGATCTTGTTGCTGCTTACGCTGGCACCTTTTGTTCTGCTGACCCTCATTCACCAACAATACACGGGACGCTTGATCTGCTTATCCCAGGCATAGTTATGGGGACCGCTCAGCAAGGCCGCACGATGTTAACGTAGTGACTGTCCTGACAAGTTTTCCTGCTGAGGAGGGCTGTGGTTTTGGTAGGTCAAAGGATGCTGTTTTTCAAAACAAAGGTATATTGGAGATTTTGGAGAACGCGTGCTCATACTGACATACTCACCTGATGTTTATTAATAAAGACAGGGGAGATACGCTGTCAGATTCAGAGCTGTGTTAGCTCACCCCTCGCAGTCCTGTGCTGGGTGAGTGATTTATAACTTTAAACCTAAAGAACTTGGAAACAGAGTTGCATTTCCTTCCCGTGGGATACCACCGACCCCGCTTGTCCTAGCTTTTTTAAACTCTGAAACAAAGATGGCTTTAGTTCATTACTGTCAAATATGAATGATGCTCTGACTTTGGAAAAACGCAACATACTTCTGAAATTAGTGTCGTCCTGTTTCACTTTCTTCCCGGTCACTTTATGCAAGCAAAGAGATCAAACCTTTTTGCTTCTCCGGAACAGAAATTGCTCATATTTGAATTAATGTAAAGTGAGGTCAGTGCGTACCCACACTTCCACAGTTAAGAAGAGCATTCTTTGATATTAGGAAACGTTCTGAACCTCCAAGTCCTCTTCAAAGATGCATTGGAGATCAAAAACCTCTTCGATTTTTCTGTTGCAAAAGCAGTGAACATCATAGCCTGTTGCGTAAGGGGGAAAAATTAAATATGCAGAGCACAAGGTAACGTTTTTCCTCATTTCAGTCGTCGTGAGACTTCGTCCAGGGCAGAGCTGAAGCATGGCTTTACGTATTACCTGTCCTAGTTTTAGCTGGAGGGATGGACTTGAGAATCCATCCCACTCCATTTTCAATATTTTATGGAGATTCTTTATTTTGGTGCTGAAAATCACCTAACGACCACAGGAAGCCAGGTAACAGTTAGTTCCAGGCGGATTACCGCAGTTATCAATTAACTTGGAGGAGTCAGAGTCTTCACTTTCACTTAGAAGCTAAATCTCATCATCATCATCATCTAATTTATGCAACGAGGAAGCTGCTGCGGGTGCCTGCAAGAACTTGGAGCAATTAATTACCTGTGTGTTTCCTCCCATGGCCGGAGGAGCACCAGTTGCTGGAACTCTCTTAACCAACACAAATCCGGACAGTCTCAGCAGCCCATAAATCACTGCTGGTCACCACATCCAGAGCTACACAGCCCTGGAAGTCGGTCTTATCTTGGTGTAAGGCAGCTCCCTTCTCCGTTCGGCGGGGGCCGTCTGCAGGTGTGCTTTGTCACTGAGAACGTCTCCAGAATTAGCACCAGAAGACGCAACTCACCTGTAAGGAGAAATACGGGTGGGTTGTTTCTGACCACATCTGCAATTAATTACTGAAAGTCTGCCGAGCGAGGAGTGCCGACAGGGGTTGTGTAGCTTTGTTTCAGAAACCCAAAGGCAATCAAAAAGGTTGGGGAAAAAAAACCTCGCTGAAGATATGGCAAGGGCACCCCCGCGCCCAGGAATGTCACTGAGCTCACCGAGCTCAGAGCAACGCGTTCATCCTGAGTTCAGGTACACGGGTGGAAAAGGGGAGGTGAAGATGATGAGCCTGTAGGAAAACCCAAATTCAACAACTTTGCCTTGGTTTCTGCACAGATGGCTTCTCGGGAGGCCTTGGCCACAAGGGCACGTGCTCTTGCTGCCGGCAGAGAGTGCAGTCACCCCTGCTGCTAATTACTCCATCGGCTGGGAGAGGTAATAAGTTCGGTCGGCCTCCCCCACCGCAGCGTTGCAGGGAGCTGGGCAGTGAGGCTGGAGCAGCGCCGGGATGGCAGGAGGATGAGTGGTTTAGCAGTGGCGTCTTCAAACCACGCAACGGCTTAGAGGATGGTCCGTCGGCTTTATTTCCGGCTGAAACTTTCCCTTCAAAAAAAAAAAAAAAAAGATAAGTGTTTTATTTCTAGTGATTTTCTTCACGAGAGCTTGCTGCGGTTGGTGGGGGCTCATTATTTTGGAGGGGTAGGGAGGAGGACGTGCTGATGTGGATGGTTGGGCAAGCAGCCGTGTGGCTGTTTGCTCGTTCAGCTGTGGTGGAGCGTTCTTCCGCGTCCTCTTGAAGATTAGCTTTGCGTAGCTGTGGAGGCGGTGTTTCTAGCTCTGGTAACAAGGGTCTTTTGCATTTCTTCTGTTTCTGACGGACTGTGACCGCAAAATAGAGAATAGAGATATCGCGCTGTTTTTCCAGTTTTTAGGGGTTTTGGAGTGTGTTACGTGGACAAATGAATAAGAGGGTTTTTTTTTTGTCTCGGAGACATTATTCTACTCGGTTACCAGGCTTATTTGAGAAATCTTTCCTGGCTAAAGGTCCACTATAGCTGTTGGAATAGTAAGGGACTTGGAAAGTACAATGTTTGGAAAATGAGTTATGAATTATTCATACCCTGCTGCTTTTTTTGTTGTTGTTGCTTATCTATTCTAATAACTCTTATTTTACATATCCATATGGTGTTATTCTCAGAGAACACACTAGGAGCATAGATCTTGAATGGAATATGGAAGAACTAATTGGAAAAATAAGGGCCAGTTCTTAATTTTAAATAAATTTTTTTGGGGAAAAAAAGCATGAACACTTCTGATCTTCAAGCATATGCTTCGTTTGTCAACGTTTCCCTTTGTCATTTAAAATCGTACTTATTTCCGGTTTAAATATATTCAGAGTATATAATTAATATACTTCTTCAGTTTTGCAGTCAGTTCTTGAAATTATGTACGTGTACCGTAAAAATCACCCTCCGTTTGAAGCTCAGTTTAAAAAGAATTATTCTGATGGAGAAATCAATCAGATTATGTGTTTACAAAAGCAGAATTCTCCCTTCACTGGGATAGGGAATGAAGACGACAAATTCCAGGAGTCTTACAGAACTGAAGATCTGGGATTTTTTGAAGGTAAAAAGATGAGATCATTTCCTCATTCAGGGTCCCAGAAGCGCTGCACGTTACCAAATCTCTTGACGTGCAGCACTTTGCATACAAATAATCCATCGCTGGGTACTCGGGGAGCCAAGGCACACCCTTCCACGAAATCCTTTGCATGTTCTTCCTGTTTCGCAGCGTTGTGTTATTAGATACAAATTCTATTTACAATAAAATAGACGTTGATCTATTTCCCATTGTGAAGGTGAGCTGTGTCTCACCGTCTCACTTGGCTGCCGAAGGAGGGAAGTTAGTCATCCCGCCTCTCTCCGTAGCTGCTGCAGAGAGGTAACTTCAGGAAGTGATCAACCCAGCTGTGCTGGGGGTTTTTTTGTTGTTTCTTTAGGGTTTTTATGCTGGGGCAAGACTTCTCAAAGTCACTTGCCTGTGTATCTTCGTACACATTGCTTTTCATGTTGAGATCGTCCTTCTTGTGGAAACGCTCCTCTCCTGCCGGCTGCACGTGAGACGCCTCCTGTGGCCATGGCTGGAGTGAGATGACACACCACGTCCCATCAGCGTCCGCTCCAGACCACAGTGTTGACACCAGAAGCTCCACGCATGGAGCTGATGTGATTTCTTTGCCTGGATGTCCCTGTCCTGTGTTTTCCTGGAGGAAGGCAGGACGAGAGGAGGTGGTGATGAGGGAGAGGGCAGCATGTCTGGTGGGGGGTGAGGTGTGCGGGAATGAAACCGAGCAGAGAGCCAGGAGGGGCTGTCAGGGGATGGGCTCTTCGTCGTGCCTTGGCACTTGGACTGCACCTTCCTCGTTACTATGTTTTAATCTAGTCGTGGCTTTTACGCACAAACTTGAGTTGAGGCTGGGCAGTGTTGGTTGGGAAAAGAGTTGCTGGCCGGGAAGCTGGGCGTGAGTCAGGTGCCCTCCAGCACGTTTGGCCTGATCACGCAAGGATTTCCATGGGGAGGGAGAGGGTTGTGGGACCTGTGATATGAGCGGGATGGGGGTCAGGATGGAGGACAGACCGAAACCCCTGTGATTTTCTTCGTTAGGTTGTATTTGAAGAGGTGTGTTCCACCACAGGTCCTGCCTCCCTGTTCAGGCAGAAGCAGGGTTCGCTACTTCTGACTCCTTCTTTTGGCATTCAGAAAAATCCCTCTCTGGGGAATTTTTGGGCTGGGGAGGGGAGGCTGCTTTGTTGGTTTTAAATTCCCGGTGTGAAATCAAACTTTGTTACACAAGAATGTTTTCCCTTAGCATCGTCCTTCATGGGCAAGAGCCAAGGAGAGGACGGAAGGATGGACGTGGAATACCAGGAGTGGGTGGGGAGCAGGGCATGGAAGTAATGCAGCATCTTCGCTGGTGGATGGGCATTGACTACTTAGGGGCACCAGGGAGACTTCAGAGCTCCCAGACCTCCTCCTGGGGTAATTAGTCCAAATTCCCTTGGGATGAAGGTCCCTGAGAAGTTCCTCCTCTCCTATCTATTAGCAAGACTGCTTGGAGGGAGGCTTGGCTGCCGAGCAGGGTTGCCAACAACAGCAAAACAAGAAGAATTCTTTGCTGTGAGTAAAATTACTAGTTGGGTACCGATACGGCGATGCTCTGAAAAGCAGGCTGATGTCGTGGGGCGTGGTGGGAGACACAAAACAGCTGGGAATGAGAGGGTGTCAGGACGGCCTGTCTCAGAAACTGCAGCTCAGTGTTTTGGGGTTTTGTGTTGGGTTTTTTTGAACAGCTTAACTTGCTGTGGGTGAAACCACTTGTGGTTTCCTTGTTTTCGTTATTTGGCTTTTTTATTGTATGGCGAGGTTGTTTTCTAGAAGCAGGATCAAGTCTCCAGCATCGCTTTAGCAGGTGAGGCGCTACCACGCGGGTAGCATGGGCACGCAAGGGCCTGAGGTTTGCATCCCATTAAAAAGAGAGCAGATCTGTACGGCAAATGAAAGGGCAAAGAGAACCGATGTGAGGCTTATCTTATCACGGGGTCAAGTAAAATCTGGCTGTGGGTCTACTTTTGTTGTTGATACCCCAAGCTCCGTAGCTGGAGGTCGTCGCTGATTTATAATGCTGCATAAAGCCCTGAGAACTGGAGTAGACAAAACAGGAAGCAAGAGAGCTTTACAAATACACCAAGTATTAAGAAATTGCTAAGTGCTGGCGAGCCTTACAGAATGACGGTGCTTTCCCCATGAATGCGGTGGGGGAGGGAATAGAAAAAAGGAGGAGGATGCACTGGGCTGTGTCTCTGACTGCTTTTCCCAAAGGTGAATCCGCAGGGAGAAACCAATGCCGTGTTTTTCCCCCAATCCCAAATTATACCCAGTATTGATACAATCATGCAAAATATGATGGGTATTTACATCTCCCCTCGCTCGTGTTTGTTTGCCAAAGCTTCCTAGAATTAGCGGTTATCCGCCGGTCTGAGCGCGCGAGGGAGAGGATGTTGCTCTTAATGGACCATCTGTACAAACTTTGAAGGATCCAAGAGGAGAAGCACAATGTCGCGGTGCGTTCTTGGCTTGGCTGTGCAGCAGTGTTATCTGCGTCCAGGATTTAAGAGAAACGTAGTTATGGGAAAATATAGGCAAAAAGTGTTGCTGCACTTGGAGAAGAGCCTCTGCTCCTGCAGCCAGTGCTGCAGAGCTGAAAATACGGGTGGTTAACGAAGTCTGACAAATGGAGTAATAGCTTTCCGTGCCCCCTTGGGTTCAGGAGGAGTTTCACCGCTGTTTCAGGCTGATGCTGGGTTATGTCCCTAGAGCCGCTAAAGGCCAGGGAGGACCGGAGCATGTTGGTGTCCTGCTCGCTTCCCCCGCCATAATCTGTCAAACTCTTCCCCAAACACCTTCTCCCATTGCAGTGACATCACGATGTGCCGCAAGTGACCTTCTTTCCTAAACATTTAGAGATAAACTTAGCTTTTTAGCTCCCTTCATGAACGAGGGAATCGTCTCCTTTTTATGAGCTCGGTGACTGAACTCTGGAGGTCAGTACCGATGAGTGGATTTTTGTCATGTTTCCTGGAAAGTTTGTTAATTTATTGCACAAGATTTCTTTTAGGAAGGACAAAAATGTTCACATCGTATAAACCTTCGGGAAGCAGTCGTTGCTGTAAGTGCTGATAGAGGCGCGTTATACCGGTGTACGTTCTGCAGATGGCTGATTTATGGCGGTGGCAAATTGGCGGGGGTTTTTTTTTCGCCCTTGTAGATGCAAGGTAATTTCCCGAGCAAGCCCGAGGTTGAGCATCTATCGTACGTATCCCGCAAGAAATAATTTTGTTTAAAGGTATCTCCAGAACGCGGGACTCGAATGCCCTGTTTGTTCGCGATTGGTGCAAAGTTATGTCGGCAGTGAGCAGAAACTCTCCTCAGGCCGTGGACCGGATGATGATGCTGGGGAGACGGGGTGGCTCCCCCACAGTTCCTGCCGAGCAAAGGACCGGTATCACAGGAACAGTTCACCAAAAAATGGACTTAAAATTTAAAGGCCTTAATTATTTTGCTCCTAACAAAAAGCTGCTGCTGTAGAAGTAGAGGTGTGCAAGCAGCACGAGGTGAGAAAAACCGCTGATATTTGATCTGGAAAGGTTTTATGAACAGCTGGTGCGGTTCCCCGTAGCAGTGCGCAGCTGAACGCACTTGAGAATACTTTTATTTATCTCTTCTACTGCTCAGCAACAGTAAACACTGTCTCTTCTTCACTAAAAATGGCCCATCCGTGTTTATATCCGTAATAACATGACCATTTCTGGCACAAACGTTTCTTGGAAATTTCATCCGCTTGAGCTGCCACAACAGGATGACAAGAATTTGGGGATCCATCTGAAGGCTGAGCTGTCCTTCCCTCAAAACACCAAACCTCCCCAGGTCGAGGAGTTGGGGGTGTCCATGGGTCCGCACGGTGGGAGCTGCAGATGCCCCGTTTGGGGTTGTGCTTGTCATTTTGCAAGTGGCCTCCAAGTTTTGATGCCACCCTGAAAAAAAAAAAAAATTAGGGAAAAAAAAAAGCCAACGGAGACAACTCATCTTTCTTACAGTGGGTCACTAAACAGAGATTTTTCAGGGCTATCCTGTTCTGTGGTTTCTTTCTCTGCTCCTGCTCCCCCTCTCTATACGCACGTAATCAGATGGATTACCTGGATTTAAATGTCCACCTGGCCGAGATGCTTAATAATTAGTCGGCATTTTTTTTGGCTGTGCACGGGCCACTGCGTGTGGCTGCGCTTCTGTACGCAGAAGCTTTGTAGGCATTTTCAGCTTTTCTAAGAAACTGAAATGTAAAGGGCTCTTTGTCGCTGTCAGCAAACGAGAACAGGAACACCTGAGAGATAGGAAGGAGGAAGAAAATGTGGTTTTTGTTTCACAGAAAGACAAATTCGGGGAAACGGAAGAACAGCAATGAATTTGACTGCTAATTTAAAAATTCCCCAGAGCAGGCTTCTTTTAAGATTCTCCGTCTCCATCCAAAACGTGGTTTTGAAGCTGAAAACCTACACGTCTCCACCAGTGGCAGGGAGAATGTTCCCGGCCGGCTCTGCCCGCTGCCTTTCCTGTCATATGCATTATTTTGGTGCTTTGTGGGTACGAGCTGCAGCATGCAGATTATGGGGACAGCTGTCTGCAAGCAGTTTATAGTGGCACGAAAGCTGGTAAAAAATTTGGAAGCTTGCCTAGTTTGCTGCTTCGGAGCTGTGATGCTGCAGATACGGCCTGCTGGAAAACACAGGGAGAACCCCAAGTTCATGGCCACCTTCACTTAAAACCAAAAAACCCTGCCCCGAACCACCACCGAAAAAAAAAAACCAAACCCCAACCAAATAACAAAGCCCTTCCCTGGGCGCAGCTGATGATGCTTCGCTTGCCACTTAACTCGTGGTTGCGTGATGCTCAAAGACATGCTAGCGATGCGACCGGTACGAGAACTGCCCTGAAAACTGTTTCGGGAACATCCTGCAAATGAAACGCTCGGAAAAAGACTAAATTTTTGCGATATTGCTGAGATTGAGTGGGGAAACAAGGGAGGCTATGAAAAACGCAAACGTTAATGTAGACAAAAGCGCTTCCTTGGAGAAGGCGCATCTGGAAAGAGTAGCTTCACGGCGGGCTCCCCGCACGTGGCCGTGGAGAACCTCTCTGCAGGCGGCAGAGCCGGAGGGGCTCTTAGGAGTGTCCTTTGCTCCCTAAGAAAAAGGATAAACACGAGATAAATCATCTCCTAAAGTGCCCGTTATCTCCACTGACTGTAAGAAACCTCTTGCTGAGGCTTGAATGTCAAACTTTTAGCAGGCTAAGATTAAGTGAGGTGACTCCGACTTGGCGCCCTGTGAAATATTCGTTTCCGCTCTTTTGTGGCGGACCGCAGCGGTGTCTCCCTCCTGGCGCATCAGCCCTTGTCCTGCCGAGGAGGCTCGGACCCCCGTCGCAGCGGCGTCACCCCGGCCGGGGGCGTCGTGGTTTTTGGGACATCCCGGGAGTTTCTTTCCCAAGGGGCTCGTGTGCTGGATTTCAGGAAGGGCGTCGAGATTCCTGGTTTCAGTTTAAAATGTCTGCTCAGTGCCGTGGCAGGGGAATCCTGCGTGGAGCAGCCGTGCCCCGGGTGTTCGCATGTCACAAAGGGAGCGTTTCTGTTTTCTAATCTCGTGATGTCTTAGAGGGCCTGTGCCTCGTCCTTTTCGAATGCGTGCGATTAGCGCGTCCCTCCTCTGTTCGGCCAGGGGTGGTTTTTTCCTTCGTTTGCTCAACGTTGAGTGTTGGCACCGCGTATGTAACGGCACAGGAACAGCATCTAGACAGTCAAGGACATTCAGAGGCGCTTCTTCAACTCCGTCCTTCACAGGAGCCTTGCGCGCCCGGGCTGGATGCGCCAGCTGTCCCTTTGGTCTCTGCGCTCCTTTGGGTCTGTGGAGGTGCCTTCATTCTTCTTGCTTTGGTTGCACCCGAGAAAGCCGGGCGATTGCAGATCCTTCTCCTTTAACAGGCTCTGCCAGGGGAGTGTTTGCTGCAGCTGCCTGGATGCTTCCATGGCTCCGATTCCAAGCCTTTTGTCTGCTCCAAATTACATTGTTCTCTTATTCCTGCGCTCTTGCTCATAGGAGACGTCCCGGTCAGGTTTTGGCAGCTCATCTTGTGGGCGCTATGACTCGCTGTTTTCTGTGTCGTTTTAACTCCTGCAGTACAGAGGCTGGAAGCGTTTGGGCAGTTGGGAGCGGGGCGACGCGCGCTCCGCGTGCTTTATGGGTGAGCCTGCGAGCGATGTGTGGCGTCAGACCGATTGCTGAAGAGTAATCAGAGCGCGTGAATTGCTGGGTCGTGTTGGGAAGGCAGGAAGGGGAGAAGTCAGTTTAATTTTACTCTGTGAATATGAGTTATTTTGTAATCTTCCTCCCACGACTAGGAGCTAAATCTGGATGAAGCCTGTTAAGATTTTGCAAGCACGAGAACCACAGGTCCCTGAATGCCTTCCAGCCATTTATCCAGAGTAGTCTCCAGCTCCTCATCTCTCTGAAGACGTTTCTGCGGTGGCTCGCACCTTATTGCGCTGCGAAGCATCGACTCCTTCCCGCTGAGGCGCGCTCAAAGGTCTCCTCCGCAAGCGGGAACGTTGACTTGCTTAGTCACGCGGCCAAACCTTTGCGTCATCTTTTTCTCTTCCGTGCACCGTAATTACGTTAATAACTGGTCAGCGTGTAGCCGTGCCGGCTGAACGCTGGTCCCCACGTAGTCATGGCAAAAGACGGTCGTGCTTGTTGCGTTCTTGGGGTGGGAGCAGAGGACGCTTCTCTCTGACTCAGCCCCGGTCAGGAAGTCGCTGGGACACTTTAATGGTGGGACAATTTTTGTCGAAGCATGACAGTGGCCTGTAATCTAGCTTACGTGGCCAACCGAGCTATTCGGTTTAATAGTCTAGATGTTCCTCCTGCTGTTTTGGCTGGAATATGGGATTTTCCTGCCCCAGCGCCCTGTTAAACAGGTGCTTTGTATCATCTGGAAATAACTGCGTTTCAGCGCAAGGATCAAGCGGATTTCGTGGAGAGGCTGAGAATTGCTTTCAAGCTTGGCTCACGTGACATGAAAAGCCAGCTCGGCATGTAATAAGCACTAATATTATAAAAGCGTATTTCAGGGTGGGCGTTCTGACGGCAAAATACCACTTTATCGCAAAAGCAGAAGAGAAGGGTGGGGTGGTTTTCAGTTTGGGGGGGATTTTGAAGTCTTCTGTTATCATTCCAAACCATGGTGCGTTTGGCCTAACCCGCGGTAATAAAAAATAGATTATCTCATGGATGGAGCAGGCTGGTAAGCTCATAAGCGCTCTTTGCTGATAACAGAGAGCAAACACTCCTTGCATCTCAGCGCGTCGGAGGAACAGGCTGCGCTCCCTCCCTCGCTTCGGATCACGTCAAAGCAGGAATCTTGGCGCTGTGTGTGAAAATCGGATGCCAAGAGATTTTTTTTTGGTTTTTTCGTTGATTTATGTCTCCACCTGCAAAATATTCCCGAACTGACATGTTTTTTTTTTTCCCCCAGCGTTATCCTGATACAGTGAAATAGGATCACGATTCCCCAAAAAGCAGGAGCTGTGGCGTGCTCGCCCTCTCTCTTTCTCCATTTTTTTGTGAAAAAGAGGGGGAAAAGTAAAAGCTTGTTCAGGATAAAGATAATTTCTTACAGCATGAGTGTTCTCTGTGGTACCAGGAGAAAGGATCTTAAATGACAAGATACTTAATTCCTCCGTTTAGCCCATACGATTTTTCTTTCTGTCGCATTGTCTCGGCCACAGCGGCATCCCTTGAAACCTCGAGGAGCACGTTGGGTGAACGCGCAACGAGGGGAGCGCGTCGCTCTCGGCGGTACGTGGGTTCGGGGCACGTCTCTTGACGTCACGCGGTAACAGCAACAAACCCTGTGTCTCCTATGTATGACACCAGCGTGTCCAAAGGATTTAATTAACTGTGAGGGGAGTAAATTTTTACGGAAATGGAGGTGAAGACGTTTTGAGGTGCTTATGGCTGGTGCCGCAGTTTCCCAAACGCACCTTCCCACGTTTTGTAATCACGCTCTTTGAAAGGTCCCCAGGGGCTGCAGAAACCGGCCACGCGCACAAAACCAGTGCGAGCGGGGAATTCTCTCTTCCTCTCTCAGCTGCGGAGATCTCCCTTTCTCCCAGCTGCGTTACTTCCTAGAAAACTAAAACCCTTCTTGAAGGTGCTGTCAGTTGTACTGTACTTTGTGCGACGATCCAAAAGTGACTGTAAAAGGCTGCCAGTAGCACGTGGGTGCAGTAGCACGTTTTCAAATGCAAGTAACTCGGTTGCCCAAAGGCTAACAGGTTGAACGCAATGAACCATGCAAGAGCAAAGATTTTTTTTTATACGTAAGCCTCTGCATATCCTTACGCTTTCTGTGACTTTAACCCCTCTAGATTTTTGTGACTCAAGCAGTAGGCTTAAACTAATTTGCTCTGAAGATACTTTATGCTGTGAGAGACGCTGTTGCTACGATATCCGTGGTGATTAAATGAGTGTGCAAACAGGTGGGAGACTGCGTAATGGAGGCATCCACGCGCGGAGGCTTGCGAAGGGTGGCCGACTATAAATAAGGGGCTAAATGCACTGAGGGGCTTGGGGAAAGGAGGACCAGGGAGCTACCTCCCTTCTGCTCTGCACACGGGGAGGGTTGGACCCCCCAGGAGAGAGCTCGGGATGGGAGAGCGCTGGAGCTGTCGGAGCGTCCTCCCACGTGTGGCAGAGCTGGAGTTTGGCCCTTCTGAGATAGATGTTTCTCTTCATTTTGGGAGCTGGAACTGAGGCAGAGCGGTAAAAAACGGAGCAGAGAAGGGCCTGTCTCAGATTTAATGATCCAGCGGAGAGATAACTCGCCTCTGATACCAAAGAGCATTGAGCTGCAATCTCCTCTTCAAGCTGTACACAATTATTTCTATAAACGAGAGCTGCTTCAGCAGGAGGTACTGGCTGAGGGCAGAAGACCCAAGCTCAAACCTAGGCAAGGAGGATTTGAACGCCTCACCCCAATCGAAATGTTCTAGTGTCCGAGTCAAAAGGGATATCCCTTCCTTGACTGGCTTGGGATGTGCTTTGGGGGCTTGGAGGCACGTTCTGCAGCAGCTTGGCTGAGGCTTTGGGAGGTTTCACAGTAGCGCCCTGAGGGGGTACATGCACCTGTGGGTGCAAACCTTGCTGAGCCCAGCCTTGGGCGGTGGGAGCCCAGCCTGGCTCCGTCCGCTCCGTGCCGCCCTTGGCAATGGTCTCTGGTGTGAACTAGCCTCCTTAGGATGACCAAACGACGTTTGGGGTCATTTTAGCTTGGGGGGGGTGGAGGGGGGAAGCGCTAGTAAATACGCGAACGATTCAGTAGTGCAGATACAGTTGGTTCAGTGCTTGAACTTGCTCCCTGGCTGGTTTGTTTAAGAGTATGTAGACGCAGCTTTTGTGGCTCTCGTTTCGCAGCGCTCGGGTAAGAGGGCACCATCTATTTACCAGGACACAGGGGACCACGGGGCCAGGAGTCCTGAATGCAGAGCCCGCATCCGTCGCCTCCCTAGTAGGTACAGGCAGGTCAAGTGTCACTTTTGGGGATAGGGAGGGGGGCATGGGTACCCTGCTCATCTCAAAGGCCCTTTCTTTGTCCTTATCTGAGTTCTTTAAGCCCATCAAGTTTCTCTTCCTGCAAAGGCTCTATTCTTTCTCTTTAAAATAAATATTTTCTTCCATTAAAATCTCTTCCAGGCTGCAAATGATGATTTTTCTCTACTTGCGATGCTGCACTCGGCATCAAAACAGAATGAAAAGCCAGTCCTCTCAAATTCTGGGGGAAGGAAAGTTTTTCTCGCAGTTCAGCTGATTGCGGTCTCGGTCATCGTGTACGTCAGGAGCGCTGCAGAATTGTCCTTGTGCGTGAAATCCCAGTGAAAGTCGCTTGAAGCGGGCAGGGTTGTTTTCATTTCCCAAAGCAAGAGGAGTTTGAACTTAGACAAAACAACCTGACGCGAGATATCAGCTTGGCAGTTTTAGACTCACCGGCCTTCTCGGCGGGATGGCAGCTATGGGAACGCATCCGAGGCCGGTTTAAGTTACATACTGAATATTCGGGTAGTGGCAATGAGAAAGCAGTTGCTAGCACTGATTTTTTTTTTTTTTTTTTTTTTT
>VZSC01002933.1:51863-69724 GCA_013398225.1 Steatornis caripensis
TTTTTTTTTTTTTTTTTTTGGAGCTGAAGAGAGCAGTGCCATTGAGGCAAAACTCGCTGAAATGTCGCTTGCCCCTTGGGGCCTGGCTCTGCTCTCCAGCAGGCAAAAGACGGATGAACGTATTTTGTTGTTCCTATTTCCCTGCTTTGCGTTGGTCTTCACAGCCCACGTCAGCGAGAGCGTTAGAGACGTGTTCCCGCTGAAAAGGCCTTTTTAAGTTTCCGATTTGGCACTTTTACGTAGGATTTCCACCTATATAAACAGCGAGGCAGCAGCTGTTAACAGCGGGGAAGGCGGCTGGGAAGGCAGGGCGTGCAGCAAACAGCTGGTATTTACATCGTCTCCCTCGAGTTTGCAACCGCTGCATTTCATAAGCTGAGCGGCTGGGTTATCAGCGCAAATGGATGTGCTCGGACACAGCAGATGCTCCAGGAAAATACAAAAAAGGGCAAGGCCGTAGCAGTAGTTCCGCAGCTATGCCCTCCTGCAGACTGCACCGTTGGGACTTCTTGAGCCAGAGATGGTATCGGCAGCTTGGATAGACTGGGCTGCCTTGAAAGTGTCTCATCCTGCTTCCAACCTGTTGCCACTGAAACCAATGTCATTATGTCCGGAGAATCGGAGAACACCAGTGGTACGGGGCGTGAGGCTGTTCGCCCTCTCAGTTTTGCGGGTTCATGACGTTTGGAGCGCTCAGGCTCTCAAGATGCCAATCCGACCCTTACGACGCGGTCGCTCTAGGGTGCATTCAGGCAACGTTTTTCAGAAGCTGAGGCTATACAACAAGGGCCAGACTTAGCGAAAGCTCCCGTTGCATTTAGGCAGTCGGATAAATCTAAGGAGCTCCTTGTAGGAGGGCGGACCGGTCGCAGAATCGGGCACTCCATCGTATGAGAAGGATCTTGATTTTGCCAGGGTTTGAGCCACTGCAGGCTAACTGCTCCTGATGTGTTGTCCCAACCAGTGCAGTGCTGACCCGAAAGCAGCAGCTAGATGTGGGAAACCTCTGTCTCTACGCCAGAAAGAACAGATGGGTATTAAACAACCGGCCTCCCCCAAACATGTGTAGCTGATAATATTCCAAATCAATGTTCCAGGTAGAAAGTCCACAAGCAAAACAGAGCTGGTTGGTTGGTTTTCTTGTTTGGTTGGGGTTTTCTTAAGCCCAGGAGAGTGGTCCCTGTGCATCGCCGGGCTCTGGGGCTGGATGTATCTGGTTTCTGCTTGCGCGCGTGGATTTAGATTTGGGGGGAGAAGCCCTTCCTCCAGTGGCACAGCCCCAAATGTTGTTGGATTTTCAGCTGCCCGAGTACTGCAAGTTGGAACATACTTTAAAAGGTATAGGTCTGGTTTAGGCTGCTAAGGAAAGGCAACTTCAGTTTTGATCCTTGCAGCCAGTTCTCATGCACCCCTTGGTGTTTTTGTATTCCCTTCAAGATCCAAGGCCTTCGGTGCCTAAATAACTTTCTTTGTAGCTGAATTTGATGTCAGTGGTCACTTTGTCCATGTGCCTGGGCATCTGATGAATCAATGACTCTTCTTCCTCGGTATCTGTCTCCCATTTCAGTCATTTGTCGTCCAAAACAACTGGTTTATATTTCCACGTATTGAGTGTTCACCCTGTCGAGCCGACCTTCTCACCTGCTTGACTGCGCTTGACCTGTTTCCATCACGTGGGAGACTGATGTGAGGACAGATCTGAGTCAGCATAAATCTACTTAGGAAGCAGATAAAGCTTTATTTTGAAACCCTCTCCCTCTCTCCCTTGTTACATTCCCTGTTATTGTTGAGGGTTTTCATGCGTGCCGACCACATCCAGCTTTGGCTCTTGTCCTCAATTGACCTCTTGTTTCTGGTAACCTCTGGGCCGTGTCTCCCTGGGACCGTTTGATTGCCCTATTTCATCATTTTCTCTCTACTCGGCTCCCGCCGGCTGAGGCTCGTGGTATTTCTGAACAAAGACTTGAAACACCCTGGTTCCTACCGCGTGCTTGCTTCCTACTGTGTTTAGTTTTTTGACATTGAGGTTGCCCCTAGCCTTTCTTGGTTATCTTTTTGGCAGGGGGGTTAACCGTCTTTTTTTAGAGTCTGTCACTTTGCCTCTTCTGCTCCACCTCGGCCTCTCCAAGCTTTGCTCTTTCTGATCTTCAAGGGAGCGAGGCCACCAGTCCTGGCTCAACAAGCTACTCGGGTTAAAATTAAGTTGGGTTTTTTCCTCCTTTTTGTCTGCTGCTTAGCATGTTTTAGTGCAGTGTGGTTGCCACAAACAATATTACCTTTGAAAATGAACTAAACATTCCTGGAGGTACTTAAAAGATGTGTCGATGTGGCATTTGGGGACTTGGTAGCGTTAGGTCAACAGTTGGGCCTGATGGTCCCAAGGGTCTTTTCCAATCTAAATGATTCTATGATTAAAGGAGCTTGGACCGTTCCCATAGGTGCGTTCTGGGCAGGGAACCAAAATCTTCATCCTTACCGAGGCGACACCAGCCGAGCATCATAGAATCACAGAATGGTAGGGGTTGGAAGGGACCTCTAGAGATCATCTAGTCCAACCCCCCTGCTAAAGCAGGTTAGCCTAGAGCAGGTTGCACAGGAATGCATCCAGGCGGGTTTTGAATATCTCCAGAGAAGGAGACTCCACAACCTCTCTGGGCAGCCTGTTCCAGGGCTCTGTCACCCTCACAGTAAAGAAGTTCCTCCTCATGTTCAGGTGGAACTGCCTGTGTTCCAGTTTGTGCCCATTGCCCCTTGTCCTGTCGCTGGGCACCACTGGGAAGAGTCTGACCCCGTCCTCTTGACACCCACCCTTTAGGTATTTGTGAGCATTGATCAGATCTCCTCTCAGCCTTCTCTTTTCCAGGCTGAACAGACCCAGCTCTCTCAGCCTTTCCTCATACGAGAGATGCTCCACTCCCCTCATCAACTTCGTGGCCCTCCGCTGGACTCTCTCCAGTAGTTCCCTGTCTCTCTTGAACTGGGGAGCCCAGAACTGGATACCAACGTAGTCGTGCGTTGGTGGGGAGTGTTCGTAAGCTGAACTGCCGTGTCCCTGGGAGGGGAAGATGTTTAACCACCATCTTCTCTGCAAGTGCAAAATGTTTCTTTTCAGTAGGAAACCTGCAGTTTGTAAACAAAGACATTAAAAGCCTGAAAATACAACATTAAGAGTAATGTCGCATTCTGAGCTGCTTTTCAGGTGCTGTCCTCGCTTTCCCACTGAACCGTGATGGTTTCTTTCTCAGATCCCTGGAACTGGATTCCTCTTTTACTGCTGGTGGTTGTTTTGGTGGTGTTGGTTTCTTGGATTTTTTTTTTGTGTTTGGGTTTTTTGTGGTTTTGTTTTGTGGGGGTTTTTTGTTGGTTTTTTTTTTTTTGGTAGAGGATTTTGTAAAACCTTTCAGGAAGACACCTGGTGACCTGGGCAATACCCTGTGATCTGTGACTGGTGTTGTGAGAGACCCTCACACGTACGCGTGAGCGCACACACACACAAACATATTCTTCGTAAACTTTTTGCTATAGCTTCGTAAGCTTTTGGTGCTTTGTCTGGACAAATACGGTGACTAGGAATTTGGGCATGCGAGTTGCTGAGATACTGAAGTTGATATTCCTCTGTCCACAAAAACTATGCAGCACTGAATGTAGTTAAAATATCTTTAGAGAGGACATTTTGTACTGCATGTGTGCTACACTAGCAGAACCAGAAGGCGGCCACCTATCGCGTAGGTTGCATCTAAAATTGCAAGCCTAAGGACAGTGATCTTCCCAATGTCCGTTCCAGCTTTCAAAACTGGCTGACGTAAAAAAGGTTTTTCCAGTTGTTCCTGGAGTAGGAGCTCTGTGGTGCAGGCTCTTGACTTTTTAACTTTGTGAAAGCACTTACTACCTAACAGGTGAGGAGTGAGTGAGTACAAGTCCCACCTAGGTTGTTATTTGGTCAATGTGACCTTTTTGTTGAAGAACTATAAGAAATTCTTTACTTCTGCACACGCCACGTGCTTTTTGTCTTAATTGTGCTTGGGGCAGCAACATAGAAATCAGGAAGATGGGCCTCACTGTTTTGGACAACACGACCTTAGCTAATGCTAGAAGATCAAGGTCAGAGCTGAGAACTTAATGCCTACTGAGAAGCAGCTGATCCTCCACTGCCATGTAGCAGAACCTTCTTCCAGGAGCACAAAAGCCAGAGGGGTTCACACCCAGCTGCCCAAAATTAAAGGTGAACATGTTTCTATATGAATACTATATTTAATTTTGACAGAAAGGCATCATAAAAATGATTAAGGAGAACCACAACATCCTTTCTACCCAGAGTGCCGAAACTGCTCAGGAAAGTCTTTGGTTCTTCAGAGTGTCAGTAATAGAGGAGAAGACCAGGCTCAGGAGGTGGGAAGTCGTAGGGAGCTGACAGTCCTGTGCGAACCTGCAGCCACCATGTTTCTGTGTGGTCTCTGAAAATGAGCGGCAGCTCACGGGGCTGATGTCCTCAGAGCTGCCAGCGGTGTGCCGAGTCTGGCGGTAAATAAAACTGAACTGCCCCTCTGCTAAGCCATGCATCAAGTAAACCTCCTGGGAATGGGATCAGTGACTCGCTTCAAATGCAAATCACTTCATCCCCAGCGTCGGCATGGATTCACGTGCCCACACCACCATTCTTCCAGCCCTGAAAGCCAGGCAAGGCTTAAACGAGTAATAAAGTACCTAATTGGACTTTGACCTCTGGCTGCAACGGGCCCGTGTGCGAACGTGGACGTGTGCGTGTGTGTGTTGTGATCTCCTTGGCCAGCTTCTTCACCAAGGTAGCTGCTGCTGTCTAAATGATGTGGATCTGTCCGTCATGCTCTGCTGCCTCTTGGCCGAGTTCCACCTGGCAGCTTTTCAGCTAAGCCCTTCAAGGAGAATAGTTCCTCTGTAGGGTCTTTCTTACTTTCTCCAGGGCTAGGAGCAGCCAGGGAGGACCCTGGGACCACAGTGCTACAGCAGCAGTGAGGAGGGCAGGAGAGGTTGGCACCATCGCCCGCGGTGTGCCATGAGCATGGGTCTATCTGATTCCAGTTCTCCGCCCCCAACGCAGTCCTTGTCACGCGAAGAAGACGACGTTTGATACTTTCGCGAAATCCCCCAGTGGATGATTCGGAGAAGAAATTCCTTGATTGATGTAGGCAGAGAAAGAAGTTGGATTAGAGAAGGTGCCAGTGTGTTGGTGTCTTTTTTTAAGGCAGGAATCCCTAAGTGTGCCCTACTTCTCTATTTTCTGTAAAACCCATGGAGATCTGGGAAAATCTCCTGGCAAAGGAGTTCCTTGTGGTTTCCATCAGTGAACACACTGGGAGGATCTCTGCAAGACAAATGGCACCATCTCTGCCCCTCCACGTGAAAGCTTTAGGAGATGTTCCACCTCTGCAGACCCACCAAACCAACCCGGTTGTCAGCAGAGCAGCGTGAAGAGGCGCGTGCTTCACGCACGGCGTTACTGCTCCAGCTCTGCAGCAAACGCAGAGTGCCCCGTGTGCCGTCAGGGCGCCGAGCCTTCAGCTTCTAGCTGGAAGGAGGTTTTTCTAGTCATTCCTAAAAGGCTTTGGTGTTTCAGGAGCGTTGCGCGTTATGTTAGTGTTCTGTGGGATCTTTGGTCGTGGACAGATCTCAGGCTCTTGAGACTGCCTGGAGGGCGCAGGCGGGAGGCTGTGCTTCCCCGGGGAGAGAATTTAACCTGCGATGGTGTGCGCAGGTATTTAGTAGGTACTGCAGGGGACTGGGAGCTGTTGATGGGTTTTGTGACCTGGCTGATTCACCTCGCTGCTTCTGTACCTTAATTTCCCTTCCCACGCTTCACGTTGCTGCTTTATACGATGTGATCCCTGGGGAAGCATCTCTTTATTTGTGGGTACCTGTACGGCACCTGGCAAAATGGGATTTTGATCTGTTTTGAGGTCTCTGAGATCTACTGTCTTTCCTATACCAATTAAATGCCCTGGAAGAGATTGCCCTTTGTTATGCGAGGTGATCTACAGCCTTCTCTTTACGCTGAGCAGCAGGAATAAAGAAAAACAGAGAGAAAACAAATGGGCCCTGCCAGAGCCAAATGGGCTTCATATGGAGTTAATTCTTGTTTTGTTGCACACAGTGTGGAGATTCTTGCCCTCCTTTAATTCATTTCTCTCCCAACCAGCACGGGCTTGCACAGATGCAGCTGAAAGTGGAATGAGGCCCATGGTCCATAAACACTTTAGCCAAGATGAAAGGTACTCCAGAAATGCAGAGTGTGTTGTTGTAAGGTGTTTCCAGATGAGAGAAAAATGGATTGTCCTTCAACTTCGTCAAGAAAAATATCATGTTACAGAATCAGGCTCTGGAAACCTGGTTTGAAACAAAACAACACTGGTTTATGGGAGGCAAAGAAAAATACATGTTATTTTGTTCGCCTTGGTGGCAAATGGGGTTCAGATGCTACAGTGTTTGATACAATTTCTTCAAGGCTCCCCCTCTTTTTCTACTGCATAGCAACGATGATTTTACTAGTTAATTCTTTACTTGTTCTTCCCCTGTTTTAAATATGGGAAGCCCGTAGTTTTGCTCCCGCTCCCAGTCTTCTGCCAATGCAGACCAGTTCACTGGCTCAGTGAAGAGCTGATTGGACCCACAGGTGACAAATAACCGGCAACCAGCAACAGGCAAACTGGTGAAGTTGAGAAAAGTGTTATTTTCTTGTGACCCTGAAGCAGGCTTGATCACGACCGCATCATTGAGAAAGCTTCTTGCATTTAACACGCAGAGCGAAGGTTTGGCAGTATCGGTGCTGGGCCCCCTGTTGCCGTGTGGCAGGGTTTTGTCAGAACAACCCCATTCATTCCTTTAAGGAGGTTATGATTTTGGTAAATAAAAGCAATATATCTGTGTAAGATGCTGATTTTGGAAAGACCTCTTTATGATATGTGGCAATTGATAAAGCTTTCAGTGCTGTTCCCAGTATCCACAAAGAAGACTTCAAGTGGGCTGTGACTTGAGGGAGACGGACGAGCCTAGATTGAACTCCAGAAGGTCACGTATTACGTCCTTGTCTTAAGCATTTCACTTGGATCTAAAATTTTATCTTAGGCATCTAAGTTGGACCTAAAATTTTGCTGTTGAAAGAGCTGAAGGGTTGACTGCCTGGTTAGGGGTTTTTTTGTTTGGTTGCGTTTTGATTTTTTTCTTAAGGAAAGAGCAGTGAAGACCTCAACATAGAAACTGCAGAGCAGTTATTGGGGGTAACTGAGTTTTATCATTGTGTATATCGATACCTAGGCGGATATTTTGGCTCCACAGACCTTATTCCCCAGGAGGCTGATAATTTAGACAAGATGCATGCAGGCACATGTCCCCCTTTTACTGTGCTGGGGGCTGAGCGTGTGTTGCCCGTGCAGCCATATGCTCCGAACCTCATCCCAAAGTGTGGTCCTGTTTCTTTTTTACTCTTCCAGCCTGGGTTCCATACCTGTCAGTGAGGTCTAAGGGCAAAAAAGTGAGAATGTGTGCTTCTTGCAGTAGTTGTTGGTGGTTTGGGGAGCTCTCTCAGGCTTTTATGCTCTCTCCCATAGGGAGAGAACCCCAGCCAAGGGCAGGACCGCTTCATGGTGGAAGGATGACAAGCACATAGTAGGAGGCGCTCCGCACCTCGTGAGGCTTTTGCAACTCAAAGCACCTTTTTAACAACCCGAACTCGCTGATTTTTCACACCAAAGGCAGGGCTTACAGCAGTTTGAGCTCTGCCCCAGTGTTCTCTTGCTTTACTTGGTCCGGTTTTTCCAGGAGGTACGAGAAAGAGGTCACGGGAGGGTTGACATAAAGTGCAGGCCCTGTGCAACAAGTGAGCGTAGACTTGAGGATTTATCTACTGATCTAGAAATTTGGGGTGCTCCAAGACCGAAATTCCTGCGTATGTAGAAACTCCTGTGCAAAACCTGTGTTTCTTGTCTCTTGACAAGTGAAAGCATCAACCGCAAAGTCCATAAAATGCCAAGTTCTGGCAGAAGCACTTGCAAACATGCTGGAGAACTGGTCTGGGACCTCAGGCTTAGGTATGGTCTCCTCTGCTCTAGGAAAGGGCTTTTTTGCAGGGAGTATTATCAGCTTAGACTGGGTTTGTGGGTGTTTCGAAGAGTAAGGGACATGATAACAGCAGGTGATGCATACAAAGGGGAGGTCATCAAGGCAGGGAGGCCTCTGCACGGCTGGGTCCATCCTTTCAGGAGAGCCCACTCTGCTCCCACCTGCTTCCTTTGGCACCTGAACACCTCGGAAGGTACAGCCCTTCGACATTTCAGCTGGGTTATTTTAGGACCCCGAACTGGACCATAAAGGCCAATGTGGGTAAGAGCAGACGTGTCATCGTGGGCAGAGAGAAGTGCTTTGTCTGTGGTCTTACTGCACAAGTTCTTCTTTCAGACTCTTTTGTGTCACTGTCCTCTCTGGGCTTTTGGAAAGCGGTTGAGCAGGTTAAAGGATGAAATCTATTTTCCTAACTCTTCCTCACTTACTTCGCAGTGCCGGCTATACTCAGAGAGCGGTCCAGGAGCGCAAATGGTCTTTAGGAAGTTACTCCCTTCCTAGTCACAGTCTGTCACCACTTTGGCTTGCAATCTGACAGCAAAAGGCCCCTCCGATTTGATGCCCCCCGGCCTGAACACCCCCAGACTGGAGGTGATCGGGGAACGCATCGCTCGGCTGTTACCAGAGAGGTCTGCTCGTGGATGAGTGGAGCAAGTTGGTTTTGCTCCTGTAACTGCTGGGAGGTTGCCCTGCAGCTTTGCAGGATTAATAAGGGACCTCAGCAGCAATGTTGCCTTTCTGGTGTGCTCCCTCAAGGGTGTAGATAATATGCTGGGGACCAGGTTGTACCCAGAAGCTGAGAACTCAAAGCTACCACTCGGTGACCCAACATCGGAGACAGTTTCTTCTGCAGACTCCAATGACGTAGGAGCTCTGATAATGTTCTCCTACCATTGAAAAAGGCTGTAGCTGCCAAAAGAAGCGTGCTCTCTTTTTTTTTTTTTTCCACCCTTGGTCAACGCTGGTCCTTGACGTCACGTGTGGGGTTGAGAAGGGTCTGACTCTTTCTGCTTACTCTAACCTGTGCTTACCCACAACTGTGTACAGGATTGCCACGTGGATAGCTGGGGACACACTTGGCACGACGTAAGACGTCCCTCGGTAGGCTTCGTACGCTCCGCAACACCGTCCTGCGTTTGCCGTGCATCCGCGATATAGTTGCCTTAAGCCATCAGGCTTTCAGCTCAAAGAAAGAAACCGCAAGCTCCAGATGGGGCTGGCATAAATGTTTCGCTTTAAATAGATTTCACCCTTGAAAATCACCTTTGGCCAGGCTGGGTTGCTGCTAACATCCTTTCCCACCTCTTAAGCCTCAGCAAGCAGCTCGTGTCCAGACCTGAAGCACTAATTGTGGGCAGTAGGTGCAGCGAGTTATGGGCATGCTGTTGAGGGATTTCTGGGCTCAGGACCTGAACACGTGCGTAGGCTTCAGGCATCCTGCAGGAACAGAGATCGGCAACCTCAGAGTCTGGTTTTGGCAGTTCGCCGAGGGGTTTATAGCGTGTTTGGTATGTCTGAGCTAGTCTGTGACCTTCAGGCTGTCCTTAAGTATCAGCGTTGACAACCAACCTTGGATCTACTTTGCTGTTCTGTGCTTTAACCAGAGACCCTGTTCGTGGTCAGCCAGCCAGTCAAAATACTATATCCGTGATTGCTTCAGCGTCTTCTCCAGAGACTCTGGATGGTCAACAGGAGACCAGTAGCGAGGAAGGGGATGCTTGGTCCATGTTTTGCAATAGGTCAGCTCTAGTTGCAGCGGGTACAGAGACGGTCTGCAATCTAATGGGCACTGTGGGATTTTTTGTTTTCTTGGTTCCTTTGACCTTCCTTGGACCTTTCTGCCATGGGGCAGTGGATCCACTTGGAGCAAAATTCAAATGAACAGCTCCTAAAATCTGCAACCTGCTGGGCCCCAACTACTCCATGTTAACAACCATATATTTAATTTTTTTTCCCCAAAGCAGCATGAAAAGGCTGCATCAGTACGTGCCCGAGGCCGGGCTCAGCCCTTTGCTTTGTTTCTTGAGCTCAGGCCCATTCAAGCTATGGGATGGGATGTTCCAGGCAGCGCAGTCTGGGTAGAGCTGGCACAAACAGCCCCCTGGCTTGTTGGAGCAACAAAATGCTGTTGAAGCTGCGTAAGGAGGTAACTCGGTGGGATTAGGAAAACAGATTTTGCTGCTTTCTTAAATAAAAAGCTTTTTTAAATGGAAGTTAAAAGCTGATTCAGCAAAACTGGGAGAAAACAACACAGCGGGAATTTAAAAAAAACCCAACAGTTTCTGTTTGTCAGCCGCAGAGCAGAACAATGTGCATCTTTGTTCGAAGCACGGATTATTTTATTCCTGCATAATAAATAAAAGGGCTGCTGAATGGGGCTGACATAGTGCGCCTTCTGAAGGATACTGAATTAATAAGAGGAGTAAATCGTCCTTGGTTTACAAACAAACTCGCTTGCTTGTGTGCCCGTCTCCCAAGGTGTAAATCAGCCCCAGCTTGCCCCTGACAGTGAACAGCTGCTTCCGTTCTCTGGGCCAGGTCTGGAGCGGGGGTAAAGCAGGTGCTGCAGGTGACTTTGTCCGATTAAACAAAAATCAAATCGACGGAGTGAGCAGATAACAGCTCTGCTGTTGTACAACCACCACGGATCCTCCCAAGCGTGGCAAGGAGCCTGGCTGGGGGGAGGACACAGCCCTTCAACTTGAGTTCCCAAACTGGCCGCAAATTTAGCCGTTTGTTCCGGATGCTCCAGCCAGGATCCATAAAGTGATCTAGGGGGGAGCAACTGTAAATGCCTTTGACGTTTGGGATGTGCTGTTTGGCTCCTATAGTGTCTTGCAGCAAGACGGGGCTAATACTTGGCAAACAGGCTTGACCTTTGGCGGCCCCCGCTGCGGCTGGGTGTACCATGCCTGCTGCTGTTACCACAGCTCCTGGTGGGTACTTCGTGTCGCCTGCAAGGCGTTTATTGCGCTGGCTTGATGAGTTGGCCGATGTGGCCAGCAGCAGCGTGACCCAACCAAGAGCAACGCGTGTGTGCCTTCCACCTGGCTGGGGAAGCTTAGTGGGGAGGTTTGCCTTTATAAGATGCAGAGGGGGAGGGTCTCCTAGCTGCGCTGCTCCTGAGGAGTCCTAGGAGAGGATGGAGATTGAGAAGACTGAGCTCCGAGTGCCTCTGCACGAGCAGAGCTAAGGGCTGCCTCCCCTTCAGCCTCCCCAACACCCAAAGGGCTAAGGCAGCGAGCAGATGGTGGCCTGGCTGGAGCAAGCTCTCCTCCATCACTGTTTATGGACAAACCTTATAAAATCACTTCCCTGATCTCAGTCGCTTTGATGTGTGGCTCTGGAGGTGCGGGGCATGGGAACCCACGTACGCAGTGTCCACTTGCTAAGGCAGTGTCGTAGCTCATCTTACCCTGGGTGTTACTGGGGTCATGAGCGGGGTTTGTACTCCGGAGTGGGAGCAACCCATCCTCACCTACTTCAAAGCTTGTCCTGGATGGTCTTGTACACCTGACCGTTCCTTAGCTAAGGAGGGGGAGAGAGCTCAAAGCCTTCCGCGAGTTACATCTCGGATGGCTGAGCACATGGGAAGAAGATGAGAAGGAGCTCAGGATGTTGGCTGAGCTTTGGAGAGAGTTGAGATGTAGGATGTCCTTGGCCAAGCTCCACGTTGTGAGGTTGCTTCTTGGCAATGGTGGAGGGAAGAACCTCCTGAGTAGTGACGTGTCAGCGGATGGGTTGGGAGTGGCGAGGGTGAGCCAGATGGATGGAGCATATCTTCATGGCGGAGACGAGTTAATAGTGGATGAGTAATCGGAAAGAGAGAAGGTGGAAAGAAAAGACTGAGAAAGAGTTGGACTCGGGGGTTGGAGGGGGAGCTGAGCCCAGCTGAGCGCTGCTGGTGCGATTGCACGGGCAGCCACTGGGGTTATCAATTCTCCAGCTAATATTTGGGCGCGTGTATCAAGCCTTTGGAAGACAAGCGTGGGCTCGCTGTTTCTCCAAATGTAGGCAGAGGTGGAACAGGATGATTCTTCCAAAGCTTGGCAGAAAAAGCAACAAGGAACGTAGATACGGATCTACTGGAGAGAGGCAGCGGCTTGTGGGTGGGAGCCAGCCCCAGGATGGGGCTGCAGAAACATGGGTGCAGGTGGACTTTCACAAGCTGCAAGATGAGGGCAGTTGTGATTATGCAGAATTAACTAAAAGAAGTTGCCTTCTATATGGTTTCTGGAAACTAATGATGAAGAGCAGAGCTTGGCTTTGGCTCCAGTGGCCTGTACAGGACACGATTTGAATTAGCATGGTCTTCATCAAAATGTTTGCGGTTTTTAACATACAATTTTAGTATAAGTGGAAGAGTGGAAAATTTTTCTGGGTACTTTTTCCTGTCCCAGTTATTTCTGCTATTGGTGATTATTATCTTAAGGAGATAATATCATAAGTATCATAAATAAATATCGTAAGTCTATTTGATTTTGTCATTACCTCCCCCCACTTCTTAATAACTCAAAATAGGACTAGAAGAAAAGGAAACACAGATGCTTTTTTTTGGTCTCCACTCTTTCTTTCTTTTCCTTGGTCATTTGACAGCATTTCATTTATACAACCAGGTTCGTTGCTTCTCCCACGCAGCCGGCAGGTTTTCTCCACTTATTTCTCATGGCCTTCCAGTTGGGGAGGGGATACAGCTTTAAGGAACACTAAAATCCTGTTACAGAGCAGCAGAAGTTAATTGAGGATCTTTGGATCAAACTGAAAAGAAGCTCCGGTTTTTGGCTCAGTTTTGTAAAGATGCACTAGATTAAAAAGTTCATCGTGTCCTGTTAAGTAGCTGTTGGCCAGAATGCAGAATGGGTCTAGGTCAGGGCTTTGATGTTGTTACTGGAGCGGGCTTGGAGGCAGCGTGCGGCTTGAACTTCAGACAGGAATTCAGGCCAGTAACTGAGCATGGCGGGAAGAAGAAACGGGGGGAAAAAAAACGTGCATGAAGTTTAATCTTTCGAAATTTACACCTTTTGCAGCCAGTCTTGCAGAACATGCTCCTCACGTAGGCATTTCAGCAAGAGGTCAGCTTCTGCCACCTTCCTGGACCAGCGTCTCTCCGTGGGTTAAAACCCACCAAACCTCTGCTGAATTCCAAGGAAAAACTCCTGCAGATTTCAAAGGGAACCCAGCTGGAAGACTTGTGCACGCGCTTNAGCTTCTGCCACCTTCCGGGACCAGCGTCTCTCCGTGGGTTAAAACCCACCAAACCTCTGCTGAATTCCAAGGAAAAACTCCTGCAGATTTCAAAGGGAACCCAGCTGGAAGACTTGTGCACGCGCTTAGCTGCGTTTGTAGTGTGTGTCCTACTGAGCAGTGCCCCAGTGGGTAAACTTGAATTTGTGCGAAAACGAGCTCTTGAGATGAGGACTCTGGAGCGGCCACCTTCTCGGCCGGGGGAAGCTTTGCAGGTACAGCTTGTAGAAAAGCTAACGTGTCCCTGCTTTTGCGGCTTTGCTTATGGAAGTCATTGAGATAAATGCGTACAACGTGTAAATATGCTGCTCCTTCCCCAAGAATAGATGTTCTACAACAACAGCCATTACGGGAGACCTTTTCTCCCTTTTAATTTGCAGTTTCCTTCACCTTCTGGCGTATCATATGGGGATGGGGGTGTAGACCGTGTTAGACCAGGCTGAAAGAGTAGGGGAAAAAAGCTTCAGTAAGCAAAATAAATTCTTCAACTCTTTTTCTGTGCATGAAAACTGCTTGGAAGGGAAGGCCGCGCACCCTTCTGGCGTGCATGCTGAGCAGTTATCCAAGGTCAAGGCATCTGGGGTTTGTCTCTGTCGCTGACTTGTGGAGCGCTCCTAAGGCAAAGCTGTCAGTCTTGTCGTGCCATCAGTTGATTTTGTTGTGCTTGTATTTAGTTATTTGCGTGTTAAGGCACGGAGGATTGCAGCCTCACCCGGTCACGGAAAGGAGAGTTGTGCTACTCTCACTCCCAGGCTTCCTTGGGTTGTGCTCTGATGTGGTTGGCAGCGGTGAAGGTTGGTGATGGCTATCACGTGGATTCGTGTTCCTGAACGATAAAGTCAACGCTGGTCAACTCTTTGTAGACTGAGCAGCGAGCTGTCTGAATAACCTTCGTCGGGCTGTAAACCAGCCGGATCCACCGTTCTGAAATTTAGGGAGGCATTTGAAGCTTTATTATCCAACTGGTGTCTTACGGTCTGGCATTGCACGTTCCCTCCGTTGCAATGCATGAATAATATATAATCCAGCTTTTCCATGGGCGTTTCTTTAACGGGTTATTCAAAGAACCGACAGATTTGGCTGTTTCACAGAGATCTGCAGAGCAAGGATCTTCTTCTCGTTAACGTCTGCAGACTTTATGGCATGGGAGTGGGATTGTCTCAGTATCCTTGCTTAGCTCCAGCGAAGCTGAATGTGGCCTTTCTCTTCGTAATTTGGTAGGATACATCTGTTTTCAGCCAAAAACAGGATATGGAAAGCCGTATGGAAAGGAGGGGGGGAAAAAAAATCAACCAGATTTGCCTTAAGGTTTGGTCCAAGTCTTGTGTCATTTCTTGCTTTGAGCTGGTTTGCCTGTTTGCAATAATTAGGACGGCCGGCTAGGAGAGGTGGAACAGCGTGGCCTGGAAAGCCTTACTTTTATTGGTCCCTTTTCCTCGTTTTTCAATCTTATTACCAGTTGTGTCAGAAGAAAAGGATTCCGAACATGTGCACTTTGTGTCTTCTTTATACAGTTTGCCATAAACATCCTAAAGCTTTGCGAAACAGCTGCAAAACAACCGAGAACAGAAAGGACAGGGATAGGCGGGAAAAAACCAAACAAACAAACAAACCCAACCCAATAATCAAGCAATAAAAAGTGATCTGAGTTTTGTTTTAAACTTGGGCCAAGCCGGGTCAAGCTGCTTCACCCGTCCCTCTGGGCAGCGTGAGGTCTCCTGTGACTTTTGCATGGATTTGCAAGAGTCGCCAGATTCTTTGTGTTTGCTGCTGGGCTGGATGGGATCGCAGGGAAGGCAACGAGCTGTATAATTTATGTTGGAATGTCAGTGTCTGAACAGGCGTAAAATTACAACTCGTTATCGTGGTCCGAGGAGCGGGATTTTGGGGTTCTTGGACAGTCGCAATCGGCTTTTGGCGAGGCTGCTTTTGGGGAACCGCTGAAAAGCTTTACCTGGTGGAGCGGGGCTGCCTCGTTATTTCAGCACGGGAAGCCAGCAAACACTGTGCAGTCCCTTGTTCCCGAAAGGACTGCCCGGTCTTTCCCTTCCTGAACACGGCTGTTGTGTTGAATATATTCTGCCCAGATTTTTNTGGGGAACCGCTGAAAAGCTTTACCTGGTGGAGCGGGGCTGCCTCGTTATTTCAGCACGGGAAGCCAGCAAACACTGTGCTGTCCCTTGTTCCCGAAAGGACTGCCCGGTCTTTCCCTTCCTGAACACGGCTGTTGTGTTGAATATATTCTGCCCAGATTTTTTGTAGCTTGGAAACTGTGCAAGACAGCCGGTACCTCCCGCGTCAGGGAATTCTGCTGACCAAGCCACGATCTTACGGCACCGGCCGAAGGAAGCGGTGGTGTTACGCGGGAAAATGGGGGGAGAAGCAAACTCCAAACAGACTTTGCATTCAACTTAGCTTCAGAAGCAGGGATGGTGGGGCGTAGCTGGTGAAACTGCCTGATTGCTGCTGCCCGTGGGAGCTGGTGCTTGCCCACGGGTGCTGGGGCAGTCCCGGGTGCGGGGCTAAGGAGGGTTGTAAAGCATTCCCCATGCGGGACGTATCGTTCCTCTGGAGACACAGCCTGACCTTTGGTGGGACCTGAATGGAGTGGCTGTGTAACAGCGATCCCGAATAAATCTGAGGGAGGGATGCCAGGCAGCTGAGAGCACAGGGGTCAGCCCCACGGCAGGTCCAGCCCGCGGCCTCAGCTCTGCCTGGGGGTGCCCGCTGTGCCGCTCCTAAATTCGTTAAGAGACTTCAGAAAAATGGCCCCTTCTCTGGTTTTTTCGCTTGTCTAATGCACAACCGAACTCCTAACCGTGCGGAACCGCGCAGGGGTGCGTGTAGACGTGGCAGGAGGTGTGACGTTAGCCTCAAAACGTGGAGCAGCAGGGGCGATGCGGTCGGCAGCCCGCGTTCGCCGCGTGAAGGGCTAGGTGCCTGGAGGGGGGATGCCCATGGATGTGAAAGAGCTGCAGCCTGCACCCCGTCTCTTGTGAGCTTGCATTCTTCGCCCTTTTCCTCGTAGAGAGAGCGGCTGGATGCGAAAGGGGCCAGCACTTGCTTGTCCCTGTAGGAAAATCACCCCGCAAGGGTCACCAGCCCTTGCACTGCTGCTGTATCTGAGGGGTAGCCCACAAAAAAAATGAGTCCTGGGTGTCTGGAATGACTCCTGGTATTAGCGTCCCCGCTCTTTGTACAGGGTAGCCCCACAGGAACACGTCCGAAAAAAACCTCCCAGCTCTGGGGGCGAAGAATAATTGGGGGCCCTACAAGCATCAAACGGCCTCCCCGTCGCCCTGCCAAATCTACAAAAGTAGCTTTCCTTGCAGTCGGCGTCGCTGGGCTTCTCCGACGAAAAGGTCAACTCAGGAATTTTATTTAAATATTCCACAGCTTGGAGGTGTTTACTTTGTTTGCAAAGCCCTGCTGTCGCCGCTGGACTTGCGCCACCAATTTGGGTCAGGGACAGGCAGAGCACAGAGAGGTTTCCTTAAATTTGATAGCGTGGCCGCTGGGAGAACTCAGCTAGGGATCAGGTTCGGGTAAGTTTTCTTAGAAGTATTCACTAATGGGCTAACTATTGAAGTCGGGGGAAGACGTTCAACAGAGGAAAAAAGCATTAATGCAGGAAGTGAACAGAGAAAAAGGGAGTTTGTCGTAACTTGTCCTGGCTAGCCTGGCTCGGCAGCAGCGGTCTTTGCAGAGTCCACTGCACTAGCCACAGAGAGCCGCTAACACAAAATCCTGCTTTGCCCCAGCCAAAAGCAGTAGTGGTATCGGTACGGCGGAAAGAAAACAGGGTGGGAAGGAAAGGTTAATGCTTTTGGTGGTGTCCCCTGCAGCGCAGGTCCAGTGTGGGGAAGGGGCAGACAGAAAACCCCCTCTACTGCTACCCCGACAGCCAGCAGGGGGTATTTTATCATTCTCACTCTGCCAGAAAAAGATGATCCCTTGGGCCCTGCTGAAATGATGTTCTCACTACTAGGCAAAAGCTAGAAGTAAGCCTCTAGTGTTGTATGATCTCGGGAGCTACAACGCAGGGGTAGATACCGAGTGACTTTGCTCCATTCCTGAAGGCGCTCAACCACGCGTGGTCGGAGGGAAAAACCCTACCTTGGCAAAACCCGACGTGGAAGGAGGGTGCGGGGTAAGGGCACCCACTTGCCCGCCCTGAGGCAGCTGCTGCTCTGCCTTCGCGTCCTCCTTCTGCTGGTCTCAGTGAAGACAGCCATCCCGTGTTGCTCCGGCAAGGCACATCAAAGCTTGGGGTAGTTCAATGACAAGACTCCACTGATTTTTACGAAGCCCTTTATTTTTTGTCTCAAGGCTTATAAAAACTGTTACTCAAAACCAACATGTTTAAAACTTTACATATGTACAATATGAGAAATAAATTATGTTTTAAGTCATACAAAAACCACAATATACAAATAGGGCTTTGAAACCACGCTAAGTATGGCACGGTGACAAGTCACAGATATTTACCAAAGGCTTCGGTTATTGAAGCCTTTACATAAAACCAT
>VZSC01002933.1:80359-93360 GCA_013398225.1 Steatornis caripensis
GGGCAGCCTGGGCCAGGGCTCGGGCACCCTCACGCCAAACAAGTTCTTCCTCACGCTCAGGGGGAACTGCCCGGGCTCCAGTTTGGGCCCGGTGCCCCTCGTCCTGGCGCTGGGCACTGCTGGAAAGAGCCTGGCCCCGTCCCCTGGACACCCGCCCTTTAGATAGCGATGAGCACTGAGGAGATCCCCTGCCAGCCTTCTCCTCTCCAGGCTGAACAGCCCCAGGGCTCTATTTTTACCAGTAACCGATCCATAAGAAGGTATTTTATTTTGTTCTGCTGTTGTCTCACCACACGTGGTGTGAGGAGAAGAGGTGATGCTCCGGGACGCGTGGCTTTCTTAGTCTCTTTTTTCCCTTTCCCTTCCGTGGCTCCTTCCCTTTCCCTCTAAACTCCCACCAGAAAGTGAGGAGGAGGCACGAGGGTGTATAAAAATGGAGAAGGCAGGAAAAAGGTGCAGGCACGTGATGGGCAGAGATGAGAAGAAGGAGGTCTAAAACTAGCAAACAGCAAGGGAAATAAAGAGAAATAATGAGAAATCAGCTCCAGGAATTGCTTTAGCCCTCGCTAAGTAGATATTGATGGAGAGAATTAATCCGGCTTTCCCGCAGTGCTTTCCTGGAGTGCTGAGCTTGTACCCCACACCCTACGAGCCTTCCTCAACCCAGCCGCCTCCTGGCTCCACATGGGTTGGCAGTTGGACCAGATGATCACTGTAGGTCCCTTTCAACTGAAATAGCCTAGCCTAGCCTAGCCTAGCCTAGCCTATCCTATCCTATCCTATTCTATGCCATCCTGTCCTGTCCTGTCCTATCCTAAAAGGTCTCGTCGTAGCTCTCACACACGCAGCAGGTTGTGGCTGGGGACTGCCATGCTTCTCCTCTCAGGGATCGTTCCCAGAACCTCTTCACTTCTGACACTGTAGGACGGATATGTGTTCTGGGAGCTATTCGAGCACCTCCTGGTTCAGGAGGCTGGAGATGACGTTAACTGCTTCTCCTCGGGGAGCGTGGGTTTGAGCGGGGTGTCCTGGGGACGCAGCCTCTCCCACAGCTGTGTGGTCCCTCTCGAGGAGTGGCATCCTGACAGCCGTGGCTTAGGAAAAAAAAAAAAAAGAGGATGGAGGTTTCTCAGCTGCTGGGCCATGACCAGACTGAACTGCAGGAAACAAATCAGCTAAGCCTCATCAGCAAACGCTTCATCATTTTAAAAAATTCCTGATACCAACAAAACCCTGCCGGACCGTCGGCCACTGCGACATCTTCGCATTCTTCCTCCCGTGCCTTTGCATTCAGCCGTTGCCTGTTGCCATTGTGAGGCTGCGACGGGTGGGGACGTGTCCTCCTTTTGTCTGTGCAAGGCCAGGATCTGGGGATGAGGGGTCCTCCCCTTCGCCTCTGGCTTCCAGGAGTGACAGTAGCAGTGAGAACAGCTTAGCAACGGCAAGGAAAAAGTGCATCAAAATAATTCCCGCCTGCTTCAGCCAAAAGGTGACAATCGTCCGGGGAGATGCTCAGGAACTGTTGTGACTGGCATCATCTGGATGCAGCGAGTGCGGCTCTGCGCTGACCCCTCTGTCACCCTAAAGGCCCGGGGGGAAGAAGGCTTCCCCGCAAAGCTGCTTGGAAAATAACAGTTCATTAAGCCCAATAATTTTAAGGAGAAATTCCTAGTTTTGATTAGTTTTTCACTGGGAAAAGTCCATGGCTCCTCGCTGGAATTTCTGGATATTGTCATAAGTAATAAATAATAAACCAGGGTAAGTAATCCACTTTAAAAGAGCTGGAAGCTCAGTATTTACAGCACTTGTAGGGAACTCGGAGGCTTTATCCCAGCAGCTGGTGTGAGCGGGGCAATGCCCGGGGAGGTAGTGGCTGTTCTTGGATGCGTCTGTCTGGCTTTCTTATTCTCTCCATCCTCGCTGTCATTTCCTAAAGATCATGGTTCAGTCCAAAAGCAGAGCAGAAATGTTTTGGAAATCACCAGTATTTTTATAGGAAATAGAAACCCACTCGGTTGTAGTCACAAGCTCTTTGCAGGTGGGTGCTGCGTAGCTGAGGCCGAGGCTGGTTTTTCCCTCAGCACCAAACGTGGCGAGGCAGAGCGGAGCTGTGAGATGTGGAGGCAGAAAGGACATGAGAGGAGTTAAGCTTCTTTCTTAGTAGTAAAAAGCTAAAACCAGTATGATATGTAAATTAATACGGAAAAATATTTAAAGGTCTGGAGTCTGCTGGTCATCGGGGGGAAGGACTAGACAGGTTTTTCATTAGCAGCATTGAATTTTGGAGGTTTCCATGCCTGTGCATCTGGCAATGAGAGCCTTTCAATACCGTTTCCGTACGAGCAGAACATCTCAGTTACAGTCGGTATCTTCGGCAGGAGCTCGGCACAAGGAAACTGAAGTCAGGAGCCTTTTGCAAAACACCTGGCTTTAATGCTTCTATTTCCCCTGTCTTTGAAATTAGCATACTGACACCTCCTTTCCTTGCAGAATCGCAGCGAGCAGTAGGAGTGAACTGCACCGGCGAAGAGCTGAGCGTTAAGGGAAAAGGGAAAATCCTTCAGCATCACACGACCTCTTTAAAGATCTACAGAGGTAGGGTAATTCTGCTGNTCCTTGCAGAATCGCAGGGAGCAGTAGGAGTGAACTGCACCGGCGAAGAGCTGAGCGTTAAGGGAAAAGGGAAAATCCTTCAGCATCACACGACCTCTTTAAAGATCCACAGAGGTAGGGTAATTCTGCTGCGAGCAGCTCTGGAGATCACAAGGAAAACAGCAGCCTCGCACGTTAACAGTGCTGCCGACATTGCATCCCACGTTCTCCCAGGGATGATTTGCCGTGGAAATAGCAGCAGAGAGTGTTTTGCTGCCCAGGACAGGGTACCACGGCCTCGGTGAGTGGCTGCAGCGGGGGCTTGCGCAGTACTCCCGCGGCTAAAATTGCATCCTGTCGCTTTCACCTCGCTGGGAAGGCGTCAAGTGGAGCACTTGGCTTGCATGAGCCCTCCTGCTGGGGAAAAACTGCGGCTCTTGGGTTCGTTGGGTGCTCGTTACTGAAAGCAATGGGCACAACAAGAGTCAAAGATGCTCCTGTTAGGCATTGCTCATTTGCACAAGCCAAAGATTAATTTTATTGCTGTAGGTCAGATATGCAGTGTCAGGGAAATATTATTGCTATTCTGCAAATTTTAAATTCCACGTTTAGAAACCTGAGAGTGTTCTGCACACCCTCCATCCTCCCTGCCTGTTTTTTCTCTAGTTTCATTCCTTTTCTCCAATAAAAGCGGGAGTAGGACGTGCAGGATAGGAGGAGGAGGGGACAGACAGGAATTGTTGTCTTTTTTTTAAAGTTATAAACCAGTTTTTAATTATAAAGCACAGCCCAGGCAGTAGAGTTTAATGGGAATTGGTATTAGTTTCCCTCTTGGCTCCTTCTGCCTAATTTGTTTCTGAGATGATGGGGAGGAGGGGTAGAGACAGGGCTGGAGAACAAACCGAGAGAGGGAGAAGGGCTGCTCGGTCGGCTGCTCGGTGCACCAAGCTGGGGCGAAGGCTCTGGCAAGACCCCTGCATCGGGTGGGTGTGCAGAGCTGCCTGCACCCCAAAGGGCCTGCGGTCCCGGAGAGGCAGCTCTGCGGTGAAGTAACAGCCCCGGGTTCATCCTTGCATCACCCTGTGCCCACTCATCCCAGGACCTCTTGGTTTGTCGCATGTCCCATCGCACCAGCAATTCTTTTATACTTTGTGCTTACTGCAAAGAGGAGAGACACTGCGCATGTGGCAAAGTTTCTGCTCGGGATATTTTTGCTCTGTGCGCATCAAGTCAGGGTGAAAACAGGCCGTGGCGTCTTTGTTTCGCAGCTATTCCTTAGCCCACGTAGTCTCTCCTCCCCTCCTCAGCCTTTCAAATCCAGCCCGTCCATGAACATGCTCTATAGGACCGATACTTCATACCCCTCCGTAGGTCTGCTTGCTCGCAGGAGAGGCTAATCTCCATCAGGTTATGAAATCTGCTCACATGCTTCAGTGGCGTTACCCACTATTGATATCCCCGTTCGATCCCCGTTGAGCTCTCTTTGTTGGAGGTGACCCCCTCTCCTGCTTCTTCTAAGCTGATTTCTTAGGCCACATCATTCAAGTCCCACATCCCAGTGGTATTTAGATGTAGTAAAAATGACCGGGGGGAAAATAAATGGCAGCCAGCGAGCCAACTAAACTGTCTGACTATTAATGGTCCTGTTAGTTGCAAATTTACTTTACCACAAAGCCCCCAGCATGTAATCCTTAGATGAATGCCTTTGATTGTGAGGGAATATTTACAGCTGACCCTGCCAGCAGTCTGCAAACCTGCAATGGGCCTCCTGTCCCACATTAAATCCGCTGGCATCTGTTCCTGGGTTCTTATCAAGCACATGCTCTGTTGGTGCAGTGTTTGCGCTGTAGCGCTCGTGGATACGGCGGGCCTTGAAGAATAAATCCCCGCATTCCTGCGAAATGCTAATTCTCGTGAACGTTGTCACACAGGGAGGAACGTTACAGTTCGTACTTGCCTCCGGGCATCGCCATCTGCAGGGAGGTTTCTGGAAGGCTTTGATCCCTGCCGGCTGCCCCCTCCCTGTAGCAGGTCCTCGGTCCTGCTGCTGGACCATCCTTCACCAAGGACAAACTTCTTGGCCACTCTTTGTTGTGCCATTTCCCCGGAAATGCCTGAGCATCGTGAAGTGATTTTTATGATGATTTTTCATCTCTTTTCCCGCCCTGCCCATGCCTTGCATTCGTCCCTTGCATTGCTCGGATAGAGTGTGGTGTTCTTGCAGAGCTGCTCAGGTGATCTTACCCCACCTCCAGCCACAGCAGAGCTGTGCAAGAGCACAGGCTGAAAGCCGGTGAGAGCTCAGTGTGTCCTGATGCCTGTTCCCTGCGTCCAACCAGACAAGTGTAATTCAGCGGCTTGTCATTCCCAGCACGTCCCGTGGTACGTGAGATGGATCCAGACCGCTCGGCTGCTTTGTGTCGGACAGAAGAACCAGTGGTGAGTGGTGGGCCTGCTCCATCCCCTCTGCAGACAAGGATATCTTTAGGTCTGTGCTGAGGAATGACATGTATTTTCTCTCTTTTTACGCCTTTACCCAAAGCCCATGCTTTTCCATCCAAGCTGAATGAATGCTGAGCATGTTTGGGCTTGAACACGGACTTGGAGCCAAGCTCATTGGCAGTGCAGAGGTGTCGTGAGCGGCCTGGGGGATGTTTGCTTCTGCTCCTTTCTGAGGTCCCGTTTGGGTGGGGGATTGGAGAAATGTCTCAGAAGTTTGTGATCGTTGACCCTTCAGATGGTGGATGGTGAGCCCCCAGCGGCGCTTCTGCCTTGACTCTCCTGCATCCCGCAGAGGGAAAAGATTAAAAAAATAATAAATTACTAACACTGCTCCCCTGCCTTTTTTTGTAAGCGGAGCCTGGAGCTGCTAGAGAGTCCAGAGAGAAGTTTGGGGGGCAGTTGTTTGGTTTAGGGGTTGCTTTAGAGTACATATCCTCATCCACCTGCTTTTTCTTCAAATCCGCAGAGAATATTTGGCCCAAGTCTGGCGCGGATGTGGAAACACCCTCAATGAGATGTATTCAACGCTCAGCTGGACTACAGCTCGAGAGGAGACCGTAAGAACTGGCAGAGCAGGCAGCGGCTCTCCTGCCTGCTTAGAGGGGTCTGTCAGACCTGGGCACAGCTCTGTCTTTGGGCTCATTTCTGGTAATTAGCAGCTAAAAGATCTCACAAGTCGGCGTTTTGGCAGAATAATTAGAAAGCCGATAGCCCCTCCTTCTCCGAAAACTTCCCAGACTAAACCCCAAACCAGCCATCTAGAGCTTCGTTTTCAGCGCTTCTCAAACCACTTCATAGTTATCTCAGCGGCACTGAGGCTTTCAAAGCTGGTCCCATAAATCTGCATGGACGCCACGACGAGGAAACTCTGAGCATGCCACTCAACTTCCTAGCGCCTACAGGAAAGAAAAGGAGTTAGTTATTAAAACCAAGTCATTCGTTAGGTGCTTTAGCAAAGCCCTATAAAAGCATATAATGTTAGTTCTCGCCATTATTGCTAATTTGCACCCAAGCTTTACGGTTGCAAATCCCAGATAATTCTTTCTTCCTGGGCTGTGTTGGGTCAGGCAGCTCATGCACGTTCTTCCCCTCGTCGTGGTCCTGATATTGCTGATTTGGCTGGTGTTTAGGAGAGCGTTTGGCAGCGTTTTATGGTGATTCGCGTTAAAGCGGAACGGTATTTTAAACCACAAACACAGACTTTACGTGCCGACTTCTGTATTTTAGAAGAAGCGTGACAAACAGTTTGGGGCACAGAAATACGCAGCACAAGGTGGTGCTGTGTATCATCAAGATCGGTATCATTTGTTGTCCAGCACCCTGCTTTTCAGTTACCCTCTCCTTTGAACCTTTTGCCTTCTCAAATCTGAGCCGGGCTTAGTGCTGGGATCTGCCTGAGGCAGGGGAAAGCCTTGAGCCGTCCTTGGAGATATGTGGAGCCTCCTGCTCTCCTCAGAACTTGACTTTACTTACACCGACGATGTTATTAATTTCATTTGTTACCAACTGGCACATTTTACTTTAAGAACCCGTCAGTTACCCCATCCCTGAATCCAGTCTCATTCCGCGGTGTCTCAATGAAAAGGACGTCTACCACATCCATTTGCAGCGCGTGCAATAGGAAGATGGGAAAGAATGAGATGTCCCTGAGGATGCTGGTCCCCCACCGGGCTCTGCTTCACCCTCTGGCCATTTATTCCTAATTGCCTAACTTCTCGCATTTATTGTGTTTGTTGAGTGTGTGGATCTTATGAGGAAGAGTCAGTGGCTCTGTAATTAATTAAGAAAAGCTTGGGGCATTTCTTAGTACTTTGTACTCATGTTCCTGCCTGCGATGTACAGACACTGCCGATATTCATCCCAGGAACTCCCAGTCCAAGGACAGACAGGCAGACAGACAAAGGTCAGGGCACAGGAAAAACAAGAGGGCTTTTCTGTACAGGTCGGTTACATGCTGCGCAGAGCAAGGGTGGTATTTTCTAAGCAGAGCACGATGTAGGAGGTGTGAGCAGAGACCTGCCGGGCGGGCAGGACAGGGCAGCAGAGGCAGCAGACCTGCCTGGCCTGGGATACGGGTGCAGCATCTCTCTAACCACCTCTCTGCACGGTAACGCTCCTTCCTTGCATTCGCAATGCAACTCCACGGCCTCTGCCTCCCATCCCATGCCCGTGCACGCGGTGTTGCGTCCCTGCACGCTGCAGGTCCAGCACCTGACTGAGTCGCGGGGTTGCCGATGGCCGCCGTGGGACAGGGCGGGAGCTGGAGGTGTGATACCTAACAGGGCCCCGTGTTCAGCGGATGCCTGCCACAGCCTTGCCCGGCGGTCCCTACCCATCATATGACCTTCCTGAGCACCGGCATGTGACTGGGCCGTGCACGCTCGAAAAGACCATGCGGAGAGGATGAGGTTGGAGAGGGGGAGGGTGGCTCAGCTAGAAGGGATTAGTAAGCATGGACAGATAGCCAAAGCTTTGAGAGAGGGGCCTTGTGTCAGAGTTGTTGCAATAGCGAAGCGGGGGGGTAGCTGGATGATTCGAAGAGGGAGGGAGGGAGCGAGCCAGGAGGGAGGGATGACCTCAGAGGTGACATTTGGGAACAAAGTGGGGAAGTCTGTGTCTTGCGGAGAGGAAGGTGCTGCAATCGTCAGAGCAGGAGACAGCAGGAACTTGGGGAAAATCTCTGACAATAAGAACGAATAGGAATGAAAACAGAAACCTCGCACTGGGATGATAAACCCACTGATAAACCTGGAATTAGTTTGGAAAAGAGCGTCTGTTCAGGGCTGTAGTTTCTTGCTATGCCGTGAACAGAACCCCGTCTGCTGGCCACAGCTCTTGCACAGGTTGTGTTAACAGGCATCATCTAACCTCATTTCCCAGGCTCCGGGCAGATCTCTGCCTTGGTTCAGAACGGAGAGGGCTGCAGGGGTGACAAAGACGGGTCCTGCCTGTGAGGATCATTCCGGGCCCGGATCCTCCTGTGCGGTTTGTGTCAGCAGGGAGGTGGAGGTGCAGAAGGCCTTGGAAGAGAAGAATACGTTTGGTTGTGGTCTACCAGCTAATCCAGAGGAGCTCTCGAACAAGGCAGTCGCAAAAAAAATAGAGCAGGTAATAACAGAGGAGAGGAGGAGACTTCTTTGATCCGTTTTGGTTAGGAGATGCAGTGCAATGAATGGATGGAGTTTGAGGCTGTGTTTCATAGCGCAGAGCACGCTTAGCTTTAGAAATGTTGACAGGAGTCACAGATTAAGAAAAGCAGAGGTTGGGAAGGGCCAGTGGAGATCGTCTAGAGCCACCACCCTGCAGTTCAGAGCAGGGTCAGACAGGGCTGGTTGCCCAGGGTATTGTCTCTGGCCCACCTGTTCCAGGGTTCAACCATCCTCATAATAAGAAAAAAAGGTTTTCTCTTACGTTTGAACAGAATTCCCCATATTTTAAATTGTGCCTAAGTTGTGGATGCAAATTGTGGGCAACATCCCTGATTCCAGGGATATTTTTGGTTTCATTAACCAAAAGCACATTTAAAGCAGTACTTCTTGGTTATGAGCCAGACAGGTTAGAGCAAACGTAAGCCCAGGATTTAATTTATCCCAACCAGTGTTTATGATCAGGCACTTACATGATGTCTTTATTTACGGCCTTACTCACCAAGGCAATTGGCCGGTCCATTTCTGGCAACTAAAGCCACGAACGAGCAGTCACAGACCTGCACAACCTGCGTAAATGGTTTGCTGGCAAGAAATACACTGAATAAACACAAACTTCAGCTACAAGGTTATTTAATCACACAGGAGGTTTGTTTTACCAGCGATTCCCTCCTAGCTGGGCGTGCAGGGGGTGGATGAACCCGTAGCTCTAGGACAATACGCCAAAAAATGTTGAGTATTGACACAATCTCACCGATTGCTGCGGGTTTTTTTGTTTTGACCACGCTCCTGGCTGGCTGGTCACGAGCAGCGCGGGGAAGGTGCCGTGCCTGCTGCGTCACGCTTCAGCAGCGGTGACGGTAAGGACAGATACTCAGCTGTCACGCCGCCGAGCTCCCTTGGCTGTTTCCTCGCCCCTGGACTGGCTACAGAAATAAAGAGACTGTGTAGCTACCCTCTTCTTGTAAAGAATTGCCTGTGGTTTAGGGAATCAAAAGCATTCAAGTTGTTCCCATGTCTTAGGTGATATGCTTACGCTTACGATGATTTATATACGTACACATATATACACATCTCTCTCTCTCTCTCTCTCTCTCTCAATAACTTATGTATCTGCTTAAGTAAGGAACTTCTGGGCCCCTATGGAAGCATCTCTTCTTAAAAATCCCAAGGAGGAATACATGGCATCATTGAGCTCTTCAAGTGACCAAGACGGAATTAGTGATGCAGAGCAACGCTCCTGTAGTGTCTTGTCCTGCTGGCAATGGTCAGTATGTGTCCTGGAGATGCATTTCTTCATTTTCCTGGCTCATGGATCTTGCTCCTGGGACTCACCGCCTGGGTCAGCAGATGTTAGGACATGCTCGTGGAACATGGCTTATCCGGAGAGCTCACCTACCGTGTGTCCAAACGCCGCTGCCGTGCTGACCATGGGAGGAAAAGGCAAAAAAGGGGAGCGAGCTGTGCCTCTGGAGGAGCCACACATTCGGGAGGAGGAGTGCAGGAGTCCGTAGGCTGGTCAGGAGGGAGGAGTTCAGCGAAAGAAGGCGCAGGCAGCTGTCTGAAGGCTGGAAAGCTGCAGTGTTTCCAGCATTCAAGCTGGTTTCAATTTAAAATGTCTTTGTCTTCAAGATTTTCTGCTTAACCATTAGGACAAGCAACCCATTTGTATGTGATTTTGGGAATGACAATTAATATCCCCACATAACCCTTGGGCTGCAAAAACTGGGTCTGTAAGATAAATGCCAAGAAATCTACAAGAAGTTTGAAGAATTGGCTGCTTTTCCTGCGCAAAGAACAGGTCAAAACCCCCTCCTACAGCACGGTGGATATGCGGTGTGTATTAGGGAGCCAGAGTTAAGCTTGGGCAGTCCGCCCCGACAGATCTATGTGTCGCAGGGATTTTAGCACGGACCTTCCCGTTGCTCCACCTGCTCCTCTGTTAGAAATCGCTGCCCTCAGGAAGGGTGGCAGAGGCAGACATGCGCCTGACCCGACAGTTGGGCACTCCAGCTGCGACAGAGCAGGGGCTAAAAGTAACGCCTTGGCCTCTCAAGCGGCTGGCTGAGGACAGGCACGGGTTTGCTCCCGTCACATCTGCTGTGGCAATGGCTGACCTCTGGCAGAGCTGCTGGACAGTGAGCAAGCAGGGGTCCTATGGCTGGAAGCGAGCTCTCTTTGGCTCCAGACCTGTGCCCCAGCCAGTCTTGGAGCTCACCTCTCCCTCCGGCCAGGAGGGATCGTGTCTATCAAGGGAGTTGACTGATTGTCAGTTAAGATGACATTTGGCTTGGCAACTCCAGTAGGACTGATAAGGCCGCTTGTTTATTCACAGCTAAATCCACAAAAGAACTTACATGATACAACATTCCTGTACCTGTACCCTCCCCGCTGCCTGCTGGGCTCTTCCATGACAGGTTAACGAGTGCAGCCCCCTTCCAGCCCCAGAAGTAGGTCCAGAGGAGAGGCGTGAAGCCAACGCATTGCCAGAAATTGCCGTATTTTCAGCAGAAAACCAGCAGCAGGAAGGGTGGGAACATCTTTACCACGGAACAGCCTCTGGCCTCCTGGTTAGATGCAACTTTGAAACCTCTCAAGGGAAAGAAATTGAAAGTGGGTCTCCCACGTCCTGGGAGTGTGCTGTGGCCACCATACCGATGGGTTAAGATGCGCACAACCCCTTTCTGCAGGTTTCTACCTCAGGAGATGGTAGAAACCATTGCTGCCCTTGTTATGAGCCCTTCCCGGGAGGATGCTACTAGCAGGAGCTTCCAAAGCACAGAGGGAGGAATGGTTCAGGTCTGAACACAGTCGGATCTTTGCTTTTGATGCCTGCTGAGAGAGCGAGGTCTTCCTGGGCACGCACAGCACAATCACCAGGGCTGGGTGGTACGGACAGGGGAGCTAAGAGGGATGGCACCAGCGGAGTTTAAGGTAAAGTCCTATGGAGTTGAGATTCCAGTAGGATTAGGAGGCAGCTGCCTCCTACGCAGGAATTTTCAGGAGCACGATTTTGGACTTACGTGCCTAAATTTTCTGCTTAGGATGCAAAAGCTCTTTTGAGGTCAGCTCATGCAAGCTAAATATCCAAGGCAGCTGGTGCACTGGGGGAATAATGTGGTTAATTCTCGACAAGGGCACATGCTCAGCCGCCTCAGCCCTGGTCTCAGCACAAGATATGTGCTAGGCTGCCTCTGAGAGCAGTTGTTAACCTCCCAACAAAGATGAAAACATGCATCTCATTTCCTGACACCATCCGCTCCTACCTCTACACTTCCACCACTGCAAGCCCTCAGCAGCTGATCATAAACAGTTCCACGTGCCAGGGAAAAAGAAAACGTAAGTAACAGAAAACATCCCCTGTTTGGTTTGGATTCGACTGATGAACAAAGTGACCATGTGATAATTGCCACCATGTGTCAACCCCTTGCGTTTCACACCTCTCGTCCGGCTTTCTCCGAATGTCCTGTTGCTTCTGTGCTCTGCTGCTAAGAACCAGCTGTTTGGAAAGGTGCTTCCCATGGAAATGGTGGTTTCCTCCACCACCAGTACTGGTTTCCTACGTGGAGGCACGTGCCGAGGGGAGGGCAGAAATGACGAAGGAGTAAAGTTGCATTCATGCGGGCTGTGAGAGGAGATTCCCACAGTATGGTGAGGAAGGCCGTAGAAGTGTTTGAGGACCTCAGCTTTTGCTAGTTTTAATTTATTGCATCTGGAAACTTAGCGCTCCTGGGAATATTACTGTTCTTTTTCCACAGGAAGGAGAACTGAAACACTAAGAAAGTGCTGGAAGCCATCGCTGAGATCTCTTTTTACATATTTATTGTTTCCTCGAAGTCATGAGACCCTAGAGGGGACACTTCTTCTTGTCTACTTTTCTCTAGTAATGCTTGGAAAAAGCATTTCTTGCTTAGAAAGGCTGTTGGGCGTCTATTTTGGCAGTGATGATCCTCCTTCACATTACCACTATTCTGAGATGGTTGTGTGTACCGAGGTGCTGAGCAGCTTCTAATCCCGTGGACGATGATGGAAGCACTAACTGGTGAAAACGGAGCTTGAGTATCTCAAAATAAGCATCTGTGACTGAAAGCTAGTGTGTGTGCTTTTGAGTGTGGGCTCCTAACTCTTTCTTTCACAGGAACTTTGTATGTAAAAAGAAGAAATAATATTTGCCTGCAACCCAGCAGGTTTCCCTGCTTTGAGATCGGTGCTTAGAAGTTACTTGGAGACTTTGCAGAAAGCTTCTCCTTGAAAGCAAAGTAAGAGGCACCTTTTAAGGCAGGTAAACGGAGAGCTGCAGTCAGAATTAGAGCTCTGCAGTTTCCAGCCATGTAAACATTTGCGATGATAGTTCAAATATTTCCTTCTTCCCATCTGGGTGAAATCCTCGCTTCAAAGCTTTGGGGTTTTTTAGTGCTAAACAAGAGATCCAAAAATAGCCTCCCAGTCAGAGCACGTATACGGGCAGTAAGTTCTTGCTCTGCTCTGCTTGTTTCTACATGTGCAATTGAACCTGGACTCTCATGCCAGGGAGGTGCCTGGCCACCAGGCCACTGGCCGCTGGGGAATCACAGAATCCCAGCACGGCTGGCAGGGCCCNCCTCCCAGTCAGAGCATGTATACGGGCAGTAAGTTCTTGCTCTGCTCTGCTTGTTTCTACATGTGCAATTGAACCTGGACTCTCATGCCAGGGAGGTGCCTGGCCACCAGGCCACTGGCCGCTGGGGAATCACAGAATCCCAGCACGGCTGGCAGGGCCCT
>VZSC01002957.1:10535-29066 GCA_013398225.1 Steatornis caripensis
GGGGCTTGCAGACAAAGCAGCTGAGCTCAGTGGAGAGTGTGAAGCAATTTTTCCCAGAGGATTAATGTGAGAGTGGGGAAATACGTACAGAGGCTTGAATACATAAGGGCAATGAGATTGAAAACATGACTTAAAATTGTAAGTGGGAGTCTTCTTGTTACCTCTTTATGGCAACAGAGACAAAAATTTGTAGGCAATAATTGTCTGTTCCTCTTTTAAAGAAACAGTAGAGGCATCACTGAGTATTAATGTTAAACCTTTAAGAACGGTGGAGGCTCTAGTAGGAATAAAAGGTAGATAGAGTTCAAGTACCTATGATGTGCTGGCTTGCCTGGCATACTTGAAATGTGTTCTTTTTCTACCTCTTAACGTATTTTCATCCTTAGTTTAGTTGTGATTTGGACTTTGGTTTAAAGTACTTCACACTTGAAATACCAGTAAGATTAGATCAGCCAATATGGTCTGTGAAAGCTTGTGCATGTCCAATGTAAGAACAATATTCAAGAAACACCTTTTTAATTACTCTTTTCAGATTTGCTTACTAGTAATGTCTGTGCTGCAAAGGATTCTTAAGTACTGTGTGGCTTATGAAAGCAGCACGTGCTCAGTGCAGGAAAAAGCTAAATAATTTTAATGAGGACTCTGATCCTAAACACACCCTAACTAACCAAATTTGTTTTGCTGCTTGCTGATGCACAATGTAGTAATGAGACCATGTGAAAAAAATAGAGAAATGATTGTCATCTGCATCTTGGAAAAGTTGTAATTTTGCTTAGCTAGATGCCCTGTTAGAAGAGGCATGTCTGTATATCACTATTGGCTTTCAGAGGTTGGGAATGAAGAAATGTGGACATGACAGAGCTCCCTTTAAAGGATGGGCAGCTTAATTAGTAAGGCTGTAATGTTAACTGTGGAAAATGTAATATTGACAATTAACTTCTCAGACCCCGAACAAAAGCAGAGGGGCTGTGCAGTGCTGCATTTAGATACGTTCAGAGGCTTTGGAGATCTTACTTTTAATATGTTTAAAACTTCTTTTGAAGCTGTTAATCTTGGCTAGCTGGTGCCAGGCTTCCAACTTGTTCGATTATCTGGAAGTGCATCTGGCTGACCACACCCTCTCATTCATGCTGTGGTGTTGTATGTGTTGATCTTCTAGAATGAGTCTGCAGATTTTAAATGCAGAAAATGGAGAAAACGGAGGAAACATCAGTGATGATCTAACAGCGGAAGACAGTGGCTTTTTCTTTGCACCACCGGAACCTACAGGGAGACCTTCCATTCTACGCCTGTCCCAGAAAGAAAACTTGCCACCAAAAAGTGTGGCAAAAGCTATGAAGGTAAACTTTTGCATTTGTATTGATTATGTTCTTTTGCCTTCTATGATCTCTGTGACTGAATGCATATGCTATTTGGAGCTTGAAAATATTGTGGTGTTCATTTTCTTCCTCCCTGCCCCTTTCTTAAAGGTAACCTTTCAAACTCCTCTAAGAGATCCTCAGACTCGAAAAATCTTAAGTCCTATTATGACGGACAAACTTGAGACTACTTTCACGCTTGATGATTGCAGTGAAGCCTTGATGGATGATCTTTTATCTGCACCCATTAATGCTGAGTAAGTGATGTATTCCCTGCTAGCAGTATTAGCAATGTGGGACGTAATCAAGTTGATTTTTCCCCATTATAAACCTGTATAGTTAAAATGTAATTTTGTGTTTTATAACAAGATGTAAACTACACAAAAGGACCAAAAGTAATGCTGACTTTGCTCCACAAACTTTTTCAAAGACAAAATTTATTGAAGGTAATGACAACTATCTTGTAATATTGAATATGAAGCTTGTATTTCTAACCCCTCAGTAACTGATTTCATAGAGATGTCTCTTTTCAAACTATCGTAAGTCACATTAGGCAGAGAATACAAAACTTTTCTACATTAAGGTCTTCATGTGAGACTACAACTATCCTGAAGCTAATCCTTAAAGCTAAACCTTAGAATTTCTTCTCTTGTGTGTTAAGTACAGTTTAATCTCTTTAGATTTTCTCCTTAAGATATAGCTTCTGAAGGGTTAGCTTGATTTGACACCATGAGTCAATGAGTATTAAGATTAAAGAAAATCTAGCGTGCAAAGTGAATATAACATCAATCCCAAGTACGAACAAGTTTGCCTTTATAGTCTACCAGCCTGGGTCTCGAAGTGGCTCACAATAACTGTCTAGAGAAGAGCATAAAGTCTGCAGTGTTCCAATTTGGGCTTTTGAAACTCTTCTTTACTAGACATATTGTTGTAATGGTATAATTGTACAGTGTTATTTCATAGGCCTTAATGTATATTTTTGTTACTGACTTTTCCAGCCCCTTTTTAAACTTGTATACAACATCTGACATCTGTAATTGCCAGCGGCGAGAAGTCTCAGATCTTAGCTCTGGTTTCTGCATCTTTTTGCTTGTTTTTAACTACCCAATACTTTCATTTGACCCCTACTCTTGTTTTTGGGGAGGGGAAAAGGGAGAAAGATGGGAGTACTTAAATGTTCTTTAAATGTATATGTTTGCTTCAACTGTTAACTTGCATGTATGCTCTAGTTTAGAGAAGTGCTTCTGAGCTAGCTACCACAATTAGATGTCTTAATTGCATTTATGCACCAAACTTACTGCTCACATGAATAAATGAAGATTTAGTACATATAAAGTTCAAGTGAGTTAAAAGGGCTAGCACTGAATTAGTTTGTTAAGGCATAGTTATGTGTCAAGACATTGCTTTTACTGTACGTGTTCTTTCTGCTTTTGAAATGTAAGGATCTGTTTGTAGCAAATAAGCTAAAGGCCTGGGTGTTGCTGGAGGCTGTCGCTTTTGACTAGTCTCAAATAATTCGAGTTTCAAGCAGGTGTCTTGCTCTTGACTGGCATTTATTAGGTTAAACACCGAAGAAGAATGGGAGGGGCCTGAGCAGTTCAGCAGCCTGGGGCTGAGCTCTTGCAGGGAAGAGGCACTGAACCGGGTGAGAAGGACTTCCCAGACTCTTATCTCCCGCCTTGGCTTTCGGGTTTATCAAAGCGGTGTTTTTAGTGAGTGGCTTTTAATCATGTTCTGTTCTGCAGCAGATATGGATGGCACAGAAATAATAACTTTAGGAAGGGACAAAACAATGGGAGGAAATCCTGTTTCAGGAACTAATGGCTTAACTCTCTGTAGTCTGAGGCTAAGCTGCAAAAGTTGAGTAGAATTTGGGGAAATGAAGTAGAGAGCAATAACTTGTAGTATACTGAGCAGTAGCGAGTACTCAGACTCTTCCTTTAATCTGTTTTTTCTGCTGGATAATCTTACCTTTCTCTTACTGGAGGAGTAGTTTCTTGTATACCACACTGCTCTTCAGATCTGCTGTTGTACTGAGTTTAGAGTGCCTGAAGTCCAGGTTCTGTTTCAGTATGTAGGCCCTTGTAGATCAGATGCTGGTCCATAGTCTCAGGGCAAAAATATCTGCCAGAATGACCAGACAAAGTAATGACTACAATGGCAGAACCTGAATCATGACTCAATTTGGTCCTAGACTTGCAAGTCTGTTATGACTCATAGATGAGTCTACATGAAGATGTACTACTAGTTGTGCCTGTGCTTGAGCTGCTTACTCTTTAAGAACTCCTCTTAAGACACATGTATTCCACTGTCTAGTGGGATGGATGTTTTGTCCATGTGCTGTAGTGAGTAGAGCCATCTTCAGTGATGACTGGCAGAAAGTAACATAGCTGTGTAGAACAGATAGCTTAAGAATACTGACTAGCTTCAGGGATTGATCTCACTACAGTTCATGTGTATCCAGAGCTCAAACTTCTGACTGTTCAGGTGACAACTGAATTCTTGCTGTTATGATATTCTTTTGCTCTTAGCTGTCTTATGTAAAAAAAAAAAAAATCAGATTACTCTAAGCATGCAATGCTACTTGTGCAAATGTCTTTCTGAAGATGATTTCAAATGATGTCTGAAAAATAGTTATAACATGTGACCTCTTCTCTTTTTTTAAATGCAGCACATGTCAACAAAAGACTGAAGCTGAAGCAAATACAGTGATAAATACACAAATGCCAGAGACGGTCGGCACGGCTCCTTACCCAGATGATGAGATGCCAGTGAAGAGTCGAGGTTCCTACAATCTTGATTTTGATAACTTAAATGACATAAATCCCTTTCAAAGTTCAGTGCAGTTGCAGCATTCTCCTGGAAATCTGCAAAAGTCTCCTATAAGAGCATCTAGCAGACCTGAAAAAAGTAATGATTCTCTTCTGGATGATACAGCTTCTTTTGCTTCAACCACAGCAAGTACAGAACGCTCAAGTGAAGAAGAGAAGACTCTCTTGTCTAGAAAAGAATCTCCGAGAGAGCTGGAGTTGAACAAATCCAAGCTGTCACCTAAGCAAGCAATCAGTGACTCTGTGCAGGATATGAGGTCTGCTTCCACAGATGTGAGCCAAACTGATAATTCAGTGGAATTAGCAGAAGCACCTACACCTCCTGTACAGTTATCTGGCAACTTAGGTCCCAGTAGTTGTCATGTAACTAACTCTTCTAAAGCTGTGGAACCCAAGCTTCGGAATGTTTTGGTAGCAGAAAAAGCCTTTGCAGAAGAGTCAAAGCCTGCAGAAGAGCTGGCTGTCTCCAAAGGGGAACCTGCAGAAAAGCCTGGTGTCACCAAGGCTGGACCAGTAAAACTAGAATTTGACTTTGATAATACTGCTGCCAGAAAGCCACCTCCTAAGAAACTAGGTAAAAGATCTGGAATTAAGCCACCTTCCAGAAAACCACCTGTTACCAAAACGAAAACAGAGAATACTGAAGTGCAGAGTAAAAGTAATGTGGAAGATGAAATCCCTGTTCCCAAAGCATCTTATAAGTTTGACTGGGACAAAGTCGATGATCCAAATTTTAATCCATTTGGAGGAGGCTCTAAAATTTCTAGCTCTCCCAAGTCTAAACCTAGCCCTCAGAAAGCTCACTTGCAAGAGGAGCAGGATAGTACCTCATCAAGAACGGAGCCTCTTCCAGTGGAGCAGGATAACAGACCAACTACTTCTGAAATTCTTGAGACAAGAGAACCTGGAAGTCTGTAAGTAAATCTGTAGCTGAATGTAGGAGCACCTTGAACTCATGTGAGGAAAAGGTAGATGGTATCTCTCGCTAGTTGATTCCTACCTTCTTGACTTCTTGCCTCTGAGGTTGGCTGAGTCCCTTGCACATTGTAACCTTAACATAATGTGTTTCACAGCAAATATCTCATTGGGAAAACCGTCCTGTGATGGCTATCTCTGGGCAAAAGGTGCTCATAAATCTGGAGGAATGGGAGGGAACGGGCTTATATGGGAAGAGCATTAGTACCTTGGTCAAATGGCTCTTTCCCCACTCTTCCAAGATTAGAGTAAGATGTGGAGGATCAGGTGACTGCTGCTGTCTTTCAAAAAATCAAATAAGTAGGCAGCAGTATTGCATATCGTGCAGCATGTGAAGGGACTAGGCAATTCTGTTGGTGTCCTGGCTGAACGCTGAGGTGCTGTTTCTTTGTTGTGTGTTCTTGATACCTGAATGCTGTCTCCCAAAGAAAGGACTGTCACCAAGTTGCATGTTTTTGGCACTACATAAAACTTTCTGTTTGAGAATGGGAGATGTTGTGTTATGCCTTTCCTAGAAAGTCTTAACTGCTGAAATGTCAGCATTACTATAGACAGCCAGGTGTTATTACCATAACTAGACTGGCACAAGATGTTTGACAGAAATGTTTGCTCTGTTGCTTGCTCTGTAATGTGATCAGCTACTGTTTACCAAGGTGAAAAGTTAAGTTTGCTGTCAGCAGTAACTGAAGTATTGGATTTCTGTAATGAAGTTCTGTGCTTTACACCAATAATCGCTGCATTACTTTGGAAAGAGTCGCAGGCTGCTTCTAATTCTGTTCTTAATTAAACAAAAAGCCTATCTTTAATTAAAAAAATAATAACGAGCGTAACAAATGGAAATAAGAGAACAGTGTTAAGTGAGTAGGAATAAGCAATACTGCTGTGACTGCTTCCCAGACAACAGGGCTTCTGATGGAGGGAGAGCTTTCTGTCATTTAAGTTGTCACCAGGCAAGACAGTAAATTTACATCCCCACCCTCTGTAAAGCTCCCTGTACTGTGGCAGTAGAAACTCTCAAAGAAGCTTACTTTAAGTGCTTCAGTATATCTGGTAAGAAATAATTCAGAACTGTCTTTGTGACTTGGATTTTGATTTTTTTTTTTTCTTTAGGGAAATCAGCAAACAGAGTGTGGTAGAAGGCAAGCCAAGAACTCAAGATGACAAGCCAGGAGTTCAAGCAGAAGCTGAACTTCCAGCAGAGAGACCTATGGTAAGATATAGGAAAGAGAGCCAGTTCTTACCAAGTTGTACCATAAAACAGAGTGCTTTGACTTAACCTTGTCAAACCCATGTTTTATATTTTATCTAAGAATTAGTATGTTTATGCATCTTCACCAGCTGTAGAATGAATATCAACTGTGCAGACTTGCCTTTTGAAGGTAACATCAGAGACAGCCAAATTCATACCTTGTTCAGTGTCTTCTTTGATCAGTAGTCATATACAAGGACAAACATAAGGGTGTGGACTCTAAAAAAAAGTGACTCCTGTATAATATGACCTGTACTTGGTGTTTTAGTTTCTATGCCTGTGAACTCTTGGTTTATTATGCTGGCTACCCAGCTAGTTTATGACCAACCAATTTGATCATAATTGTGATTTTCATTTCATTTAAATCATTATTTAACAGTAAAAAGGATTATGTTTTTCTCATCAGGAGAAGCAAATGAGCCCATCTAAAATGTCTCTAGCTAATGTCCCCTCTCAAGATAATTTGGTTTCTGCTGACAGTGGAGAAAAGTCAATGTCTGCAGAAGAAATTAAACCTAGTTCCCACAGAACTGAAATTACAGCAGATGAGCAGACAGCTAACACTGAACCTGAAGAAGAGCTCTTCAGACCATCAGCAGAAGGTAAGGGCAGTTCTTTAGAACAGACTGAAAAGATACTCTTACAATATCCTCTGTGTATGTATTTCCCTACTTCAGTTTTGGTATTGAGTCTAGATTTTGTCTCATTTTGCTCCTCTGAAAGGACTGTAAAACCTACAATGACTAGCAGGGATGGGAAATGTACCTAAGTGTATTTCTAGTGTTCTCTAGATTAATCTAAATTTAAAAAGCTGGCGATTAGCGTTCAGCTGCCTGGAAGGAAGAAATTTAGACTCGTACAGAAACAATCTTTTTGGTTTCAGTGCCAGCTTTCTGTGCTGAAAAAATGCTGCCTTAAAATGACTGCTGGTATTAAGGACTTTGTAAATTGAGAGCACCAGAGCTATGCTGCTGCATGTGTTTGAGTCCTGTAGATTACTGCAGGCCTTAGCAGTACTTGAATACTGATTTCATATTGCAGTGTGGATGGTCTTTCTGCACTTGCATGCCTATCTTGAAAGCTTGCTACGTAGCTGTGACTTAACCTTATTCCTTGTGGAAACATTGTATAGAAAGATGAGCAAATGATTTGACTGCAGTGCAGTCTATTACTTATCTTCATACTTGAGTGGAATCAGTATATTTAGAAGTGGCTATAACTTCATTGTTCAAATCTGAGCTGCGTACTAGTTTTGGTGGGATTGCTGATCTTGCTCTTTTATGGGACACTGTAAAAGTAGAGTATCGAGTGTGCTTGCTGCTTTAATCACAGAACAACGTAAGTTCTTCAACTGTGTGTTAAATTCTATGTATTCTTACAGATATTTGGGGAAAAATGGAAGCTGTAAGTTCACTTAGCTTAGAAATCTTTGCCTGACTTTTTTTTCTGATCCAGATAGAAATACAGTATTTTTAGCAAATATAAAACTGGAGCTCATGAGATGAGAGCAGGGATTTATTCGCTTTACACACATACCTATTTGTTTCTGTCTGTGGATGCTTCACTGTAAGACAATATTGCATCTTCATTCTATCACTTTTTCAGTTCTAGGAATGGGCATAGACTATCTGGAACAGTTCGGGACTTCATCAGTAAGTATGACACTGAAATGTTTTGTTTGCCTCCGTGGCAGAGGGGAGAGGAAAGGAAAATCAAACTGTCAAGCCTGAAATGTTTTCATGAAATAACTTCACTTTCAACTTGCCCACAGAAATACAGGTTCTGTTCCAAAGGAATGTGTTGACAAGGCTGGGCAGGGGGTGGTGGTGGAAGGAAATGTAGTTATAAGCAATTCTGCTAAGGATCAGAGGTCTTTTGCTTTCAGTTTGCAAAACTGATATTTTTCTTTAGAAGGGGTGAAACTGAGATGGATGATGATTTACTTCTCTGGTTGCCAAAACTGCCGGAACGTAATGTTTTGAAAGTGCAAGGTCATTGTTTTGAAAATATTTTTAATAAACTCTTGTTTTATGGGCAGTTTCAGAAAGTCTGTCTAAATTGGACATGTTGTGTTTTAATTAGTTCAGCTTAGTTACTCTTCCTCCTACTTTGGTTCAGAGTAGCAGTGGCTCTGAATATACAGTGAATACACTGAATTTTGTTTTTTGCTCATGCTTTGTTTGTCCTTGTTGCATGAGCAAAGACAGAGAATAACATACGCTGCTCATTCAGCTTGCAGTACTGTCTTTCCCTTTCAGTGTCATCCGCTGGTTTTGTATAGTTCATAAATGTTTGCCCTTTTGGTTCTGTCTGAGCAGACTGAGTTCACTTGATATTACAAAAGGACTCAAGTGTGTGGGCACTGAGTTCTCTTACGTAACTTTCCTCCTGAGAACAATGCTCTGGCCACTGAAGAATAGGCTCACCCTCTCTCCAGAGGATTATTTATGTGCGTATGTGGGATGTGTGTGTTATGCTATGAAGCAGTGTATCTGACAGTTTATGCCTCTTTCCCCTCAGTTCAAGGAGTCTGCCTTGAGGAAGCAGTCACTGTATTTGAAATTCGACCCTCTATTGAGAGACAGTCCGAGAAAACCAATTTCTGGTACTACTGAAACAAATATGGATATCATGACAGCTCCCCTGCAGTGTGGGTAGGTATTGACTAGGTCTAGGCTGTAGTACATAGCTTTACGAAGGAAGGCAGTGCTTGAATGTAATGTTGTATGTTTGTTCATTTTTAGTCCTGTTGCTGATTTAAGTAAATTGCTTGAGGAAGCTGAAAAGCCTGCAGTGAGTCTTCAAAATGAAGAAAAACCAAAAGGCCTAGATCTTCTGGGAATGCTTACAAGTTCTGTGAGGGTGTCTGGAAAGGTATCTGGTTTCATGTTGATATTCTGGGAAAGGGATGGGCTAGGTTCTGGACATAAGACTTACACAGATATTCTAAGGATTGCAGAATACTTAATGCTTATTTAAACTGTTCTTAAAAACCCTGTTGGATACTTACTTATATCAAAGTTGAACTTTTGGATGGACTTAATTTTCTTAAGTATTAAAAATCCTTTTTTGTGAAACTAGTGGCATTGCACATGGTCTAGGAGAACTTGAGCTGTTTTTAAGAATGCTTTTAATCAAGTGATCTTTTTCATGCAGCTGAAGCCACAAAAATAAGACAAGCTTGTATTTTAATTGCACTGCTGCGATGGAAAGCACTTCTTTGATTAAACTTGATGCTCTACAGTCTAAGGTTTATAGTTCAAACAGTCTTTTGTGAACAGATCTGCACATAGCAGTTCATCGTGAAATGGTGCCTTTTTTGCTGATAGGGAACAGCATGGTGTTATCTGCTTTGTTTCTGATAGCTATAAGTGATGGGTAGCAGTTTCTGTTACACCTTAAAGATAACTGCATGGTTCTAAAAGATATCTGCAAAGTAAGAAAGTTATGGTAACAAAGTTGTGGAGGTATTTTGGGTGTTTAAATTATGTTGACTTAGAATCAAATAATCTGCATACAGCTAATCAGTGGCATGAAAATAGAAATCTTTTGAAACTCTATGTTTTTTTTCCTCCTCACAGGACACAGGTCCCCTAATTCCAGACTCCCTGACTAGTGATGTTCCTCCACTCCCTCTTGCTGCTTCCACAAACACTGCAGTGGATGCTATTATAGATGTGCTAAAATATAGCCAAAAAGACATGGATGCAGCTGTTGAAGTGGTTGAGAGAGAGGTATGGTGACCCTTCCAAAGCAGAACTTTGCATAGCCTTAAAAGTCCCTTTTGTTTAGATTATCTGATATAAATTTCTATACTTGTTAATTCTTTCAATTGTACTTGACATAAGCATCTCATTCTGAAAAGCTTGCTGTACACTTGATGGTAGCAGTAGGTATAGACCTCTTTAGAGCTGGTATCGAAGGAAATACAGTAAACTTCACTGTTAGCCAGATATTCTGCCTTAAACTGGTCAGTATTAAAAACCATCTGTTATCAGATGGAATAGGTGGTTATCAGATGGAATAGGCTTAACATCAGTGATCTGAATAATCTTGATTAAACTAGACAGGAAATATGTGTTCTTGCCAATGGGATGGAGCAGCTGCTTCTGTTTGTTCCTTAAAACAAGATAAAACTGAGTTGTCAATTCAATGTGGTGATCAATTTTTTTTGTGGGGTGGGAAGGCAGAGCAGTATGTTCAGCTAATAAAATAAGTGAGATCCAGAGCTCATTCTGGAGGAGAAAGACATTAGTGAAGGAGGGAAGAAGTAGTCAGTGGTATTTCAAGCATATTCTGTAACTATATCACTACAGAAATTTTTTTGAACCCCTGTCTTACTGATGCAAGAAGTTATGTATCTACTCACTTAAAAAATCTCAGTACTTGATTCTTTATGGATTCTGAGTTATGTAACCTTACAAATACTAAATAATGTAAGAGAAGCACTTAAGCTTTAAGGACACTTACGCTCATTGTGTCACTTCAGAAGAAAACAGAGCATTCAAAATTCCTGAGTAGCTATACTGCAGGCAGTGACACTAGGGACACCAAACAAAGATGACTGGTGATTATTTGCTGCTTAAGTTATTCTTTCCCTTTAGAGAACAAGTATGCTAGCTTTTCTAGGAGTAACTTTTGCTTTCTCTAATATAGGAGGACAGTTTTACCCAGCTTGTTGTCTAGTACAAGAAAACAAGTGCAGCTTTAACAGGAGATGGCAGCTAGTACATTGATCTAAAATGAAGAATTTATATAATAACGGGGTGAAGCTTGCAGTATCTTAAAATCTGTGCTCTAATCTCTTGGTTCAAAGAAATATTTTAAACATGCAAACATAGCTGTAGCAAGACAGGTGTGACTGGATGACTCCAACTGTGTGTCACTTCAATAAAAATGCTTGGAATTACTATATTAACTTGAAAGGAAGACAAACTAAATTCTAAGATGACTTTTTTTGGTGAAACAACTTGAGGTGGGGGGGAAACCCCTGTTTTCCTTCTGAACAATTACAGCACTCGATGAAAGCATGCTTTTTTGGGTCTATAACCATTTCTCTTGAGTTTGCACATGAAATTCTGTAACCGGTTTCCATCTTCACACATTTTTGCTGTTGTAACACTTGTTTCTAGCCTAACTACTGTTAATTCTTGCTTCTTATATTTTGGTATGTTCTTTTTTCGCTTGTGCCCCACTTCTTATCATCTGAAATACTACAGTACATTTAAAATGAATTGACTCTAAAACAAATACTGAAAATTAGTGTACTGCAGTATATCATGCAACTTTGAGGGGCCATCTGCAGTAATCATGTGCTCTCACCTTCTCTTGTTTAAAATTCTGGGTTGTGTTTTGTATTTTGGGCCTCTGTTGTCTTTGAAGGCCTCGCACATTGCAGTCAACTATCAGTGTTACGGTTCTTAATAAAAACCCAAGGACAAAATAAAGTTCATGGAGTTTGCAGAAAGCATTTAGTGTGCTTATAGTGCTTAATACTGTTACTGGGAGTTCTGCTTTAATTCAGATGATATGAAATTGGTATGGTTATTCTGAAACGAACTGAGGTGTCATTTGGAAACGTGGTAGGGGGAGGATTGAGTGTTGAATACAAATGATTCACAACAACAATTTGATCTTGACTAGAATAGCCTTCTGGTGTTTGCTCTTTTCTGTGTTAAGGTTAGAGATTCGTGTGGCTTCTTTTGTCTGCCTTGTAAATAAAAGGGAAATATATCTCGCTTGAGAAAATACTGCTTCTTGAGAAAACATTACTGGCCAAGGAACAATGATCTGCATGTAGGATAAATAAGAGTAGCTAAGAGGTTGACTGAGTTGGCTCTGATCGTGTAATTTGAGAGATTTTGGTGACACTGAGTGGGAATCATGTATGTGAAATCTGCATATCAATCTACATCTTATTTGACTCAACTTTGTAATGAAACACTTAATCTGTTAAGCAGTTAGAACTTACTTTTTTCCCATATCAAGTTACTGTTTTGAGTATCAAATCTTGTATCTCTTCCTGTGTGAGAAATAAAGGCTTACTTTTTCTCTCAAAGGTTCAAGAGAAACAGTTGGAGACACAGGAATGGAAAAAGAAGTATGACAAGCTTCATATGGAATACAAGGAAATGGGGTATGAAGCTGTCTTGATTTTTGTATCTACTGATTTACTCCAGCTGCTTCTTCTAACTTACAGTCAACATTGTTTTTCATGTTTTTTTAGAAAAATAGTTGCCGAGTTTGAAGGTACAATAACGCAAATGATGGGTACGTTCCATATTTACACTTTGAATGGCTCGGGGTGGGGTGGCTTGTGCTTATCCTAAGGTTGCTAACTGAAGTTAGTACTCTCTCACTTCTCATGGCATTAGTATTTCAAGTGCTTCCAGGGTGAGTGTAAGGTTTCAGACAAGGTGGTTAGAGTAACTTCTATGCATATTCATACAAACATGATATCACTTGGTAGGTAATGATGGCTTCCTGAATCAGGTGTGAACACATCTGACTTACTCTCCAGTGGAGTGTGAGCTGTTGGTTTATTAAAACTGGCACATCCAGTCATCTGCACCTTGTGTTTAACTGTTTATTATTTTACCTCATTTAAGTGATGAGATGCCAAAAGGAGTTCTTGCTGGACAGACTTAGCCTTTGCTTCAGTCAAGTTTGTAGCTTCAAAGCTAGGAAGATACTAAATGAAGCTCTGTTGCATAGGTATTTTCTCCTAGTTCAAAGCTGAATATCCACATTTGTGCCTTGCTTAAATTTAGTTAAGGAGACTGAATATTATGTCAGCTTTTTTGTGCTTCTTTAAGCCTATGGGAAACATAGCTCAGGGGTACTAACAAAAACTTGTCCTGAAAGAGTTTGCTATGCTGGTTTGGCTTGTTATCCCAGTCTTCTCCAGATCTTCCAGCTATTGTGTATATTTAATGCAAACAAATATTTTTGATTCCTTGCTTTTACAACATGTGAGGCCCTTGTTATGGTAAATGCGGGTGTAGTATTTTAACTGTGTTGTAGGAGGAAACAGTGCTTTGGGCAAGCACTTCATAGTCGATCTTTAATTGCCTTAGAGTTGATGTGAGGTTGTATGTAGCAAACAAAGAGAATGTGACTGCTTCCTTAAAAGTAAAGATATGGCGTCCTTTCAGAGGAGAGGCTACACTATGAAACTTTTTTGCTTAAGAGGAGGAATTGAAGGTGTGGGGATTATCTGTCCATACTGTGGAACTATTTTACGCTAATGTAGTAACTACCATGAGTATCACACTGTTAACTCCATTTTCTTTAGAGGATGCTCAGAAGCAGAAGGAATTTTCAAAGAAAGAAATGCAGAGGATGATGGAAGAGAAGCAGCAAGTTATTTCAGATCTGAACTCCATGGAGAAATCTTTCTCCGAACTCTTCAAACGATTTGAAAAACAGAAAGAAGTGCTAGAGGGTTACCGCAAAGTAAGATGTTATAATGCAAATAATATCCTTCCAAGAGAAATGAGACTTAGTGGAGAGGAAATTATTAATTTCTAGAGCAGCCATTAATTACGTAGTATAGACAGTACCTGTAAAACCAGATGCTAATTTGTTGTTTGTTTAAAGATTTAAGAAATTACTGGTTTGTTGTATTTAGTGGCTGGCTTAAAGTATGATAATGATCTGTTAGAAGCCAGAGTTTCTTCAAACAGAAGAATGAGCTGTTTCTTGCTGAATGCGTATAATTTTTCTGTTAATCATAGAGACAGGCTCTCATGATATAGCAACTGCTGCATAAAGGCAGCTTGTTTCCCCTACATGTTGAATGGATGCTGAAGAGGTTTTGCTATTACAAGTCAAAGTTATAATACTTTATCAGGTGTTCTTTAGCTTAAAAAAAACCCAACTTGGTAAAGTCAGGCCTCCATTCTGGAGCATCTTCAGAGACTAGAGGAATGAAGCTAATGAGAAGCATAAGCTGTAGTTTCTTATTGCGTGGAATGCATAAAAATTGATTCAGTTGGTATTTTAAAAAGTTCTTCAGGTTTTTACCTTCGATTATCATTTTAATGTCCCCTATTTACTTAAGCTTAGAACTAGCCTGTTTTAAGGTTCATGGTAGACTAGGTTTGAGAAACAGGCATAATGTCTGTATTTCTGCTTTACTAACATGTCAGATTTCCTTCGTCTTGTCTCTGTTCCATCTCTCCCCCTAAATTCAGAAGCCCTTTCCTTAGCACAGAGTTCACTCGGAAATGGAGTTGCTAAATTCAAGAGCTGGAATTAGTAGGGAGTCTTAACACTTGTTTCAAACAGTTCCAACTTCCTAGAATAGCTAATAAAATAAGATGTCATAGTGTCTGTGGCTGCCAAGTTAACTTTCTTGCTGTTAATGTTGAGTTCCCTTACATCAGGTTCCAAAGCCTGAATCTTTCCATAGACTCTGAAGTAATTGAATTTCTAGCTATTCTTAGGACAATTGCAAGCTAAGACAAAGCTGATTTTTAAAAAACCCAACAAAACACACAACTGCTTAGTGACCTTAGTTTCAATGACCTTTCCCCTTTAGTAAAGTTTGCTACTAAATAAACATAGTATGTTGGGAGGGAAATGGAGTGAATAAATGTTAGTTTGCAAAGTTAAGAGTTGAAATGGGGAACTTTAGTCCCTATTTAGGTCTGTGCGACTTCACAGTTGTTCCTGTTGTTCTGAAGAGGAAATACTGACACTCTGGTGTAGTCAAATAGCCCTTTGTGAAGCGGGGAGATACTCTTCCACCTACTAGCATGTAAGATAACTAAGCTTGCTCTTCTTGGGACAGAATGAAGAAGCTCTGAAAAAATGTGCTGAGGAATACCTGGCTAGAATTAAAAAAGAGGAGCAGAGGTATCAGGCACTCAAGGCACATGCTGAAGAAAAGCTGCATCAGTAAGTACTATGTCAAGAATCCAAGTACTGGGAGTGAAATATGTAGTTTTCACAGTTGCTGCAAAATGTAGTTCATTAATACCAAAACCTGGCTTAAAACTTTCTTAATTTGGAGATTAGTCCAATGTACAGGAATCTAGTGTGATTCTATGAACAGTTTTGCTGTGCTGTCTGAAGGAGGTGCGAACACCATCTTGTTTCCGTTTCAGAGCAAATGAGGAAATTGCCCAGGTACGAAGCAAAGCTAAATCAGAGACTGCAGCACTACAAGCCAGTCTCCGCAAAGAACAAATGAGGATCCAATCTTTAGAGAGGAGCCTTGAACAAAAGGTTAGTCAAAATGCTGTGAATTGAGTCTCTTCAAGGTGTTGCCTTAGGCTGGATTAAGAACTGCCTTGTTACCAGTGCCAGAAATTGCCAGGCTAACTGTGCTGGTTTTGATGGCTGCTGTACTGGCAGGCTTTGGGAAAGAGGCATTGAAACTTAAGGCACAACTCATCTGTATGTTTAGATTTTCTGCAGCAGAAGGTTTTTTCCCATAGGTGTGTTGCAGAAGGGATCAATAGGCTATGGTGTCAGGAGGTTATCTGAATTATTGAAGGAGATGGTGATCTAAAATTTGAACATGTCTCAGAGCAGAATCTGGGAATGAATCTTGAATAACTGTCTGGTTCAGCTTGTTCATAAGCATACAATTTGTAAGCTATTGGCACTAATGCAGGCTTTTCTGTATTGACTGAACTCTTTCAATATTGTTCAGGCCATTAATCCTTGTGTTTGATAGCAGTGTTTCATATTGCATTAGATAAAGTCTTAGAAAGTTTTATAAAGGCATGTCAGTTTCCTTTGTTAGAACCCTTCAAAGGAAAAAAGCTTTTTGAGGGTTAAAAGTCATAGTGCTGGACGTGCATACTATTAGTTTTACTGCATCATGGTTGTATCTTTGCCAGCATTGAAGAATCAAAATTAGATGATACTAACACGTTCTTCTTAGAGAAAAGTCCCATATTTGTGTTAGTCTTCAGGCTTATGGCAAAGGTTTGTACAGCTGGGGAAACAGTAAGCCTGTAACTTGAGAGATGAGACAAGCCCTTTAACACAGAACTAGTTTTGTTCCTGTAGCAAATGCAGTTAATATTATGTTAAGAACTCTTACTAAAATAGTTTGACCATATAAGGAATTACACAAACTGGAAATTATTGCCACGTCAGTAAAAGTATCAAAGCATCATCCTACGAAGTTGTCTGTCTTGTGAAGATTAAAATCTAAGCTATGAGTATCTTGAATTTCAGTGTATTTAACAGACTTTGAGTCTGAAAAGTCTTATTTCCCTAGATCAATTGTTTTCCCTGTATTATGGGAAGGACTGTAGAAGTAGAGACAGTATAGTGGATTCTGGTGTGCTTCCTGAGGCTCTTAAGGTTGCCATGTGACCCTCTACAAAGTAGACTGTCCTTTAGAGTAAATTTGCAGGAGTTGCTGGCATGTAAATGGACTTTCTATTCCATGTGTTGGCAGACAGACTTGTTGCAACTCAGCTCACTACGTGGATGTAACATAGCTTAGGCATACTTGAAACTCACTTCTTGTTTTTTCTGTCTTCAACAGACTAAAGAAAATGATGAACTAACGAAAATCTGTGATGACTTGATCTTGAAGATGGAAAAAATTTGATAGCTTAACTGTCTTGTAAATATGTCTAGTCTCTCTGACTTCCTGTCTTGTGTGTTCACTTTTTTAATTATGTATGTGGGAAAAAATAAAACTTGATTTGCACTTGTCTTGCATGTTATTGGCTGTATCTTTGGTAGGAAGTGTCAATAAACTGACAGTTCATGAATACTTAAGTTTAGTTGCCACTTTCAGTTGGTAACAATGCCTTGCGAAACACTTTCACATGTCCCTCAAAGGAAAAAGTTTTTACCTCACCCTCAGTCTTTTCCCTGTGTAAGAACACCAAGGTTCTGTGCTCATGACCTGGCTTTACTGGTGAAGGGTCAGCATTGGCCATGTCTCTTTTTTCCAATTCCTGCTGTTTCACTTAAAACATTCCAGAGTTACAAGATTGTAATGAAGCTTGACCTGTCAGAAGTGCTAAATGTAAAAACAAAGTTTAAGCAGACTAGATGTCATATCCTGTCAACAGCCGCCTATAGTCCCTCTTTAAGAGATGCTTGCTTATTGATATGAACATTTAAAGGACTTACTAAATGTTGGCAGTAAACAAAGCCAATTACTAATCTTGAAAGTGAATAATAAGCAAAGTATCTTGTATGGTTGTACTTTATTTGCACACAGAACATGGGGGAAGGGGTGGGATGGTGATTTTTTTAATGGAACTTCAGGTTTGCTTTGTCAAAGATGAGCTGGAGCGAATTGGTTTTTGCAGACAAGCTAAGCAGAGTACTGAATAGCAGGACAGATCACTTGCTACTCTTATCTCCATGATTTTTTTCATGTCCTTAGTCTGTGCTGCTATTGACTTTCCACTCATCAGCTGAGATGTCTGTGCCACTTGCCTGTAATGGAAAGCCTTGAGAGATGTAGGCTGCAGGTCACAGGTTATGATAAAGTCGGCTTTAATAAGGGCAATAGCAGACATCTCAGATAAGCTGTTATTACCTGAGGGACCCTAACAGGATAGTCTCATTGCAACCTACAGCTTTTTATTTCTAGTATTACTAGGTCATTTCCTCCCTTGCCTGACAAGTAGCTGCATTTTATCTCAGACAGGCTCCTGCTGCTGGGTGTGCTCGTAGCTGTACTTGGAGCCCTTGCCTTATGTGTCAGAGTAGTCTGCCAGGGCAGGTGGAAAAATAAGCAGCAGTGCTTGGGAGATCTGGGGTTAGGTAACTATTGATGAGTATTGTTATGTTTACTGGCATCTGTATGTAGCAGGAACACCCTATGGTGTGGAGCAGGTCTACAGTTAACACACTTCTTGTGTGATGTTTTCTTTGATTTCTGCTCTAACCTGGGAATGTCAGTATGAAGTCATAGCAACAATATTGAATGNGGTAACTATTGATGAGTATTGTTATGTTTACTGGCATCTGTATGTAGCAGGAACACCCTATGGTGTGGAGCAGGTCTACAGTTAACACACTTCTTGTGTGATGTTTTCTTTGATTTCTGCTCTAACCTGGGAATGTCAGTATGAAGTCATAGCAACAATATTGAATGCCTAGCTCCTGCAGAAGTTGCTCTGCTTTGTTT
>VZSC01002959.1:0-17418 GCA_013398225.1 Steatornis caripensis
GCTCAAACTGCCACCTTGAGCAACCAGCATGGCCACAGGCACATTTGCTGAGTGGAAAGGCTTTTGACAGGGAACAGTGCTGGGCTGGGATCCAGTGGTTCCTCCTGGGCTGGAAATGCCCCATGAACCACCAGTTCAAGAGCCCTAATCTTCAGGTTTGCTTTGCTTCCTAGTCATGCTGATGGCAAAAAATCATCAATAGACGTTTTGTTTTGCTTTGTTTTGTTTTCATATTTTTAACACGAATTTCTAAAATTGTGGCAAATATTTTGAAACAATGATGAATTGCTTATAACCAAATGGTTTTGTAACTTTTCACATTGTCTTTGATCACTTAATTAGGTCAAGCATATCACATTCAGAGAACAAAATAATGGATCTTATTTGCATTTGTATTAAACTTTGACATTGTACAAGAGAAGAGATGATGAGTGTCTCCATATTAGTGGCAGAACCATGTAACTAGTACCAAGGAAAGTAGGAATCAGGCTCATTGCTTTGTATCTGACAAGGTACTGATGCTTGTGAGAAATTCTTACAAACACTATGACAGTGAGCATGGCTCTAATGACTGACTACAGCCAGTTTTCGCAAATGGAAATAACTACCACAGCTGCAGGCAAGGGAATATGTGGAGTTTGGGATCTGCTATGATTTTACCCTCATGCCACTGATACAAATGGCAGTCTTCTTCCAACGAGAGGTCATTAGGTCAACCAAGTGGTTAAGTTCAGAGTAGCTTAATTTGAGTCAAGGGGACTGCGTGTTTCTGCAACCATATGAGAACATCATCATGTCCCACAGGCTTGCAGAGAAATTTTGTTCTTGTTTAACTTGATGTAGAGTAAGAGTAGATTCTTGTCATTAGTGCAATTAATCCAACTGCATACCATTATAATCTTCAGCAGCATTCACTTATTCAGAAGCACGCTCTCTCTTTATTTTGTGCACATAACTTCCCTTGACATTAACATGAATGGATAATAGACATGGAAATATAAAGAGAGGTTAATACTCTTCCCCATGACCTTCCCAGAGACATCATATTTTCTCAAGCTGATCCCTCATTATGCTGAAAACTGTAAAGAAAAAACCCCACGGTTTCTGTTGCCTTTTTTGTTCACTTCAGAGACTACAGACATTTGCCCTAAGTACATTCTGTTAATAATTATTTTGAATGTATTCTAAAAATCCGCATCATTCCCAAAGAGGGGAAAAACACAAAAGAAACCCCAGTTGGTGAGGGAGGACAATGTGCAACATTATAAGTGGAGCTGGAGCTGCCTGCCGTGACTGCCACTTGGAGATAAAAATCATTCCTCACACTTTGAGACAAAAGTAAACCGCAGTTTGCAATGTTAAGAACCCCTGTGGAAATAAGATGAAATGAGACAAGGCTTCCAGACCTGTGAGAAAAATCAATCTGATGGAAAATTGACAAACTTGTTTAACGTGTCGGCACAAGATCCGAGAGTTGACCCGTAGAGACCTCCACTTAGGCATACCGTGAAGTTACCGTCAGTTCTCTTAATCTGTTCAATTACACAACAGGATCTCAAAGGAGACTTTTTACCAAACATCACTTTAAATTAACTTTTCTTCATCGTGTTTTAAACTTCCAGTCCTCTCCATCCCCCCACCCCCACCCCTCCTGCTTTTTGCGGCAACATGGGTAAATTATTAAAAAGCCTACTTGCTTATCAATGTAAATGCTAAAGAAAGATCAGTTTTAAATTTTTATTGGAAAGGGAGAAGGTTTGTGCAGTTAAAAAAAAGAGAAGAGAACTTGGAATTTTCCGTCTTCATTACTTTATTAAATGCAGATTTGAAACAAAAGATTAATTTTTTTCCAAAAAATCTGTTATATTTGAAGTCTGAAGTAAATGACTCTGAGCAGAATGAGCAAGAGGGATGTAGCCTATCAACTACACTCAAGTGCCAAGACTCATTTAGCTTAATAGATGTTACAGTGCAAGTGCCCAGCAATATTATTTAATAGGTAATTGTCAGTAAATGCTTAAGTACCAGCAGTAACATAGGTTTCTGTTGACTAGTAAACTCAGAGAATGTCTCAGTAGCCACAGTCATTTGTCTGCTGTTGATTTAGAGCGAGTGTGGATCATGTGATAGATCTTGCTGACGAATACTGAGTCTTGTTGATATCTGTGGGATTAGGCTTTATGCCAGATTGTCTGTTTGTCTATTTTATAGTTTGGGGTTTTTTGTATTGAACAGCTCAAAGCTGAGTAACAAAAATTCATTTCAAAACAGTAAGAAATGAAGAATGGAATGCTGAGATGACAGGGAATTTTTTGGAAAAAAATGTCCATGAAATATGAACATTGTGCAAGAGATTGCACCTAGGAAGAGAGTAGAAGCAAATAGCTGTTGGGTTTTTTTTATTATTCAGAAAGGATTAAGTGATTTTCTACTGTGTTTGTTAGAACTTGAAGGAAGAAGACTTACTTCTGTAACCACTTAAAATACAAAAAAACCAGAAATTCAGAAGGTCTCTTGTTAGTTTTGTTAAAAGTTGAGGTATTAATATAATTGAATTGTCAACAGCTCTTGACAGAACAAAATCAATCAATTGCTTAAATAGCACTTAAAAAGTTCTCTTTTGATTCATAGTGTGTTCTTGGTCCGAAGATTTAAGGTAAAGGTTAACTGTAATTTATATTGCATACCTACTCTATTACTGTCTTGCACTGCTACCAGAGATAGCTTTATTTTAGGAGTGAAAATAATTTCTAAATGTTTTCTCTTGTATAAGGCACGGTTAAGTCTTATTGGAAACTCATTAAAAAGTAGTATTAACTCTTTTTTCACTTCATGAGTGACCTGAGGAAGACTTTGTTGCTCTTTTCAGCACCAAGCTCTTCATAAAAGCTATGCTTCTCAATGAGAAAATAGTCTTTATTCTCTCCAGTAGCTTATCAACAGGCTTCAAAACCTTCGGTCTCGTTAGAGCCTATGGACATTGACAGAACTCAAGTTAGACTGAATAGGAGAAACTCTTATGGATTTTTAATGCTCTCTGGTACTCTAGATCCTCAGCTCAGACTATGTGCACTTAAAGGAACAATTTCCAATTTAGGGGAATAAGGAGGTAAGTTCCAAGGTTCCAAGCCTTAAAGAATAAAAAACAAATTCTTAGGTTTAAAAAATTAGTTTAGGTGTGACTCTAGGCAATTTAATAAATTAAAAAACAGTCTTTGCAATGTAGCTGCCAGCAAGTTAGGCTGATTGTTTTGCAGACATCCTAAAAGGAAAAAAAATCTACGTATCACAGAATCAAAGAATGGTAGGTGTTGGAAGGGACTTCTGTAGATCATCTAGTCCAAGCCCCTGCTAAAGCAGGTGGACCTAGAGCAGGTTGCACAGGAATGCGTCCAGGCGGGTTTTGAATATCTCCAGAGAAGGAGACTCCACAACCTCCCTGGGCAGCCTGTGCCGGTGCTCTGTTACCCTTACAATAAAGAAGTTCTTCCTCGTGTTCAGGTGGAACTTCCTGTGCTCCAGTTTGTGCTCATTGCCCCTTGTCCTGTCGCTGGGCACCACCGAAAAGAGTCTGGCCCCATCCTCTTGACACCCGCCCTTTAAATATTTGTAAGCAGTGATCAGATCCCCTCTCAGACTTCTCTTTTCCAGGCTGAACAGACCCAGGTCTCTCAGCCTTTCCTCATACGAGAGATGCTCCACTCCCCTAATCAACTTCATTGCCCTCCGCTGGACTCTCTCCAGTAGTTCCCTGTCTCTCTTGTACTGGGGAGCCCAGAACTGCACACAGTACTCCAGATGCGGCCTCACCAGGGCAGAGTACAGGGGGAGGATCACCTCCCTCGCCCTGCTGGCCACACTCTTCTTAATGCACCCCAGGATGCCATTGGCCTTCCTGGCCGCAAGGGCACACTGCTGGCTCATCGTGAGCCTGTTGTTCCCCAGCACTCCCAGGTCCTTCTCCACAGAGCTGCTCTCCAGCAGGTCAACCCCCAATCTGTACTGGTGCATGGGATTAATCCTCCCCAGGTGCAGGACCCTACACTTGCCCTTGTTGAAATGCATTGGGTTCCTCTCTGCCCAACTCTCCAGCCGGTCCAGGACATGTTTAATGGCAGCATAGCCTTCCAGTGAGTCACCCACTCTCCCCAGCTTTGTATGATCAGCAAACTTGCTGAGGGTACACTCTGTCCCTTCATCCAAATCATTGATGAATACGTTGAACAGGACTGGAGCCAGCAGTAACCCCTGAGGGTCACAGGCCTCCAGCTAGGCTCTGCACCACTGATCACAACCCTCCTAGCTCAATTCTAGCCAGTTCTCAATCCAACTCACTGTCCACTCATCTAGCCCACATTTGCTAAGCTTACCCACAGGATGTTGTGGGACATAGCGTCAAAAGCCTTGCTGAAGTCAAGATAGACAACATCCACGGCTCTGCCCTCATCTACCCAGCCAGTCATGCCGTCATAGAAGGCTATCAATCAGGTTGGTCAAGCAGGACTTCCCCTTGGTGAATCCATGTTGACTACTCTTGATAATCTTCTCCTCCATGTGGTTTGAGATACCACTTGTTTCTTATTTATTTTAGTAAAAATACTTCTCCTTTCTGGCAGGGAAAATACATCACCAAACAAAGGGAGGAAAGGGCAGATGTACATGCAGTGAGGAAGTCCTTATCTTTGCTTTTATTGATACAGGCTTGACTTACAAAGAGCAAGAGAGAAATTTCTAAGGGCATGTTTTGTTGAATTTCCAATATGCCTCAAGGACTTAGTCACCTTAGTCATCTAGAGGCTTTTGAAATTCTTGCCCTTTGTCTAGTAGTAGTCAGTAGTCAGTAGTAGTCTGTGATTCTTGTCTGTTACACTCTGATGATGCAAGGAGTTACCATTTATGGCCATTAGCTGTTCCAAGGGGTTTTTTTTGCTTTCCAATTCATGTATTTCTCTTATCCTCACATGTTCACACTATGGAAACACACCTTTCTCCTCCCCCAGGTATACCGGCCAATTTCCCGGACTAGAAACAAACAGATGGGCTGATCCTACCTATGGAGAATTCCTTTTTCTTTAATGTTGCCCTTGCCACTTCCCAAACATATTCTGTCGTGTTGGCAAAGATCCTACACAAGGCATCTTTGTTTCTGCCAAGTGCCAAATCTTATCCTTATGGCACGTTTTATTAAACTGCAGAATATTTAAAAAAGTTAGGTGGCTTTATTTGGTTGTTTAATAGATTCAGATCTAATATTTCTTTCCAGTTTTCAGGCATATCAACAGACCTGGTGATTACATACACTCACAAACATACCAAGGATGCAAAAATAAGTTTTTGAGGGCTGGTAACAATTTCAGTATTTAATAGCTGCCTGCATTTTCTCAGTTCTACCTCTGCTGAAGAGGCTTCCACCTATGGAAGATTTACCCAAGGTCTTTATTTTTCAGAGGCAAAATTTTCACAGGCAAATTTCTTGAGCTTAATTTACTGCACATCCTTGCAGGGGTACTTCTCAAGCTTTTGCAGATGCAAAGTCACAGGGAGCTGCCTGGCTATCTATGATTTTACATACCTTGCAGATAGCTCAGAGTGCAACTGCAAAATCTATCGCTCATAGGCGGCTGGGAATTTGTGATAGTTCCTGAAAGACTTTGCAACCATAAACCAATGACTGGATTACACTAATTCATAAATGCATTTTTCTCCTATCTCTGGCTAATGCAATACAGATAGTTTTCCTACTGTTGACTATTTCCGAAACCACACACAAGAGAACTTAAAGGAAACGACATATATTCAAACAGAAAGGCCATCAGTTCATTTGCTTTTTATGGTAGCAAAATACTTCGATACCTGTAGCATTGTAGGAAGTGCTAACTACAAAAATATTCCTTAATTTAAGTTCTGCCTTCAGAAAATTTTGCTACAAAGTAGCCATTCGTTCAGACCACCAGGGAATTGGTGATAACTTTGGCTCTAGAGCAGGAAACCTCAACTCATGAACAAGTTTATAAGGTTACAGGCTTCTGCTTAACAGCAGTTTCCTCCTCTGCAAGAATCCAGGAGCCCTCATGGTGATGCCACCTGCTCATCACTGTACTCTTTGCCTCAGCCTGCCTTAGTATCTTCACTGCCTTCACCCCAATTTTGCCCACGGTTACCCTTGCTTGACTGACTGGCAGCCGGGAAGGGAGGCAGGATGGATGGTGGGGCTGTGGTTACCCGTGTGCCAAGTGTGCAGTGGGGCCCTGGCGCGTGCCGGGCAAGGGGCCCTCCTCGGCCCCTTTTCCACTCTGTGGCTGGGAAGGGGTTGTTGACCTGCAGTGTGAGGGTGAGTGAGACTCACTGTGGCAGCAGGCTGGTGCTCTGGGACACAGTGCTGGACAGGACCAGTGTTGTGCTTTGGGACCGATGACACAGAGAAGTTGCTTCTGATAGGTAACTGTGACCTGCAAGTACCAGATGAGCCACGAAAGCTATGTCTGTATGAGTAAATTGAACTTGGACAGCTCTCTGGTGCTGAACCTGATGGGTACAGGGCAACGCATAGCTGTGCCATTAAACCTTGCTGCCCTCAGGAAGCAGTGGTTGCATCCAGGGAGCCTAAGGAGATGGCTGCTGGGCATGGCTACCACCGAACTTGTTTAGGAGAGAGTCAATAGTCATGGGCCAAGAGTCTGCCGGTGATTGCTGGGGTGATCTGACAGCCCAGCAGCGCTCCTGGCACGGCTTATGTTACCAGAAGTGTAGCCACAGAAACTAATGTCATGTGCTGAACAGTACACAGTACCTAGTCAAGGGCCACTGCCAGACTGAAGCTGTATCTCCTGGTTTTCAGACCCATTTTAAACTCCGGTTCAGCCTTACGACTGTTTTAAACTACATTGGTCTGAATGCTCTGCAGTTTCCCTGGGCTGTCATGACTTCTGTTGCTTCAAAGACATTTTATTAATTTTTATTTGTTGCTGGGCCCCTGTTTTTATTTAATAAAAAAAGAGTAAAAATTGAAAACTTGTAATGAACAAACCCTTCCCTTGTTCTTCTGTTGGGAGAATCATGAAGGCATTTGGACTTTGGAATTCTCTTCACACTTCTGCAGAGCTGTTAAAAAGTGATTTTTCTTTAGCTGCAAACTTTTTGGTTGGCATTAAAGATTTCCAGGTGCTTTTGCTCCTTAATCGGAAATGTTCCTTTGTAGCAAGTTTTTCTTCAAGAAAAACATTTTTTTCTATTTTCTAGCTTGCTTATTCACCTCAGTTTTTGAGCATCTTTCAAAGCAGCAAGCAAGGTGATTAACATTCTCTGCATTTGTTTCTCATCTGTCTCCAAGGAAAGAAGGATATGAAGCATTTTGGTTTGCATATAAATATTACTTTGCTGCCTATTTTAGAGAAAAATAATAATACACAGCCCTTAGAGCAGAGAATTTTTTAGTTTATATTGGTTCAGAGACCAGGCCTCACACAACTTGCTTTACTGTGGTCCGTAGAGGTGAGGTGACCATAGACTGAAACAACAGCATGAAGACAATCTTTTAGTCCATCAAAGGTAAGGACTGAGATGTTGATCTTGATTCAAGGAGAACCCAGAGCAAGGCACCTGGGACAAGTTAACTGTGCTCACTGGGAGTTAGTGTTGCCAAGAAATTTCTTGCAGCTTTCTCTAACAGTTGGTGTTTTGAAAACACCAAAGGCTGTAGCACTTTGCCATAGAGTACATGATGAAAGCATGAGATTATAAAATTTGCAGTCCAGAAGCCTTTATAACTTCATAGCAGCTGGAAATGCCCAATAATCCTGATTGCAAAATTCTTCATTTTAAGACTTTCGTAAGTTACATATAGAGAGAGCTTCCTGAACATGGAAGTGGAAACAGTTCAGCTTGCTGTTACAGTTAATTTTGTCCCAGAAATAAATTTGAAACATAATCTCATTAATAAAACTTTATGAATCTGGAACACTTGGATTTACCTTACATAATAGTGACAGTCTTTATAAAAAAAACAACTCAAAAGCTAAATAAAAAAGTTTTGGCCTGAGTTTCTTTTTAAGAACTGTGGAGATGAAGCTGTTGTTTGTTATATAAACCTTTATTTCATGCCTACCTGTGAAAGTGTCTCTAGTCAAGCAACCACATCTGCAGCAGTTGAATTTAGCCTACTTATTTGTGTTAATCTGGGCCTAATGCAGACAAAGATCCAGAACAGCTGAGATATTCACCTGTTCTTCAGCAACTCAGATCATGTACAGTGATTGCATCTGTGGGCAATACATTGAAGAAGCCAAGCACAGGGAGGCAAGGAATCTCAAATCATTTAGTTCTTTCAGTTTTGTGTAAAACAAGACTTGGAAGTATAAAAACCCATAAAATAATGATCTGTCTGCTAAAAGCAGGACAGACTCTCTTAGTCTAAACACTGTTTAATGAACAGCCAGTGAATTTTTGTGATTAAATTTAATACTGTCCCCATTTTCTATTCTTTCTGTACTGTAAGGAGAAACAGCCCATTTCATTTGTATAAGAAATCAGGATGAGATATTTCATGCTGTAATATGAAATGTTGGGGTTCTCTGGTTTAACTACTGTGCAACATCTCATCCATGTGATAGCTCTGTTTCCTTAGTCACTTTGTCCTTGAGTCCTCTTTTTGACCTGCAGCATTGCAGCTGTGGATCAAGAAAAGCAGAGTGCTCACAAACAGGATATTATGTTATGTTTTCAAATTCCTGGAAGAGTATAAGCAAAGAATTTCACAGAAACACAATAGCAAATGAATAATTTCATTTGTTTGAAGTGCGGATATTTGACGTATGTGTAAGTTTCTTACACTGAGGTTATTGATGCATGTAGCTTTGTTGAAGCTATTTAGTGGATGCAGTCAGTTTGGCCAAAAGTTTTTGGGTGTAGAATAAACAACATAGAAGTGAAATTTCAGAAATTCTCCTCATTACCTAATTATCCAGATCTGTAGTCATGAAAACAGTATTTCATTTTATTCTCGCTTGAATGTAGCCCTGCAAGCATGCAAATTCATTATAGATATCTGAAACAAACAAACAAACAAACAAAAAATTTTAGAATCTGTATTTCATGACATGGAATTAAGAATATTTTCATTTGCTTTGGACTTGATATCCAGCATTAAATATTTCCTGCATTTCTCTCTCTCTCTCAAAAAAAAAAGGAAAATTATGTGCAGTTGTCTGATCAATAAGCAGCTGTCTGTAAAGCTCAATATTTTGCTCTGCATACACCCACTTGTCAGCTCAGTGCTACTTCCCAGGGTGAGACTGACTAGAAGCAGAGAAAAGATGATATAAGGAGCTCAAGAACAGTTGAATCATAAGAGATTACAGGGATTTGGGAGTTTAAACAAATATTTACCAGTAAATCCTTAGCTTAATTTTTATAGACTTTTTCAGTTAAATGTCTATTTCTTTTCCTCAGCACAACGACAGTCAATTTAACGAGTGGAGCTGTTTATAATGTATCAAGCAAAACTAAGAAAATTCAACTAATAAAGGTTCTGTTCCTAATCTGAAAGTAGGCCTCATTTTTTTTAGCTTGCAAATCTGATCCAAGATTTGGGCAAAAACGAGCTCTTTGCAAGTCCTTTCTTCCAATCTGAAAACCAATTAAACGCAGTGTTTTCACAAATTTCTCAATGAAAAATAAATGTCTTGTGATCAATGTGTCTACACAAACTGAAAAAAAGAGGAAAATAGTACTTTAACATTCCACCCATCATAAAAAAAAATTCAAAACCAGAAAGCCCCTATTTTAAACAAATTGTATCATATTCTGTAGTCTCAAGATCAGGTACAATACTGATACAAGATAATTTCAGACATATTTTTGTACAAAAATTGTGTTACTAACAGACCGATGGTAGTCCAACAGCTAATGCTACTTTTCCTCATAGATGACTCAATTGTAATTTTAAGGGTGAGCAGACTTCTGTACCCAGTGAAATTGAAGAAAAAAAAGAAGTACATGTTGGTAAACGTCTACATGTGTTATAATCTTGTATAACACTATCATATACGAGAACTGCACATGAATTCATCAGTTTTTATTTAAGACATAATATGCTTATTCTGCATTTCCCTACATCATACCCAGGAGAAAAGACAAAGAAATTAGAAGCAGAAAATAGGAAGGCAGAAGAAAAGTCTTCAGTTAATGAGTATCTTTTCTACAGTTTTTCAGAAAAAAATACAAACCCAAACAACAAAAATAAGAAGTCACAAAAATTCACCAAGTACTTACCCTGTTTAGATTGGCAAAACAAAATCAGTCTCACAAAGCATTATCTATTTTTTAAATGGTGACAATCCCAGAGTGTTTGTGGTTTGAAAAAAAAGAGACTGGTAACTCTGCTTCTAAATGTACCAGAACTTCAAACAATATCTCAGTCACCTATGCTGCCAATATAGCAAGTCATCATGGAGAAGGCTGGGAGAAACAACTACAGGATGAAAAAAGTAACATAGCTTTAAATAATTTTATTTTAATGGACTCTTTAAATGGATCTGCTTTAAAGTCATTCTCCATTAATATGGAGTTTCATAAATGAGCAGCATAAACCCTCACCTAATTTAGAGTATAAATCTGAGTATTTACAAGATTAGACATCGTCATAGTCTTTTTACATATGCTTTTACAATGCATTCCTTTATTATGAATAATGTCTTTACTGAGAAGGTGGTCAAATTCTGGAACAGAGAGGTGGTTGATGCCCCATGTCTGTCAGTGTTTAAGAGGTGTTTGGATAATGCCTTTAATACCTTTTTAACTTTAGCTTTTTTAGCTTTAACTTTTGGTCAGCCCTGAAGTGGTCGGGCAGTTGGACTAGATAATCATTGTAGGTCACTTCCAACTGAAATTATACTATTCTATTCTATTCTATTCTATTCTATTCTATTCTATTCTATTCTATTCGCTCTATTCTGTCCTAATTATTTATAAGATGTAGGAGTCCTTTTTCTTTTCTTGCTTAAGATCACATTACCCGAAGAAGGCCCTGTCAGCCTTCTAAAAAGCTTGCTTTGTGCAAATGCACAAATTGCACGAATTGCACAAATGCAACCATTGTGTATGTGAACTGCTTCCTTTCTTGCAATGCCACTGTTTAATAAGCATCAGCAAGGCCATATTTATTTCTTGAGAATCTAGGTGAGTATCGGTGAGCTTATGTGAAAGCTAGCTGAGAGCCTGAAAAAATTAACGGTTGGTTAATGATTCTTACTAGGGCTATTTTCTCATTCAAAAGGGATTTCTGTTTACAAATACTGTTTTTGAAAACCCAGCTAGATAGATTGGTAAATTCAGTAGTTCTAGGAAACTATGAAGGATGGCTCAAACTTTTGCAGGACCTACAGTGGAAGAAATGTTTTCTGTGAGTTAACCCAGTGGGGTTCTGGGGCCATAGCTGAGTTCTGAAGGTTAAGCAGAGTCATTTGCTGTAGGAGTAGCACAGAAGACCTCTGGGCAATGGTTTTGAGAATGCTGAGGGTCACTCCCAGAAGTCATTGGTAGCCATTCTGGGATAGTTTATCCTTATAGATGATATTTTCAGAGAAATTCCCTTCGTCCATGCTCAAAGATGACTACAAGCTGCCTAGTACTACACAGACCACTTGCTGAGAAGCGGGATATGCCAGCTTGGATTTGGCAATTCACTAAACTTCCCGCTAATCTGGGAGTCTGCACAGAGTGAACTTGAATCTGTGTGCAAAACACCATGGTAGCCATTTCCTCTGCTGGGACACATTGCGTGAGGATACCCTTCCACATTGCCTTTAAGTGGTGAGAGATGGGGTGAGTGACCACCAAGTGAACTATTTGAGTGGCATTAAAAAAGAATTATACCTGGATTTAGAAGAGTGAATGATTGAAAATAAAGGTTATCTGTCTTTTTTTCTACAAACACCTATTGCTTAGTTAAGAAAGCACTTAGAGCAAGCCTTAGCCTCCTCCTGTTCAAGCCCTTGAACAAGCCCAGTTCCTCTGGCCTAGAAATGTCTCCCATAAGGTGAATGCTGAGCCACAGGTTACCTACCTTATTGGCAGGTTCCCACAAAGATCTTGAAGGAACAAAGACATTTTGTCAGTACCCCAAGCTTGTTGGAACCTAGGATATCCAGCATGTAAGCTGCCTGTGAGGTTTTGAATCCACTGCAAATTTTGAGTAAGAAAGAGAATCAGAAGTAATTTTTCTTTTTACAAGAGGCAAGAGCTTTTCTTTTTCTCCCGAACAGTATTACTCCTAATTGACATTTCAAAAATTAAAGAGTCTGCAACACTGTTATTTATTCCTATAACACTACTTAGGAAATATTGATTTATTATAAGGAAATTAAAGAGCTATCTGTGGCAACAATGCAGTTGGAAGAACATATTTCTGTCTAGAAATCCTGTACTACATAAACTTCCAAATTATGTAAATGCCAAGATCCATGGAAATTAATTAGTCACACTGAGATCCATAAAGATTAATAAGTTCAGAAAAATAAGAGAGAGGTAAATAGCCAGTTAAAGGGAAAACTACTGGAAGTGACTTGATGGCAGAAGTGAAAAGAGATGACCAACTAGATCCATAATATATAAAAAACCTAAGGAGTTATTTTAAATTGAAAAACATCTCTGGAGGTCATCTAGTCAAACTCTGTCACTCACAATGGGGCCAGCTTGGATTAGTTTGCTCAGGACCATGCCCAGATGAGTTCTGTACATTCAAGGATGGAGATTTCAGTCTTTCTGTTAGCATAGTCTAAGTACAATTAGCAGCACAGATAAACAAAAGACACAACATCTTTCTTCTTTCTTTTATTAAAAGACATTGCAAGATCAAAGGTTTCACGAAAAAATAGAAACTTACAAATTGTGTGAATAGTTGTAATGCACTCATAGAAAGACATCAAATGAAAAATGACTAAGATTCTGTACTACTATCTGCAATATAATCCATTGGCTTTATTCTGAAAATATTGTTGCGATTTTTGAGTAAATAAAAAGCCTAGCATTACACATGCTCGCATGTATTTACCACTTATTTAAAGCAAAAACTTTACCATGTATTTTTTCCAGAGAAATTAGTTCATCCCCATTTTGAAAAGTCTAGTAAGAAAACATTCAACACCCTCACTGGAATTACTGTGAGTTGATGCTTCTGTTGTAAAAAATTATCCTATGGAAATCAACAAACAGTTTTACAGAGAGTTATACAGCCATACTAAACATGCTTCTAGGTTATGCTGCATTAGACCTTCTGGATTAGCAAAACATTTTGATAATAATGGCAACTCTTCAGCTGAAGCTTAAGCATTTCATACTTTAGATTAAAATGCTGTAACCTTTGAAAAACAAATATCCAGTGTTACGCACCTGAAAACATCCTTAACCAAATGCTAATACTCTCAAAGTTAATGCAACTTCAAATTGAAGCTGCAATGTCTGTATTTTCAATATCCCCATGTCAAATTTAACTCCTTAGAATGCAGTGTGACACACAGAAAATTAATCAGTTTATGTATTTACTCTGGGTATCTTCTTGCACATACTGTATTACGAAGCATCTGATCCTACAAAATGATACCCACAATGGGACTCATGTGTAGATGGCCTTTTCGAGGTAAGCACTCTTTGCATTGTAAGATCTGTTGTAAAGTAACAACCACAAAGGAAATGAGAGGAATCCTGTTACTGGCTTATATCCATTCATCTGAATTTCCCAATTCAGCAACATCAGAGCATAGTCAGAGGAGATATGTTCACGTAAAGAAAAAGTAATTTTTTTCAATCAGATATTAAAACAGTATCTGTTAACTTATTTCTGGTAGTCAGTGTATCCAATTACTGTTTGACTTTATGAAGTGGGAGTTGGTTATCAGTGTTAGGTTAAGCACTGTTAGCTCACTTATAAAAATGGCAAGGTGGAAAGATTTGGAAATCTCTACCGTATCTCCTATTTTAAACAAAGCAAAATGAAAGGAGGTATCAATTCTGTTGAGTGATAGAAAGAAATAAGATTGTCCATTAAATATCCATTCTGTCATTATCATAATTTACTAAGATTTCCATTGAAAATAAGAATAATAACAATAATAAGAAAATCACAGTTCTTTGTAGATTTTCTTATTACTGTGCATCTTCAAACTTCTTTAGTAAATAACAAGCATCAAGTTTAGCTCCCAGTTTCAACACAGGCATCCATGTTGACCCACTGCACTGGTGCTAGCACTGAGTTATCATTTACAAATCAAAGGAAACACAAATGACCAAGGCAAAGTAAAGTAAACAGAAAACATGCTTAAAATCTTCTATAACTCAAACTATCCCAAGAATTAGTAGGAATCCACTTCAAGAAGTCTGCTAAAGGCTTTTATATCTTTTATGCAAACAAAAATACGATGCATTTCTAAAGTTTTGCTTCAATATTAGTACTTAGTTGTACAGTACATTAAGTGTACAGCTTTTGCCATTTTACTGTAACCTCTGTAAACTCACAATTATATTGCATCATATGAAAGGTTGTGAACCCTCTGCAATCCCCATTATATCTACTGAATGCAGCAGAGTGGAACTCTCATGTTGGTACAGGAAGTTAAGAGGCAGTAGACATATTGGGTGTCCAGCCCATTTGATAAGCCCGTTCCAATGTCCTCTTGCAATCTTGTAGTACAGTACTGAAGGTTATATGTGGATACTGCTGCACTAGCTGCTCCACTGTGGCTTCATTCACCTGCAATCAAATAAAAGGATCTGTGATGTGCAAAAAGTGAATAAGAAGGACAACATTCTGCAAGCTAAATAAATGATTGAACTTCAGACGCCTGGGAGGAGTGGCAGGATTGGCTCTTCACTGATGCTATAGGTTTGGGTGCATTTATCACAAATAAATACACAGAATGTAATGTTCTGTTAGAGGGAAAAAAAAGCACATCTTGATTTTATTGTAAAGGCAGAAGTTTTATATAAAATTCTAGTAAATATTGTTTGACTATTTGTGATTGAAAACAAACAAGAAAGAAAAACAGTCTCCATGTGAAAACATATTTGTTTAGAAAAATGCAACAATGTTTAACAATCTATTGAACTATTTTCATTCCATGCTTGACTATGCCGGCCACTCACAGAGCCCCAGACCTAATTATTCAAAGAAAAGCCGTCCTGTACTGCCCAGAGAAGAGATTTGTATCTTGAAATAGAAGCATATTTATTCAAATTCACTCAAAGAGACATAGGTTTGGAATGTAAGATTTTATTGGCTTTGGAAAACGAAATTTGATTAAATCAATTAATTTATGGCAAAGTTATGATACTTCACACATACTAAGTAATAACTCCACAATTAACCTTGCTGAAATTAACTTGCACTGTATGGTAGCTATCAGTGTGGTGGCAATGAAAAATAACATGACTAGACATGGGGAAAAAAATGCAAACTATTCTATATTGCAGGTAGATCAATTTAACAATGACAAAACTTTTCCAAAGGTTAAAAGTCCTGCATGTCGTCACATACATCACTGGTAGGAGTTTTTATTTTAGCCTTTTGGTGTGAGGCTAAAGCTACACAAAGGGTTTTGTGGGCAGAAATGCTGGGATCAATAATTAAAACATACAAGCTTGTCAGGTCTGGGATGTCCCTCCTAAATCTTAGACATCAAAGGTAGCTCCTTTATTCTTGATTAGACAAGCCAATCAGATGAGCCTACCTAAACCTAACACCTTTACTATTGCAGTTGTGTGAGGGGATTAATTTTTCAATTATTTTTAAGCTTATTGCAGTTCATATCACAGAAGTAGACAGCTTTCTTCAGTCTTTAGATAAATAAAAGATTAACCTAGGAACCATAACTTCCAGGTAGCTCTCTTTGAAATCTTTGCTGAACACTTGGGCATTTTAAAATTCATCGACATTACATTTAAATACTGAATCACCTGTACCAGTAGGGTGTACAACCGATATTACAGTTTGCTTTTTTCCCCACAGTGTTTCACATTCAAGGCCAAAAGTAAAAAACTAGACTATAATGTTTAACTACCATTAGAAAGATGCATCTTGGGAATAATATTTTAAAGCACAGTGACCACAGAATCTAATAATATTTTTGTCCTTAAAAGATAACAAGGAGTGCATCCTTCTGAACAGTGATTGCACCCAATGACAAGGATAAATGGAAGGTTTAATATCCAGTTCTTCTGCTTTGATAATAGAAACACTCAATCTTCATCGGAAGTTTCATCTAACTGAGACTGACTTGGATAGAAAACTGGTTTAAGTTCCCTTCATAGGACAAACTGAACTTTTTCGGCAAATTACTACGTTACAGTAACATCTTCCAGTGCTAAAAACCAAGAAGTGACTTTTAATAAATCAAAATGAAATCAGAGGTAGTACAAGTCCTTAAAAATATTTGATATTTATAGCTGAATACATACTTTGAAAGTATCAATCAGCAACACTTCATAAAAATGTGGCTTGGAAGGGAAGAATCCCCTTAAAGTAGCAGTAATTGCTACTTTTTGCCTATTCAAAAACAGTCAAAAGCATCTTTTCTTTAAATCTGTGGTGCAGAGACGCATGGCAGAATCTATCATACTACCAGAAGAGTCTCTTAATGGTTACCTCAGCTACAATGAAGATGCTTACTGCAGACAGCTGTTCATTCTGCTCTTTCTTAATGGGAAACTGAAAGAAGAGATACTGTTTATCTACTAGGTATCTGCAAATATTACTAGTAGATAGAGGTTATTATGATTTGACACATACCTGTTGGGCTTTATTTGTTAGAATAGCATGGATATTAGAGCTTTAGAGCAATATCAGAAGAAGATTTTCTGTTACAGGAAAAAAATAATAAGCAAATTTGTTACAAAGATGATGTTCAAACACAGAAAGATATGTAATGATCTCCATATCCTGGTGTCTTTGACTCAAGACTGAACACATTTTCAGAAGCTACAGTCTAGCTAGATATAAGCTAGCGAATGTGTTATGAGTTGAACAAGTGAAATAGCATGACCCATGATAGGAAGACAGATGATGTTACAATGCTATCTTTTAGTCTTAAAACCTATGAAGAAATCTAGAGAGAGCTGGTTAATATTCAAGAAGCGCTTCCTCCAAGCTCAGGATCAGTGCATCCCGATGAGGAAGAAGTCGAGCAAAGGAGGCAGGAGACCTCCGTGGATGAACAAGGAGGTCGCAAAAAAACTCAAAGGGAAGAAGGAAGTTTACAGGATGTGGAAAAAAGGACTAGCTACTTGGGAGGAATATAAGACTGTTGTCAGAACATGCAGGGATGCAACACAAAAGGCTAAGGCCCAACTGGAATTAAATCTGGCAAGGGAGGTTAAAGACAACAGGAAGGGCTTCTATAGGTACATTAGGAGCAAAAGGAAGACTAGGGA
>VZSC01002960.1:27869-54471 GCA_013398225.1 Steatornis caripensis
GAACTTCTTTACTGTGAGGGTGACAGAGCACTGGAACAGGCTGCCCAGAGAGGTTGTGGAGTCTCCTTCTCTGGAGATATTCAAAACCTGCCTGGATGCATTCCTGTGCAACCTGCTGTAGGCTAACCTGCTTTAGCAGGGGGGTTGGACTAGATGATCTCTAGAGGTCCCTTCCAACCCCTACCATTCTATGATTCTATGATTCTATGATTATCAATAGTTAAATGAATTATGATGCACAATTTGGCTGTGTATTGTGAACAAATTCCTTGACTGTTTTCCCTTCCTAGATTCTCATTAATCATTAAGGCATAAGTACCCTATGACAAAGAAAGAGGAAAAAGTAATTTTGAGAGGTATTTTAACTACAAAGTAAAGCAATATTTATGCAACAAACATTCTTCCTTATAGAAGTATTTACAGAGTAGTATAAGCAAAAGAGTCTAAGATAAATTAAGGTCTAACTGTTAATATTTCTGTCAGTCTTCTTAGTTGTCTTTGTGTTTCTGTAGAACATTTCTGAGTGGGCTTGTGGATTCCTTGTATCCTTTCTCTTTATGCTCTTGAGAACTTGAATCAAACACCTTGAACCAAAACTTCCAAAGATAATGTTTGAACTATGCTGAATTTTCACTCTTGTTTCTCTTCTATTTTCTTGTATTTTACTAAACATTTTCTTGAATAGTAAATAGAACATTCTTGTGTGTCCTCATCTATTGCTAGCTGCATTAGAGACTTCCACATTTTCCAGTCTTAAAGTGTTTGTTTAGATTTTTCAGCAATTCTAATGGCTATGGTACACATCTGGAGGAAGTATACACCATATTGTCTCATCTTTCAGTAGAAACATTCTGTTACAGCACAAACAAAAGTTGCATGTTTGTTCACAATCCCTCTCACCCACACGGCTCCTCTTCCAGAAAATGTCTTCAGAAAGACTTTTCATTATAGTTACTCAAGCAGTATGTAATCTGAGTTCTGTTTCTCTTCTGGAACAAAAAGAAAATTTTTCACTAATACTTTGCAGGTAATACAAATTCATCTTCCTCAACACTTTTTTTTTTAATATTCAACTCTCATTCTAATTTGTATGATATTTTAGAAAAAAATGCATACAAATGTATAAGAAAGCTATAAGGACAGTAGTGATTTCTTCTGCTGTTTTCCATTCCCCTTCCTCTTTCCAGAACAATACTTAAATAAATACTGAAGAACAGATATTGAAAAGGGAAACAATTTATATTCAAAAGCTTTAATACTAGTAAAAGAAAGAACAACTGAAAATAAACTGGTTAGTTGAGTACTGTGTTATTCCTGTGTTTAACATTAACTGGATATTTGACTTCAGGTAATTGTAGTTTCACGAGGCTATAAATTCTCCATAATTTGTAAAACTGATGCTCTTACGAAGGTTTCAGTCAGTGGAAAAAAAAACCAAAAACCTGAAGAAAACTGCCGGTTCTTGCTAAATAAACATTATGATTCAACTTCATCCTTCCAGTATTCTAAAATACTTAAAGAAATTCACAGTTCCACCTCATTCCCTTGTTTTCTGGCACTGATCCAAACCATTATTTAGATGATCTAAATCCCTCATTTTTAATCCCTCTAACTCCCACATTTGGACTGCAGCAGATTGTATGAATTATGAGAAGAAACTTCCACCAAGGAACTGTTCTACTTCAGAACAAAATTATATGTTACTTTTCTTTATTATTTAGTTACAAGATAAGTAATTAAGTTAAATATGTCTACGTGCACCTTACAGTGATTACCTACAGACAGATAACACTACTAAAAATGTACCCATGCTCAGAATGTTCTTTTTAAAGTCAATAAACTCTTTTAAATACTCCAAATCCTATTTCATTATTGTGCTGTTTATTCAAAGCTTTGCAATGCAAAATAATAGATCACTGGAACAAAATTGGAATTGTTTTAAATGAGTATTCAAAAACTGATATCAGAAAGCTAAGCAAAGTCAAGACCACATTAATTTCTGCTTACTATAAAAATAAGTTACACACACTCAGTGTGACTAGTGTTGGGTTTAATAAAGTCTTTAAATGGTGATTGAAATAGAAATCGACAAAAGTGAAATAAAACAACAAAAACTTCATCATCTTCCTTACTGGTATTATCTAAATATGGACAACAAAAACTTAGGAGTTAAGTTAGCTTCATAGACGTCCTGAATGGTTACTGGAGGAAGAATTATTCTATCAAGGGTTGTTTGCTTCTTTTTCTCTATACTTACAAGTGTGAAATACTGTAGATCTAACTTGTGGGTAGCCAGATTTAGGCTAATTTTGTTAGCACATGGCTTGTGTGTATTTCTGTAGAATTTTTATACTTCCAACAAATTACTTTTATCAATATATCTATGAAGGTATATGTCTACCATCAGATATGGAGATACATATGGAGATAACAGATGGAGAATGAGGTTTATGAACTTGTAACATAAGTGAAATAACATAGATGAAAGATTTTGAAAAATATGTACTTTTGCCCTATCTATTCTTGTTTTACTGGAGAGAAGACTGAAGTCAAAACTATCCTGCATATAAAATTATTTTTATATGAAAAAGTGATTTATTTATTTTTAAATTTTAAAATTAAAAGTAGTCCTAGTTTCAACATGGGCTTCTTCATTTTACACAGTACTCCATCCAAGGATCTTGGAGGAGAATGAGTCAGTTTTAGTTCTTTTATTTCCAACTTATTAAGTGAAAGAATTGACATGCTACTGTTACAAGAACTGTACATTTCCTCCTGATGTGAAGAGTTGCATCATTTCTGTGATGTTATTTTGTGATAATGGTTTGAGAAATATTATGGTGATTATGAAAACAGAAAGTACTAACAGCAGTTCCTGAAAGATATGGGGCTATTTGCTGTAAAAATAAATGCTAACAAGCTGCAGAAGTACTCTCTCCTTCTCAGAAAAAATACTACAGCTATCAGCTCATATTTTTCCTTCAATTCAAAGGACATAAACAATATCATTTAGAGTTTTATTTGCCTCAAGCTTTTGCAATCAAAAAGATATTGTTATATGTTCAGAGAATGCTTCAGGTCTGATCAATTACTTTCTGAACAGATTTTTACTCTTTCATCCATACAAGTTACACAGTATCTACATGAAGAAAAGAAAAATTCTACTGTTTCCTGCAATGATGCATTAGTAGGGAGAACAGAAAAGTCTTTTCTCAGTAACAAATTAACAACAAAATAGGCAGTTGTCTTTTGCTTCCTTTTCTCCCACCAAATCTAAACCACAATCTTATTACCTTACTCTTTATAGCTGCCAGTAAAATAGTAATATTTGTTCAAAATGACCACACAGCCATACCTGAGAAATTACCCATTAGTTACCACATGCATATACATAACTTACCAGGTAGCATTGCATATTTGCCCACAATTTGTTTCAGTCCTTTCTAATGACTACTGCATTTGTAATATTAATGTAGAATTTGAACTTTTCTTGTAGAAAACAGTATCAATTTAATATATCATATATTTACATATATTTTACATTGCTGATCCCAAAAAGAGAAAGCTGTTCTTTCTCTGAAGCTTATTACAAAAACAGACTTTGACTGCAGCAACAGCTCAACCATCTATTCTGGAATCATATTCTGGAATTATCCACTGAATTGTCATCAGTAGAAATCAAAGAAGCTTGAATCTAACCAGTAATAGTTGCAAAATTATTAAAATCATCAATATATTAGAGTTTATTTCATGCAAGAAAAACAAGAACAAAAAAAAAAACAACCAAAAAGAGGCTTGCAGTTTAGCTAAATGAAGGCATAAACAGACATAAATTTACTGGAACAGAAGGGCATAAACAAACTCAAACTATAAGTTACGTAGCATCTCTCTTTCAGAGCATTGAGGTTCTGAAAAATCTGCAGATGGATTTCTTGACCCACTATTGACAATGTAACAACACTGAATATAGTAATGGATTCATGTATGTACCTGCAACAGTACTTGAAGACACTACAGGTCCCTTTCATTCCTTTGTTAAAGAAATGTGATCAAATAAAATCCATTCTTCTCTGATGTTTAATAAAGACTTCTCAGTGAGGGCAATATTTTCTTACTTCCAACAGTCAGTACTCAAATTGTCAGTGTCCAGATGCTCAAAAAAAGGATGTAAATAATTTTCATATTAAAGAGCAAGTATTCTCTATGTTCCTACTCCCAAATGGCTAGCTTTTTTTCCAAAAAACAAATATTAACAACCAATAATTTTCTTAACAATATCGTGAGTTACATTTTCAGTAAAAAGGGAAAAACTGAAGAAAATACGTGACTGAAGGAATTATGCACTTATATTTCTAAAAACCCTGGGGTTTTTCCAATATAGTTTTGAAAGCACTTTCAGCTACTTTTCCCATAAATATAAATACCAAAAACCATACTATTCTCTGGAAGTCACTTAAACTCTAAGTGTATGAAATTTAGTATTACACTTTTCCTTATTCTTTCCTACAGACTTTGTTTCGATTTTCCTTATGCATAATTCACAGACCCACATAACTTTTATAGTTGTCATCTATGCTCCAGATACTGCTTTCATGCTCGTCATTTTTCTTCAGTAGATTTAAGGAATGTTACATTGTCCCTTGATGGTCTTTAATTTGCAATTACTCCACATGAAATACTGTACAGACTCACAGTTCTTTTAAATTTAATCTAACATCGAGACATCTCTTGACCTTTGGAGAAGATCTATTCCTCAAAACCACACTTCAAGCAAGAGGATGAAAAAGAATAAAAGTAAAAAAGAATGAGATTCACAATTTCCGTAAATATTATTTTATCTTAATTATTAGGAAGAGCAAGAAGTCTGACAGCCTCTTAACTGAAATTGTGTTGCCGTACTGCAACTACATGATTAAAGTCCAAGATAAAGAGGTTTCTTATGAAAACACATACATTTGACAAATATGTTTAGTTCTTTTCTCCTGTTCCTCTTCTGAAACTTTCCAAAGGAAAATGCATATCTAAATAAATCAGTTTTGATCTAATATTTTAGTTGATTTAAATTTAAGCTTAACATATTCACTCATTTCCATTATCTATCAATTTTCTATATCTTGTTACTATATCCCCTTTAATTTATATGTGAATACTGAAATATACAAATTTTCATTTTATCTCTTGAATAACAATATTTTTTTAAGTTAGTGTCTATGTAGTAGATATTGCCATTACAAAATTTGAGACATTATCTTCAAAATTAAGCTGATACTTTTTCTTAGAGACTCAAAGGCCTCCTGTGGAGCTGAAGTATCCACAGTGAGTAGTCATGGATAAACGTAGATAATATTCACTTCTTTTCTACTTACACAATTTGCAGTTTGCCTCTTTCTCATTTCCATGCCTGCAGCAACAAAAAGGAAAAAGCGTACCATAAATGCTATAAGCTTTGCTGGAGATGATAACTGTAACTAGAGTTTGAGGGCACCATAAACAATGAAGAAATTTTCTATCACCAATTTAATGTAATATAGACTATTGGTTTTGAGTACTAGCATGTTGTTAATTTATTTTAAGGAGAACCGGTAATCGAATCTAGGTGTTGTGGTTTAACCCCAGACATGGACTAAGCCCCACACAGCCGCTTGCTTGCTCCCACTGGTGGAATGGGAGACAGAATAGGAAGGCTAAAAGTGAGAAAACTCTTGGACTGAAATAAAGACAGTTTAACAGGTAAAGCAAAAGCCATGCATGCAAGCAAAGCAAAACAAGGAATTCAATCACTAGTTCCAATTGGCAGGCAGGTGTCCAGCCACCCCCAGGAAAGCAGGGCTCCATCATGCATGACGATTACCTGGGAAGACAAATGCCATCAATCGAAACATTCCCCCATTTCCTCCTTCTTTCCTCAGCTTTTATTGCTGAGCATGACATCATATGGTATGGAATATCCCCTTGGACAGTTGGGGTCAGCTGTCCCAGCTGCGTCCCCTCCCAACATTTCATGCTGGTGCCCCACTCGCTGGTGGGGCAGTGTGAGAAGACCTTGACTCTGTGTAAGTGCTGCTCAGCAATAATGAAAACACCCCCGTGTTATCAACGCTGTTTTCAGCCCAAATCCAAAGCATGGTACCATGCAAGCTATTACGAAGAAAATTAACTCTATCCCAGCCCAAACCAGTGCATTAGGCTTGAATTGTTACCTGTATCAACACATTCCCTCTACATGAGGCTGAGCTGCCCTGTAAGCAAGCCAGAGAAGGCGCTCTTGAATCATGCTGTAACTTTTACTCAAATCACTGTTGGTTTCCTTTCAGTAGATACCAAGACTGCTGAGCCAAAAGGAGAACTCATACATTCCCAGCCTGACTCTTTGTGGAAACAGGAGTCTTTATGCTTCTACACACAGATTTGATATTTTAAAGTGTTCAAATGTTTCAAAGTTTAGTAATACAAACTGAGCTGACATAATGAACTATTGCTACTTTGAAATGTCATGTTGTTATTTTCCCTTAACAAAAGGGGTTTTACTTTTAAACATACTTCTGGTTAAATATTTTACCACTGCATATTAATGTCTTTAATAAAAAGATTACAGTTTGTTTAGTGACATTCATGTGTTACACATGCAGTAAGAATCATGCTTGTGTTCTGCATGCTGAAAGCATATCTCAAGGCCGTTTAAGAGAACACCATTTCACAAATGTGCAGATGGGGAAATTGAGACAACTGAAGGACAAACTGTTCCTCTGACTTCACTCTTCTTCTGCAGTCCTACTCTCCATTTAGAGGTGGAATGAGCTCAAAATCTAACAACAGAAAACTTCCAGGGACTCTGCCATGAAGCTTTTGTACATACTCCTTCAGCAAACAAACCATAGGTATACATGTACTGTTTAGCCAGAGCTGCTTCTGGCTCTTAGTGTGCACAGAGGTTGCAGCAATTCCTTTTTCTCTTTTTGTACACACATAGAAGACATACAGTACATTCTGTTCAGTACTTCTCACCAACTGAATGAGCTAAAGAAATAATTTTCTGCTACTTGTTCTTTAGCTTCATGATTTAGTTCTGTTTATTGTGGGTCTCAGTGATGAAATGGATGTCATTTTTGATTGTTTTGTTACTGCTGAAGGGACTGGCTGGGTGAGATGGTCTCGTCTGGAAGGTGGAAGTGAATTGCTTTTTTTCACAGTGAATAATTGAGTGTATTCAGGGAAACAAGATTCAAGACATTGTAGAATATGAGGGGAGAAGGAATGTGATAGCCACAATGATAACATCCTGCAGCTAGCAGAGAATTTGTTGAGATGGGCAGAGAGCCAGGTCTCAGACGCAAGGAAAGAACTCTTGGAGACGTCAGAGGGAAGTGGTCAGACTCTCTATGTCTTCCTCTTATATTTCTTTCACAAGAAAGAATGGTGAGAAAAGATCATGCAAAGTTTTTTACTTTTTGCATGTAAACTTTTCCTGGCCTAGCTTCTGTAGTTAACTTCCAAGGGATTTTATTTCGTTGGTTTTATGGTTTTTTTCATTCGGTGTGTCCCCCCCCCCACCTCCTTCTGTTTAATAATAGATTTTATTAAAAAAAATGTAAGATTAGTTTAAAATACTGTCTTTTTGAAGAGCTAAGTATAGAACAAAAAACTAGTTATCTTTAGTTAATTTAGGGTCTTGACATTTCATTTTTAGATATCTTGGAGGCCTGAGCTGTGCTTTTATTTCAATAAACTGACCCAGGGATTATCTTTAGGTTTTCCATTTTATCTGAGATTAATTTTCTAAAATCAACATCTAGGTATGGCTTTTGTTTCCTGGATAGGCTTATAGAACTGGGTTTTTTTGTGTGGTGGTGTTCTTTATTCTTGTGATTATCACAAGTTTTGTCACTATAGTCTCAAGGATGAACATATTACAAGCAGATGCTCTTTTTACTTGACTTAAGTAAAAAGCAATAAAGAATGGCATCTCCAATGACATCTTTCTACAAAATGGGTGAAGTTTTGGTTGAACTACCCAATATGGAAATGGAACAGTAAAGGTTAACCCTGTCATTTCCAGATCCCTGAAGATATCTGCTTGTATATAACTAAGATCTGACAGATAAACCATTTCTGGGATCATTCTCCATCTAAGCTGCTAACTGCAAGCCTTGCCTTTTCATCTCTCTCATTCTTCACTTCAAGACCTTCCAGTCCCTGCTTAAGTCTAGAGAAGATTGCCAGAGTGTGAAAGACATGCTGCTGTGGGAAGCACCAGCTGATGTTCCAGCACAGAGTGTTCCCACAATATTTTTACAGATTAAACGTGTACAAGATGTAGTTTCTTGTGAGCATGCTTTGCCATCAAACACGAACAATAGGTCTGGCTCAAAAAAGTCTTCACAAGTTCTTTTCTAGAAGCTTTAAAGGATTTGAAAGTGGCTGTGTGTCTCTACTTATCAAACATTTGAAGGAGGAAAATCTGTCATTTACCAACAGCTGTTCTTCTTCAAAATATGTATATACATTTTCACCATTTTTTCCTGTCTATTTGTCTTACAATGATTCTAAAATGCGTGACTTTCTAGCTGGCAGGAACTAAAAGAGGACGCCATGTGGACCACACACAGAGGAAATGGAGCCTCAAATGGAGACTTAAGAATAATTCTACAGTAAAAAATTCTGAATAACATTTTTTTATGTATAAGTAACCACAAGTGTAACTTAGATTCTACTCACAACACTTCCATTAATGACCTCTGATGACACTGCCATCAAGACTGGCAACTAGAACAAAATATAATGACTATTTAGGGGATGTGCGTAATTACCCCTTCAGAAGAGTCCTGTGTCAATTAAATTCATTCTTACAGTTCCTCAATTAACAATAAATTTCAGTCACTACTGTTCTGAGGTTAATTAAAAACAACAGCCTGAAAACTCAGGTTAAATCAAAGAAATACTGGAGAACAAAATCATCTTTGCTGTTTTAATATAACTTAAAACTTGCCTGCCTTTTCTTGCATAGAAAGACCTTAATAGCAAGTTGTGTCAACAGTGTAGTACCACTGAAACCAGAAAGTTTAATATTTTTGTCAAAAATTAAACTCATAATTAATTTTTCCCATTTTTTGGGGGTGGAGGTGGCAGATGAGTGGAGGGAATACAGATCAGAAACATCCATTTTCTATATGTGTAATTTCACAGCTATGAAATGTTGTGGGCAAATTTCACTGGAAATCATATAAACTAATCCCATGAGTCCAATGCTCTTCCCGTGTCATATTGCTCAAATATTTTTTTCTCTGTTAATGCAAGGTTCAAATACACAGTTTTTCCTTCCTTACTTGAGGAATGCTTAATCTAAGATAGTAATGTCGGTAATATTCCTTTTCTTATTAAAATTAAAATCCCTAGTAATCTAATAAATCAAAATGTACTTTAGTCTCCATGCTCCTACTTATTTTATCCGTGTTGCTTATATATTAGGGTAAATTTTTCTAAAAATAAGACGTTATTTTCTTTTTGTTACTTAACTGAAGAGATCTTAACAAAACAAAACAAAACAAAACAAAACCTCAAGTTTCAGACATTTGTGAAGGAAAGAAACTCTTTTAAAATCCTGAGGTTGGATAACTAAAGTCTGTAGAATTCAAACATATTAGACTTCTTATGTTGTTACTTCAAGCTATTATCAATAATGGCTTATTTTGATAGTTTTGAAGTTGAATCTCACTTTGTCATCTTGCATAGTGTTACAGAAATAAACTGTATAGTCTGTTACACAAACTAACTAAAACAAAAACCTTATTGTTAACAATTTCCCAAGAGAAAGTGCAGCTATTCTATGTGTTTTTCTTTTTTCAGCTAAAATGTCATATTTGCAAGAAACTAAGTGTAACAAGAACATTTCCATGTTTTTCAATATGCTTACCTGTCTTGAAGGAGTGAAGATAATATATAGTTCAGACATGTCTCCCTCATTATTTTCAGAGTTTTATTCACAACTGACCTTTTGCTGATTCATAATGAGGCATTTAGAAATGTTTTAAGTCTTGCAAAAAAGCAAATGAACCAGTTTGCAGACTAATGATAATGTTCATGAGAAACATCAGCTATTGCCTGAAAACAAAAGGTGATTTACAGGGAGTAATATATAAAAGACTCAATGAACCCCTGTAACTTCTATATTACTGTATCTGCACTGATTTTACTACAGTTATCAGTGACAGGCATTTGTAAATGAGAAGAGAGTCATACATCCCCTGCATATTCCTCTCAGATAAACCTGAATTTTAAATCTGAAATATTTTGTGGGTTTGAATGGATGATGATAGGCACAGTTCAAAATAAATTTATATGAAAAATTCATACAGAAATATATAATAATTACTTTTTATTATTAAACAGATGATTCATTTCAGACTTTAGTTATTCAGTGCAAGCTCTTTAAACAGAGAAATTAAAAGTAGGAGGATTTTTTCCAACTCTGTTACCAGAGAAGAGAGAGAACGTAAGGTACTTTATGCTCAGGAGAAATGTGTCACTCTTCAACATGAAAAAAAAGGCTGAATTTCTAGAATTTTTTTAATCATTAGTATTTTACGTTCTAAACTGTGCGTAGAGAAAATACTGCCCAAAATAAAACAGATGTTGACTATTTACATTTGCTGATACTAAAATTTTGTGGCTTTCTTGAAAATTATTCACCTAAAACTGATTTTTTCTCTACAAAAAAGGGTCTGGCTTTTACTAAGCTTTACTTTATTCTTAATGAAATCACAGAACCACAGAACAGTAGGGATTGGAAGGGACCTCTGGAGATCATCTAGTCCACCCCCCTGTGAAACAGGTTCGCCTAGAGCAGGTTGCACAGGAACACATCCAGGTGGGTTTTGAACATCTCCAGAGAAGGAGAGTCCAAAATCTCCCTGGCCAGCCTGTTCCAGTGCTCTGTCATGACCCATGATTAAACATGTTAATTCTTACTGTGAATTAACTATTCAAGTAATATAGATTTTATAAGCCTACTTCACATAGAACTAAATTAATAGGAAATGAAATAAGAGTAAACTAATATTTGTATGGGAAAATCACTATTTCACATTTGTATTAGCAGGTCTCCGTTTACCATCTATTCTGATTGCGTTTTCCATACATTAACTGATAAGTTTACCTGGCTTCCCATCTGCTGAGCTGACTGTTTGCAAGTTACCTGTTTCAATGCTGGTAGGGAGCATAAATTAAGCCATTTGTCATTGTGTGATTGTAAAATGAAAAAAATGTTGATGTTAAAAAAAGTACATATAGGAAACTGCTGCAAAGGAACAGCCAGAGCGGTTACATCCCTGTATTTAACAAGGTTGAATAAGGAAAAGGTTGGAAAAACTCTAAGATAAAAAAATCTAAAATCTCATTATGTTTAAACCAGCCATCCAGATTTTGAGAACAGTGAAACTGGAAAGTGTCCAGTTTATCCTTTTCTTTTTTCTTATTTGTCTCCTGCCAGGGAAATCACAGCAGCAAATTACTTCCTCTCTCTGTGTACAAATGCAGTAAATTTTCCTTAACCCTTCCTTTCCAACAAAATAAAATGACAGAGAAAGCATTCTAACCTAAAATTACTAAGTAGAGAACTGTCAAAACTAGACACACTCTGAATGAGTTTCCTCCACCATTTGATCAATATGCATCTAGACAGTACAATTTTAAAAACATTTTCTGATAGATTGTGTGGCATTCTTTACATAAAGCTGCATGGTATATATTTCATAGCATCTGCTTTTGCAATTTATGAGTTATATGTGATGAAAAGTTACTTATCCTTCTTGTTAGATATGTTTTAGTAAAACATAATTTGGAGGAACGCTTCACAGCTGAAAATTTGTATGCATATGGAAATTTGTAATGGAAAAATATTAGAGAATTGAAAGGTTGAAGATACTAAGTCAAGATTTTTTAGTGTCATTACAAATAGTTTTCAATAACCTTTACAAATATTTTCAAGGATATATAAGGTAGAATTTAAAATTCTGAAAGTCACCAGTTGTGTCTTTAGTATCACGAGAAACTACACGATAAATATCTACTTATAGATTAATCTTTGTCTTTCAGTTCTATTACATCTGGAAAAGATACCTTCTGGGGAAATGAAACATTTTCCTTACCCTTCCTAAATAATTATCTTCTCTACTTCTGTTTCACACAGCTAAGCAATAGGTTATTTAGGGCATGTAATTATTAGCTTTGACCTAGCAATTCCCCTGGCTTCCCCAGCACAGACATACTTATCCCCCAAAATCCTGCTTAGTAATTCACTGGTGTGACACAAAAACAACTGCATGCTGTTCTCCTTTGTGACCATTATCTAACTCAAAGCTACACATTTAACATCTGAAGACTTCAAGGATGAAAAATGGCAGATTGCACTAGACTTCTCCTTCAGGCCTCTAAAATGAAAATGACCTGCCATCTTGTTCAATTCCCTACCGGGAAGAAGGAAGCAAAAAAAAAATGTGGAAAGGAAAGGGAAGAATGAAAAGTTAAGCGTAAGAACAAAGATTTTTCCTAAGATGGAATATCATAAAAGAATAATATTTACTTTATTTTTGACAGCTTAACTGGTGTTCCCCTTAAAATCACAATTATCAGCCTTGCAGTTTAGAAGTCTGACAGAAAGAAATAAAGAAGAAGAGGCTTAACATTTCCAAGGAATCATCAGACTTACAAAACCAGAGAGAGGAAGTATGTAAAGGACTTTTCTGAGCCTGGGAGTAAAAATAATAATTTAGGTTAGAAGAAACCTCTGGAGGTCATGTAGTCTAAAAACAAAAAAAAAAAAAAGAAAGAAAAAAAGGCTAATCAGTGCTTCACAATGATCTGAAGCTGAATGAAACATGATTTGAGTATTTTAAAAAGTGTTGAGAATGCACAAAAATGAGGAACAACGTGACTGGTCTAACAGTAGCATCAGTGATGACAGTGGGACTACCATTGGCTATGTAGAAATAGACTCCCTTTGAAGTAACTAGCAGATTAAATCTTGCCAAGTAGTATCTACAAATGGGTTTAAATGAACAATTACCACAAATCATATGAATAAAATGCAAAGTTTCACACTCCAAACCATTCTCAGTTTCTAGAATTGTGTTAATATATGTTTGTAATAATTGGGCTGCTGCTACCAGAATAAAAGGAAAACAAAAACAACTGGTGGAAGATGTGTGTGGAAGAATATATACGGAGAGAGGCCCTGGGCCAAGGGGACTGCACCCATCACAGACAGGCTGAGTAATGATAATTGTTGCATTTTGATTTGGATGTTAAATATTTGACTCCATATAAAAGTGTTGTGGAAGTTTTTGTCCATAATAGAACATAGCATTTAAAATGTGACAATATTCTTAAAATGAAATGTCTATGCTGAATAAAAAAAAAACATAAAGGAATGTTAAATACTTTATGTAGAACATGATAGTGTTTTGTCTTTATTGTATTCTAGAAGTTCTGCATAAGGACAGGATGAAAAAACAGAAAAAGAAAGACTAATCTAATTGAGCAGCTGCTTTTTTATTTGGGTAAAAACGAGGGCAGAAGAAAAGAAGCATGCAAAAAGTATCAAGGGTTTTGGATAAGACAGCCTGGCAAACTTGCATTTCTAATTATTAACTTGCCCTCCCACGAGTCAAGATCCACAACCTTCTTAGCCTTTGAAGGTTGCAGATACATTTTAATAGGTCTGGTTATTGACAGTAGATCTTTATAGACTCTTTACCTTATTTCATACAATGGGACAGAGAAACAAATGGAGAGTGAAATATAATGAAAAGGAAAAAATATAGTTTTGTAGAATGTCAAAAGCTTGAAACTGTTTGTAACTTTTGTTACAAAACAAAAATAAATGACTTGGGGTAAAAAGTCTTTTGTAATTTTCCAAACATTTTTTTTTTTTATCTTAACATTAACATGAAAATGTAGATTGTCTGAGCAAAAATCTATATCCTCTATTTACCTTTGCTATGTACAGTTCTCATATTGAAGCCTGAAAGTGAAACATGGAGAAGTCTTCAAAGTATGAATGTAATGATTTTTGCCACAAGAAATGTAAACACTTGCCAGTTACATCTTCAGCAGCAGTTACATCATTCCTTCAAAGCTTGTTATGAATATAAGAGAAGAAGAAAACAGATGTGTGTATTTTAACTGGCCTAACCAACTCCCGAACTTGGAAATACATTGACTAATTTAGATACAACACTCTTAAATAGCTTTTAGCATCAATTGCTTGAAAGAGTTTAGCAGTGTTTCAAATTAAGGTGTTTACATTAAAACAGAATCTCATTCTGCGATGTCAGTTTTGTTTTCAGAATTAGTGATTATTGTAGTGCTGCCTAATAAAGATCTTAAAGTTACTTCTTTTCTTCCACAATTTCCATCACTCCCTTCCTCAGGGAGAACTTAAAACAAAAGGTGCATGTCCAGTATGGATATTGGCTCCAATGTGTTCCTCTCCATAGTTTGCAGAGAAATATCTATTTCACTGCCAATGTTTCCACTGATTCCAAAATATCTGCTCCGCTGTGGTCTCTTCCACATGCTGCAGCGGTGCATCTGCTTCTGTATCATCTGCAGCACCTCTCTCCTTCTTCTCTTAACTTGATGTTTTGTTGCTTCTTACAGGTTTTTTTCCTTACTCCCCACTACCGTGTGGCATTTTTCCCTTAAATATGTTTTCAAAGCACTGTTCTTTCTATGACCTCAATGAAGCTATGCTAACATATATCTGCTAAAGCTGTGAGTCAATATAACCAGTATTGTCAGTTTTCCCCACAGATATTACACCCACAAATATTTAAACAAATTTATTTCATAAGCTTTCAAAAGATTTTTTTTTTAACTTTCTCATTTCCATCCATAAATATAATCCAAATGTCCTTGGGAAAACCAGAATAGACAGAATAAAACAAAATCATTTTGAACATGGTTTTCAAAATACTGTGACATATGGATAATTAGCTAGCAAATGAGTAATAGGATAGCTAGAAAGATGACATTAGCTAGCATCATTCATACAAAATGTACTTCTAAATAATTGTTCTTCTTTGTAATTACATTCTTATGCCAACTAAGCACCATACAGCAAATCAATCAGGCTGGACATCTGATTAGAGACAACAAAAACAGTAATGGAAAAATCAGGACACATCCTAATGGATCAAAGGATTTTTTTTTTTTTAAAAGAAGCATATATTTTAATCATTGTTCATCCAACATTTAATTCAACTCAACTATACTAACAAATCTGCATATTTTAAAACTGTGCTTCAGTGTTTGGTTAATTTATGGTGTCACATTTATATTTTGGAGTAATATAAAGGCTACTTTTCAGAAGAAATTATATATCTGATCAAACTAAACAGTTTTCCATATTACACTTACATACAATGAAAGATAAAAATGCTATTTTATATTAGATTCTTATTTAGAAAAAACCAAAATTCATCTTCTCCAGGTTTTTAAAATTCTAATTACACACTGGACTGCACATCTGTAAAATTTCAAACTAAGAAAACCAAAAAGCTATAAAGACAATTTTTTCTCAGGTCCATGCTCAACAAAATCTTAGTCATGCCTAAATTTTTGCCATGCTTATTTGGCAAAAACATTAAGTTAATTGGATTTAAGAAAATATTTGAAAATATCTTGGGTGAATCAGAGCCTTTAATCAGTATTTAGATTTCATGTCTAAGGCCTTAACTCTGAAGAAAATCCAAGGTCACCTGTACATAATTAACATATATTTGTGTATTCTCAGCTCAGTGTTACAATTGAATGGAGAAACTTGACAACCTCCTGGGATCTCAGAAGAGGATTTTGGAGAGTCCTATGAGAGAATCATTTAATTCTGTTGAAAAGGAACTAAAAATGACTGTGTCTTCTGTGGCTAAAATAATGAAAAAATTATTCTTATTCAGAAACCTTGAATGCATTTGATCAAGCTATATCAGAAGACACATGCTGATCACAAAGAGGTCCCTCTTCCAATGGTTTTTAGTGATTTCAGAAACCTAATTATTTTCAAAGTACACTTTTGTCTGAGCAAATTAACCTTTAAAGGCACTGCTTATATATAAGATACAGATACAATAGAGGAAGTCTCATACACAGAGATGTTCAGCTGAGAGAAACTGTACTTATTTTCAAGATTTCTCATCAAGAAACTTTAGTGCCCTGTGTGGGAGGAATTAGTACCATGCAAGTGTGGCCACCACTGTAAGTGTGGTGATGGGAATCATCACTATTACTGGGGTAACGGGAACACCCTGAACAGAATTTAGAAGATCCTTGTTATCCTCCAGCGCCGCCAGGAGACAGACTACTTGGAAACACTTGGAAACAGTCCCACTAACCTATAGCCACTACTCCACATACATGCCAACTTTGTTGAGCAGTAGTAGACACCAAAGCCTGTTTTTCCAGCATTCTGATGCTGACAAAATAGGCTCATGATATTGTCATATTACCCTGGCATGTGGCTGAAGGCACCCATCTATTTTGTCTTGCAAAGGACTCAGGTCTGAGGATCCTATGTTGTCCTTGACATTCCAGTGCTTCCCACTTCTTTATATCACCACAACAACTTTTGACTTACCTAAGAATTTAGAACAGATTTACCACTAGATTTTTATGTAAAATAAGCACTTCTAAAAAAAAAAAAAAGAAGAATCAAAACACTTTTACACTTTCCAATTTTGTAAGCTAGGCTTCAATAAAATGTAAATTAGGAGTAGACAACTTCATAATACATATGCTTAAAAAAAACCATTAACATAAAAATCTTTAAAGAGTATTCTTCCTTTTTCATTGTCACCTCATAGGACAATTTCCTCTTTACTTGTTCTCTATCCATCAGTTTCAAGCAGCTTTCTGTTTATCAGCAAAGTCTAGGCAGTTCCCTCTGATACGTTGGAAAATATTCTTTCCCCCTCCCCCTGCATCTGAGTCTCAGTTTATAACTTCTTCCTTTATGTACTTGTGTCACTGTTTCCCCACTGGTAGTGTTTCTCACCACCAGATTCATCTTTGTTTCAGAATTTTCTGCTTGCATGCACCCTTTTAGCAAAGTGTCACATAAAATTACAGGTAAACAAGCAGATTAATTACAGCAACTTTTGCTTTATTCAGTCCAGTTTTTAATTGCTCCATTTAAGAAATTTGCATTGAAATATGGATCTTGTAAGTTTGATCATTAGTATTTTATGTCATAATAGACAATGAAAATTTTCATTTGTGCTGTTTCAGACCTGTTCGTCCAATGCAGTGTTAGACAAATATCAAACCTACTTTGCTTATTTAAAATCTCCTGATATTTGTAAAAAACTATGTGTATTGAGTTTTCTTGGCAAGGTTTTTTGTATTGAGGGGTTGCAGAGGTGCCTTCTGTGAGAAGCTTATAGAAGCTTCCCTCATGTTTGATAGACCGAATGTCAGCTGGGCTGATGGGCTTCCCACTGGTCAAGGCTGAGCCAACAGCAATGGTGGTAGCACCTCTGTGATAACATATTTAAGAAGGAGAAAAAAAACCCAAAACCCTGTGTGGTAGCAGCCAGAGGAGAGGAGTGAGAACATGCAAGAGCAACAACTCTGCAGACACCAAAGGCAGTGAAGGAGGAGGTGCTTCAGGTGCCAGAGCAGAGATTTCCTTGCAGCCTGTGGTAAAGACCACGGAGGTTGATGGTTGAGCAGATACCCACCTGCAGCCCATAGAGACCTCATACCAGAGGTGGATGCCTGAAGGAGACTGCGACCCTGTGGGAAACCCATGCTGGAACAGGTTTGCTGGCTGGACTTGTGAGTCCGTGGGACACCCATGCTGGAGCAGTCTGCACTTGAAGGAGTGCACCCCGTGAAAGGGACCCACTGTGAAGAACGGAATCCCATGGGGAGGACTCATGTCAGAGGAGTTTATGGAGGACTGTCTCCTGTGAGTAGCATCCCACGCTGGAGTAGGGCAAGAGCGTGAGGAGTCCTCTCGCCCTGAGAAGGAAGGAGCAGCAGAGACAACATGTGATCTACTGACTGCAACCTCCATTCCCCATCCCCTTGAGCCCCTGCAAGGGAGGAGGAAGAGAAATTGGGAGTAAAGTTAAGCATGAGAAGAATGGAGGGGGTGGGGGCAAGGTGTTTTAAGATTTAGTTTTTATTTCTCATTATCTTACTCTGACTTGATTGGTAATAAATTAATTTTCCCCAAGGCGAGTCTGTTTTGCCCATGGTGGTAATTGGTGAGTGATCTCCCTATGTCCTTATCTTGACCCACAAGCCTTTCGTTATATTTTCTCTCCTCTGCCCAGCTGAAGAGTGGAAGTAACAGAGCAGCTTTCATGGGCTCTTGGCATCCAACCAGGGTCTACCCACCACACTCTATCTGTCTACTCCCAGCACCAGTGTAGTATACATATTAGAAAGTACTTATTCCCCAGTAAACTGGCAGTTCTTAATGTTAAATGATTTTAAAATTTAAATAATATGGTTTACATTTTTATCTCTTTTCGGCTACATAGAATTTTCAGTATTGACATTCTTATTCCTGTATTAATTGATCAATTAATCAAAGTGAAGAAATGGATGAGGCCATTTAGCTAAAATTTAATAAGGAAATAATGTATGGATTATCATTCAAATTATCTTTTCCCATCTCTACCAAAAAGCCTAAGGTTTATATTTGTGAAGCAGAGCGAAGAAAAATGTTATTATTTTTGCTTTTATTTAAATAAAAACATTCACATGACAGTGAAAATGACAGAATCTCAAATGCAACAATAATTTCAGCAAAATCCCAGCTTTAGGTGGCTCGTTGAGCATTAAAGTTCTTTACTTTCAGAATTCCATCAAAAATTAGAAAACTTTTCAAGTGTTTAAATTTTTTAAAATAGTAGTAAAATGCAAAGCATTAACAAGTAGATCTTTAAACAAAGATTTAGATCTACTAGTATGAGATTTATTAAATAAAACCATTTGATAACAAGTATCCTTGGATCTGCTGTGGAGTTTCCATTTTTTCTGTTCTTAGCCCCTTTCTACCTCAGTTGCAATGATGCCTGTCCTAATTGAATTTCATCAGTACAGGTCTGCATCCCCAGAACAGGAGAAAGATGAACAAGCAGCTTATTTCACACCTATCCTTTCTTAAAAAACAAGAATAATATATCGTACAGATACAGTGAACTGAAAACAGCATAAACAACTGCACTTCCATCAATATTAAAGGTAACTTTGGGACAAAATGAATGTATGTGAAAGAATTAGAGAAGTGACTTTCAGCTACTAAGTTGTTCGTAATTACTCATCCAGTTAAGACATACAGGGTTGTATCTTGTCCAGACTTAGAAACAGTTTCTTATATATTGATGTAAAGAACAGTTAGAAGAGAAAGAAACTGAAAAGTAATTCTTCTTTAAAATATTTCTGTAATAGTAACAGAAAGACAATAATAGTGGGAAAAAGCTTGAATTAAAAAAAAGATTTTCATTTGAAATACAAACTGTATCACCCATTAATACAAGCAGGATGAGAAAGGGTGACATACATAAGAAAACTGAAAGGGCAAAGTGAAAAAATGTTTTGTATTATATCCACTTACATGTTACAGAATGTTTTAACTTATATGGAAAGAAAATGCTTGCTACCATAGGGATGTGGTAGTAACTTAAAAAAAAAAAAAGTGATGAGTCAAAAATTCAATAGAATTTTAACAGTAAAAAACAATAGCAATGTAAAGTAAAATTTAAGCAATAAAAGACAAGAGATGTTAAAGATATCTTCTTTTCAAATATAGTTTTTGATGAGAGAGTAATAAGAGAATATGTCAATATTCCATGTACGTTGGCAAAGAAACTTCAGTAGTTATTTATAAACTGCAGACAAAAATAAATACTTATTGTGTAATAATATATGCATTAATAAAATTTTCAACATTTTTCAAAGCAAGTTTTCAAAATGCGTATGTTCAGCCAGCAATAGAATTTTGGAGCAGCCATGTCACTCAAAGTTACCGGGAAGGGCCTTCTGTGACACTGAAGTATAATTATACTGATATGATTAATTTTTTGATTCTTAAACATTACAAAGTAAGCAGGTTTGAATCTGTGTTGGAAGTAACAGTAGCAAAAGCAAACAGAACAGGTTGAGTAACTCAGGAGCTAGTTTGACCTCTACTGATGGTAAGTATGTACAAAATGAGTACACCAATACTGACATTTCCAGTGCCTCGATGACCAAAATGCCTTTTACATCAATAGCTCAGTCCAGGTTTCCAAAGAAAACCTGAGGCATTTATTCCTAGGGTACAGTTGTGTTCTAACTGACATTACAGGCAATACTTTCATTGTTTTAATGAGTCCAAGATCAGGTTTCTGCTTTCTATCATGCAAGTCTTCACATGGAATTTTTTTTCCCTTTAATAAATGTTATATTAGCTAATTTTGTGCTATGTATACTGTTGCAATCTATTGTACCATTAATTTTAGTAATTAGGTATCTTTTAAGTAGAATTTTTTCTATAATTAAATTGCCTTAGGATATAAGTTTAAGGGCACAAAAATGAATATGTATTTTAAAAAGATGTTCTGAAAAAGTCAAGATTTTAATTTTCTAGAGGCAACAATTATTTGCTATGTGAGGTAATCTTTTTAAAGCTCCTAATGGGAATATTTTCCTAAGAAACTCTGGAAGATATGCATTTTCAATCTATATGTTTGGAGCATGAGTCTTCCTTAATTTTACCCCTTTACAATTAGATAGTTTATCAGGCCCTCTTCTGAAGCTCTGTTCCTCAGTGGAAGATTCACTCCCAGAAGCAATTCAGTCTGCCTAGTTAAAAACATATATCACCACAGAAAGAATCTTGCTTTGGGCAAGCACCAATCCTCTTTCCATTGACTAAAGATGGACTTAAATGACTGCTTCTGCATAACCATCTAATTTCTAAATGCCTTGAATTAGATGAAATTAACACAAACTTAAGGGGACAATGAAAACTAATAATTTTTATTGATCACTTCAATCAGTCTAGTACTTAATATTAGACTCCATTTTCAATCTGTAAAAAAATATATTAAGTGTACTTAAGGCAAACTATAAAATAATGTAAAAATATTAAAAAATCCATAATCCTTCTATATGAACTGTGAATGGACAAGAAGTATACAATCAGATCTTCAGTCAGCATGAGTGAACATAATCAACCTACTTAGTGCTATCATACCACTGTGCACTCTTTGAGGATCCAGGCCGAGAAATACATCCACTTTTGTCTTTAAAGTTTTACAGATAGATCATAATCATAATTGTGGCAGAAATCAAGTGTGTGTCATCATTGTACGTGAGGTGCTTACTGAAAGTCGCTTGATTTCAATCCTTTAACAATCTGCATTTCTAAAGAAGTATCAGTTATTTTTTAATTAAAAAGAGCATTTTTTTGTACAAGATTTAGCAGAACCATTTCTTTGGCATTAACACATAAAGACAGAACAAATGTTAATGTTTACTATCTCCTTCCTGCAAAGAAAGTAAATTGAATATGACTATCTAATTAGATTAATTTTTGTTTGCCTTTGCTTGGTCTTTGTCAAGTAGAAACCCAACTGGAAGTCTTTAATTCCACATAAAGTTGGTGGGTTAGGAATCATTATAGCAGCAAAGATTTTTTGCCAAAGTCTACTCTGTACGTAACAGCAAGAATTGAATACCCTGTTACTGCACACAAAGGAATGAGCCGGTGGCAGTGAAGAAGCCAGAAGCCAGGCAGCCTGACAGTAACACACAGTCAAGTCCCTCCTCAGCAGGCAGGTACATAAACTTTAATCTAGTTAATCAGAGCTACAAAAATTATTCTTTTGCAGCTTCTGCATCACAGCCCCACCTTGAAATAGACAGTTTAGTCTTTCATTGCCAAAAGGCAAAAAGAAATAAAGGTCTTTATGTCTGGAAGGAGTGCTGATACAGCAAACAACAGAAAGGGTCCTCGGAGTGGCTCTTTAGCAGAAGAGGCACAAAAGTCCCCACAAAAAAGAAATCAAGTCATAATTATTTATGGCAAAGTTATTGAGTACCTGCAACATATAAAAATGCTGAACAAGGCCTTTCTTTTGTCAATTCATTATGAAATCAGGATTGGAAAGTGTCAGGATTTTTTCTTACACCACACTGGCTAATTTCCAATTATGTAAAATGCAAGAATAAATCCATTGACACTAGTGGAAAGACCTATAGCTGTTCATTAGATGTTATATCTTATGTAGGCCTATGCCTTAGTATGCTAAGGTATAGGACAAGAAGGCGGCTGAGGTACTCAACATATTTTTTTGCCTCATTGTTCACTGGCAACCTCTCTTCCTGCACCTCTTAAATGGATGGGCCTCAAGGCATGGACTGGGGATCAAAGTCCCTCCCACTGTAGGAGAAGATCAGGTTCATGGCCACCTAAGGAACCTGAACATATGTAAGTCTATGGGGCCTGACAAGAAGCATCCCAGAGTCCTGAGGGAATTGGCTGATGCAGTTGCCAAGCCACTCTCCATGATATTTGAAAAGTCATGGCAGTCAGATGAAGTCCCCAGTGAACAGAAAAAGGAAAATATTGCACCCATTTTTAAAAAGAGTAGAAAGGAGGACCCTGGGAACTACCAACCTGTCAGACTCTCCTCTGTGCCTGGGAATATCATGAAACTGATCTTCCTAGAAGCTATGCTAGGGCACATGGAGGACAGGCAGGCAATTCAATAGAGCCAGCATGGCTTCACCAAGGATAAGTCCTGTCTTACCAATCTATGACTTTCTATGATGGAGTGATTACATCAGTGCACAAGGGAAGAGCTACAGATATCATCTATCTGGACTTCTGTAAGGCCTTTGACACGGTCCCTCACAACACCCTTCTCTGTAAATTGGAGAGACATGGATTTGATGGGTGGATGAGGAATTGGATTGTTGCATCCAGAGGGTAGCTGTCAATGACTCAGTGTCTGGATGGAGATGAATGACAAGTGGTGTCCCTCAGGAGCCCGTATTGGGACCAGTACTGTTTAATGTCTTCATCAATGACATCGACAGTGGGATTGAGTACACCCCCATCAAGTTTGCAGACAACATCAAGCTGAGTGGTGTGGTTGACATTCCTGAAGGACAGGATGGCGTTCAGAGGGACCTGAATAAGTTTGAGAAGTGTACCCATGCAAACCTTATGAGGTTCAACACGACCAAATGCAATGTCCTGGGCCTGGGTCAGAGCATTCTCCAGTATCGATATAGGCTGGGCGATGAAGAAATTGAGACCAGCCCTGTTGAGGAGGACTTGGGGGTACTGGTGGATGAAAAGTTGGACATGCGCCGGAAATGTGCACTCACAGCCCAGAAGGCTAAATATACTCTGGGCTGCATGAAAAGAAGTGTGGCAGCAAGTTGAGGGAGGTGATTCTGCCCCTCTACTTTGCTCTCNGACTCTCCTCTGTGCCTGGGAATATCATGAAACTGATCTTCCTAGAAGCTATGCTAGGGCACATGGAGGACAGGCAGGCAATTCAATAGAGCCAGCATGGCTTCACCAAGGATAAGTCCTGTCTTACCAATCTATGACTTTCTATGATGGAGTGATTACATCAGTGCACAAGGGAAGAGCTACAGATATCATCTATCTGGACTTCTGTAAGGCCTTTGACACGGTCCCTCACAACACCCTTCTCTGTAAATTGGAGAGACATGGATTTGATGGGTGGATGAGTAATTGGATTGTTGCATCCAGAGGGTAGCTGTCAATGACTCAGTGTCTGAATGGAGATGAATGGCAAGTGGTGTCCCTCAGGAGCCCGTATTGGGACCAGTACTGTTTAATGTCTTCATCAATGACATCGACAGTGGGATTGAGTACACCCCCATCAAGTTTGCAGACAACATCAAGCTGAGTGGTGTGGTTGACATTCCTGAAGGACAGGATGGCGTTCAGAGGGACCTGAATAAGTTTGAGAAGTGTACCCATGCAAACCTTATGAGGTTCAACACGACCAAATGCAATGTCCTGGGCCTGGGTCAGAGCATTCTCCAGTATCGATATAGGCTGGGCGATGAAGAAATTGAGACAAGCCCTGTTGAGGAGGACTTGGGTGTACTGGTGGATGAAAAGTTGGACATGCGCCGGAAATGTGCACTCACAGCCCAGAAGGCTAAATATACTCTGGGCTGCATGAAAAGAAGTGTGGCAGCAAGTTGAGGGAGGTGATTCTGCCCCTCTACTTTGCTCTCATGGGACCCCACCTGGAATACTGCATCCAGGTCTGGAGTCCTCAGCACAAGACAGACATGGACCTGTTGGAGCAGGTCCAGAGGAAGGCCACAAAAACGGTCAGATGGATGGAGCACCTCTCCTATTAGAAAGGCTGAAGGTTGGGGTTGTTCAGCCTGAAGAAGAGAAGGCTCTGGGGAGACCTTATGGCAGCCATTCAGTACTTAAATGAGGCCTATAANAACACCCTTCTCTGTAAATTGGAGAGACATGGATTTGATGGGTGGATGAGGAATTGGATTGTTGCATCCAGAGGGTAGCTGTCAATGACTCAGTGTCTGAATGGAGATGAATGGCAAGTGGTGTCCCTCAGGAGCCCGTATTGGGACCAGTACTGTTTAATGTCTTCATCAATGACATCGACAGTGGGATTGAGTACACCCCCATCAAGTTTGCAGACAACATCAAGCTGAGTGGTGTGGTTGACATGCCTGAAGGACAGGATGGCGTTCAGAGGGACCTGAATAAGTTTGAGAAGTGTACCCATGCAAACCTTATGAGGTTCAACACGACCAAATGCAATGTCCTGGGCCTGGGTCAGAGCATTCTCCAGTATCGATATAGGCTGGGCGATGAAGAAATTGAGACCAGCCCTGTTGAGGAGGACTTGGGGGTACTGGTGGATGAAAAGTTGGACATGCGCCGGAAATGTGCACTCACAGCCCAGAAGGCTAAATATACTCTGGGCTGCATGAAAAGAAGTGTGGCAGCAAGTTGAGGGAGGTGATTCTGCCCCTCTACTTTGCTCTCATGGGACCCCACCTGGAATACTGCATCCAGGTCTGGAGTCCTCAGCACAAGACAGACATGGACCTGTTGGAGCAGGTCCAGAGGAAGGCCACAAAAACGGTCAGATGGATGGAGCACCTCTCCTATTAGAAAGGCTGAAGGTTGGGGTTGTTCAGCCTGAAGAAGAGAAGGCTCTGGGGAGACCTTATGGCAGCCATTCAGTACTTAAATGAGGCCTATAAGAAAGATGGGGTCAAACTTTTTAGGAGAGCCTGTTGCAATAGGACAGGGGTAATGGTTTTTAACTAAAAGATAGTAGATGCAGACTAGATATCAGGAGACATTTTTTCAATGCAGGTGGTGAAACATTGGAACAGGTTACCCAGATGGGTGGTAGATGACCCATCCCTGGAATCATTCAAGGTGAGGTTGGACAGGGNTAAGTTTGAGAAGTGTACCCATGCAAACCTTATGAGGTTCAACACGACCAAATGCAATGTCCTGGGCCTGGGTCAGAGCATTCTCCAGTATCGATATAGGCTGGGCGATGAAGAAATTGAGACCAGCCCTGTTGAGGAGGACTTGGGGGTACTGGTGGATGAAAAGTTGGACATGCGCCGGAAATGTGCACTCACAGCCCAGAAGGCTAAATATACTCTGGGCTGCATGAAAAGAAGTGTGGCAGCAAGTTGAGGGAGGTGATTCTGCCCCTCTACTTTGCTCTCGTGAGACCCCACCTGGAATACTGCATCCAGGTCTGGAGTCCTCAGCACAAGACAGACATGGACCTGTTGGAGCAGGTCCAGAGGAAGGCCACAAAAACGGTCAGATGGATGGAGCACCTCTCCTATTAGAAAGGCTGAAGGTTGGGGTTGTTCAGCCTGAAGAAGAGAAGGCTCTGGGGAGACCTTATGGCAGCCATTCAGTACTTAAATGAGGCCTATAAGAAAGATGGGGTCAAACTTTTTAGGAGAGCCTGTTGCAATAGGACAGGGGTAATGGTTTTTAACTAAAAGATAGTAGATGCAGACTAGATATCAGGAGACATTTTTTCAATGCAGGTGGTGAAACATTGGAACAGGTTACCCAGATGGGTGGTAGATGACCTATCCCTGGAATCATTCAAGGTCAGGTTGGACAGAGTTCTAAGCAGCCTGATCTAGTCAAAAGATGTCCCAGCTCACTACAGAGGCCTTGAAGTAGATGACCTTTAAAGATCCCTTTTATACCAAACTATTCTATGATTCTATGATTGTAATCTATTCACCACCTCTTTGGATATGTAACATTCGAAAATAATAATGAAGAATATTGCTATAGTTTTTTCCACGAGATAACTTTTCTTTTTCCATTTAAATTAGGATAATCTCCTTCCATGTTCTTCCTAGAGAAGATGAATGTGAAGTCCAGACAGTCTAAACCTGAGAAACCTAGCCAATGAGGAATTTCACAGAATCACGGAATGGTAGGATTTGGCAGGGACCTCTGGAGATCATCCAGTCCAACCCCCCTGCTAAAGAAGGCTCGCCTAGAGCAGGTTGCACAGGAATGCATCCAGGT
>VZSC01002962.1:0-24676 GCA_013398225.1 Steatornis caripensis
CATTTGTACCCACATGAAAGAGCACCAGCGGATAAATATTTCCCTTGCAGGACAACAGAACTATAATAACACTCACTAGCATGCAGTGTATGTGCCTGAATTTTGGCAAAGAATCTGCTTTATTTGATGTTATTTTATATATGCAATCTTCAACAGAAGCATATCAGCTTAAAACTGCCATCTCCTCCAATTGTCTTAAGTCACAGAACCAGCTAGATGAATGCTGGAAATTGTACTTGTTAAAATTGCAAAAAAATTAAATGGCTGTTTAGCTAGACCATTTTTCTGCATCTCTCTACTGACCAAGAAAAGTTTTTATATAAATGAGGTTTTTAATGTACTCATGAGAACAACACTATTCTCATCTAAATATAAAACAAAAAAACCCCATTAAACAACTCCTTTCCTTATGATTCTATATCTGAAAATCAAATAATGTAATCCAAAAAAGAAAAAAAACCCCACATTTTCTCTACAGCATCCAAATGTCTAATGGTCCTCTCTGGTCAAAATAAAGGTTAGAATAAACTTGAAATAGCATAATCTGGTGTCAATCCCAGAGTAAGTGAAAATTGTGTGTGTATTCGCAGACTAATTTATCCCTACCAAGTCTGAGCTGTTTGTATATTACGAGCTTATGGTGTTTGCTGCCTTGTCCCCCAGCTCCTCTGAAAGAATTAAAGTCACAGTATATTCTTCTGAAAACCTGGAATTCTTTACAAGTGTATTGCTGAGTTACCCATGGATTTGTCAGAACGGAATTTTTTCAAGATGCAAACCTTGTGAGGGGAAAGAAGATTCAAATCAAATATAATACAAAACAAACTGCTGAAACATTCATGAAAACATAGCAATATTCAACCATTATTAATCTACTTAAAATACACATAAACTTTACCAAGCTGAACTTACTGTTTGCTACACTGAATCCATCTGTCTCCATCCTTTCCACAGTTTCCTTTTGTGGTGCCTTCTGTATTAAGCTTTTCATAACAAAATTTGTCAGATCCTGAAGACTCTGTTGATGAGGAAAGGGAAAAGGAACATACTTTCCACTGGCAACATGAAAGCTTTGAAAACCTGCATAATTTATTGCAGCAGTTCTCTCTATTTTTTCAATACAAAAGATAAATCTAACCACACGTGTATGCACACAGATGGTATTTACCAGTGACTGCGGTGGGTACCCTGCAGACTCAACTGCAATACCTACAGATGGCTTTTCTAAAATAATGCTCATTGTACAAAATTTGCTCTGAACTTTTAACAAAAAGCAATCTCCACAGTGTCTGTATTGTCTTCTGCATTTGAATTTATCTGTGGTCTAATTTTGTTCACTTCATAACAGTTGCACATAGATTTAATCTAGTTGTCACTGCAATTATTCCTGATCTGTATTTCAGGAGATTAAAGATTTTATATATGACATATACCATAAGCATATGTTCTGACATCAACTCAATGATTATTTTATTTTTTAGGAGTTAACACAGAAAACAAGGTTGAACAGTTAGAGTGTAATTTCTGCTGCTTTTTAGGCGTAGACGTCTGAACTAATAGGTTTAAAACCACAGTTATTTACTAATGAGCCCATTTGTTTCTACTAAAAATCAATTAAAGAAGAAAAGCCCAACAACCGTACAGAGGAAGATAAAATATTAAAGGTAAATAAGACAGGGTAGTTTCAGTGAAATCACTTGTAGAGAAGGCAAACTGAATATTTTAAAATATAAGTAAGATACAAAGAAATTAGTTAACTAAAACATCTATTGCCTTTAATATTATCAATAAATGTGAGGTGGCAACATAAATCTCAAAAAGGCATCAGAGAAAGAAAATGTTGTCTCCATCCAATTTTACACTTACAAGACACCTTTTGTGTTGTACAGCACTAACAATAAATGGTAAAACTCTCTCTCTCCCTCCCATCTTCCCTAGAATGGAGTGATTCTTCTGCCTCAAATAGGCAGCGTCAGCAGTGGCAGTTATGATTAGACAAAATGCACAAGAAAACATGAAGTACTAGAGTACAGGACATCCTGATAGTTCTGCTCTGCTGAACTGTCTCAAAGTCATTACAGAGAGCATTTATCCCCTGTCAGCTGCAAGCAAAATCCATTGCAACTGCAATTCTATTTTACTCAATACCTCTGGGCTTAAATTCATACTATGTATATATACATTCACATGAACGTACAAATTTTCCTGTCTATAGGCTTTAGCATGAACCGCTGCTGGGATACAGGAATTGACAACTGTCATTAAAAACCCCAAAACACCTGTTTTTAACTATACCGAAAATTCCTCAAACCCATTGTTTCCCCCTTGGTAACAGTAACTCAAAGTTGCTAATATTTGGTATGTTTTCTCACCTAATTCCACTAGACCTCAGCATTTGCTGCCCTACCTACGTCTGAAACCACATCACATCAGAACAATCTCCCTTGTCATCACTCCCCAACAGCCATACAACTTGAAGTTTCATGTGCCAATCAATCCATAGTTTCTCACTGCAGCCTACTCTACTGAGCAGAAATCTTTAACTTAACAGTAGCAAGAACAAAAAATAAAAGTACTAAAAATACAAGACAAAGACAGGAACGAACAAGAAATAAAATACATTTCAAGTAGTTAAAGTCAACCTACTAGATCCCCAGATATATTTGCATTGATTATCTCTTGTCTTGCATTCACCGCTATAGCAACGACCCTAAACAAAACACAACATGTTAGCAATGAGAACTGAACATGATTTCGTTTCCTTCCTCTCCCCCAACAAATGTCTCATTTTGAGTCTTTACACACATATCGGAATGTATAATAGTTTGCATGAATTTGAGCAGATGGAGTATACATTTTGGCCCAGATTCTCAAAGTCAGTTGGTGTCTAATACATACTGACATTTCAGCAGCTGCTTTATACTTCTTATATACATAGTTGTAAAGATAAAAGATCTATATGTAAAGTGTAATGATACTAAGCAGATTTTACTCTAGCCGGAAATGTTTACTATTCATAGACTGCACAAAGCAAAAGCAACACTGATGTCCAAAAGAGAAAATTTATGAAGAAATACAGGAGACAGGATTAAAAAAACATGAAATCTTGTATTTCGCTGATTTCTATTTGCTATGTGCAGGGATTTTAAAACATTGCATACCTGATTAGAATCACAGGCATAGCCATCTTGTTTATGAAGATTTGGTGGACACTAAAAAAAAGTAAGAATTTTTTTTTTAATTATGTGTACTGTAATAATACATCAAAGGATAACATATGGAATTTTCCCAGTTTTAAAAGAAAACTGCACAACATATAAAGGAGTAGATAACATAATTAGTGCAGAATCTTTATAAGCTACAAATACAACTGAACAAATTAACATCTTCAGCCATGAAATACAAGGTTTGATCCTAACTTTCTGCATATTCCAAGTAGAAACTAAGGAGGTGAGGCAAAATAAAAAGCAAAAAGAAATGTGTTCAGTAACAGGATATTTGATAGCTAATACTGGTGCCATGCTTGCAGCACTGCCACTGCATTCATTTCAGTTCCGCTAAGAAAGTAAGTGAGCACCTAGTTGTAGCCTACCAGACTGTTGCTGAGAGCTGTGTTTTTTTAATGATGTTAATTGTCATCTCTTGGCATTGGAAACATTTTTGGTATGAACAAGTCATTAGGTCCAGAAGTCTCAGATTACTTAAGCTAGGAGCAGACCATTTGTAAAGCTTTTGCTCATCAAAAAGGGACCTCTGAAGATCTGGAAAAGGCATGCTGCTGCAATGTACATTAGCCAGTATTTTGATAGCAGCCCGTCTAGCTTAAGAAAGTCCTTCTCTATCCCATTAAGAATGCTCCATCTACAGAATAAAAGATTTACAACAAAATCTCAACAACAGTTACTTGTCTCTAAGTGTGGATGTCTCAGATGATAACATAAAAAGAGGTTACTGTTAATTTATTGGCATCTACAATTACAGCCAATGTCCAGAGATCTATTCCGAATCTTATTTCTTCAAAGCTAAGAACTTGATGCAGTAGAGTTATGAAGTTCTTATATAACCTTGAAGCTAAATACTAAATATTGAAAATATTTAAAAATTAGCATATGTCCCCTAAAGCATCAAAGTTGCTGTGAAAATGGAAGATGTATAGAACGTTGACTATTTAAAAGAACTCAAGTTAAAACAACCTTTTGGTTGCTGTTTATTCCTATACTTTTGAGTGTTACCCAAATATTTTCAAGAGAAAGATCCACAACTTTTAAAATTATGATACATGTGCATGCTCTTAAAAAACGTAACCCTTTATACAAGTCTTACGAGGAGCAGCTAAGTGAACTGGCATTGTTTAGCCTGGGGAAAAGGAGGTTGAGGGGAGACCTTATCGCTCTCCATAACTGCCTGAAAGGAGAGATTGTAGTGAGGTGGGGATTGGTCTTTTCTCCCAAGTAGCATATGATAGGACAAGAGGCAATGGCCTCAAGTTGTGCCAGGGGAGGTTTGGATTTGGATATTAGGAAGAATTTCTTCACCAAAAGGGTTGTCAAGCACTGGCAGAAGCTGCCCAGGAAAGTGGCTGAGTCACCATCCTCGGAGGTGTTTTAAAGACGTGAAGAGGGTCTTTTTCCAACCTAAATGATTCTATGATTCTATACTCAATTAGTTGTAATTTTCTACATTTGTATTTTAAACTATTTAATTTCATAAAATCTTACCGTTATTACCTTTGAATCCATTCACATTTGCAGTATATTCTCAGTACTTACGCTATAGACCAGGCAAAGAGTAAAGGAGGATGTCTGACAAATACTACACTAAACTCCATGCACTAAACTCCATGAGTTTTAAAACATAAACCTAGAGAAGTCATATTTTGAGTCCACTTAGATTGATTTTTTTGAGCTTATCATAGTTTATTCTTATGTTTAAAAATTTTTGTTAAGATTAAAAAATACCCTCCCTCCCCCAGTTATTTGTGGGTATATGAGTGTGCAATTTGTTGATCTGCATTTTCCTCTTAAATTGACCATAAAACAAGTGCAAACAAACATCAATAGTGTAAGCAGAGAAAGCATCTGCATACATACCTGGCCAGAATCTCCAGTACAGAACTCTGCAATATCACATTCATTCACTGCATATCGACAGTCATAGCCTCGCGGGAAAAACTAGAAAATGAACATAGTTCAGGACTAAGATTACGTAAACTCAAAATTAAAGATTCCTGTTTGGAATTACTCCTCATTCGTAAACACTATACTCTCACATATTTGTCTTTTGTTGCTTGGCTAACAACAGAACACCACAATCGCAACAGTTATTTCAAAGTGTTAAAAAAATAATTCAGCTTCTTCATATTTTAAAGGCTAAATTAAATACATAGTGCTTTGAAAATTTAGAGTTTTTTAATCTCTGATATCTAAACACAAATAAAAGACATTTTTACATTAATATATATCCAATGCAATCTATTCCCTTTATATTTGAGGCAGTAACCACATTATTGTCTGGAATGACAGGCTTATTCTACATAAGCTGTTCCTTTTCATTCTACATGAAACACACTTTCAGCTATAACAGACTGCACATGACTTCCCCAGACAACTGAAAAGAACAATAGGTATACAGCAGCAACACTCACAAGACATGATGTATTACAGCAGGGTCCATCACTACAATGAGCTCCGTTAGAAAGAGAGCACTTCTTACAACAGTCCGCATAGCATTCCTGAAGAAAATATTAAGTGACATTTTTAGTTTTCCATTTTAAATAAGTTTTTTCTTCACAATCTCTCCAACAAACTATTAGGTACCAGCAGACAAAAGATTCAGTTCAGCACTGATGACTTGAAATTATCAGCTGGAAGAATCCTTTGCAACACTCAAATACTAAAGTAAAGGGAAAAGAGTGACATATATATGCTATAGCAACAAAGGGATTCACACTTTCTGAAGCCTCTTCACAGCTGTGGAATAGCCTGTGCCAATGCATGCTGCTTAGTTAAATTGCATTCAATACAGAAAAAAGATTAAGAAAACTAATTATAGGTGTCATTATATTTCAATACTAGAACTAGGACTGAAAGCTACAAGGCAGATTTTTGCAAAAATGTTCTTGGAATATTTCTACAATAGAGAAGAAAACAACAGTTTCCTTATGCTGTCCAAACACAGGCACCTATCTCCAAATCACAGATAAAGAGCCTAGCACTCCAGGTATGCTATCCAGGAAAAATAAAGGGGTAAGCACTTCTACAGTGCAATTCAAAAATTCCTGGGAAACAGCTACATCTTGCTACTACTATGACATGAAGACTGTTCTGAGGACACTCTCTGTCTTTGCACTCATTCTCACTGGAAAAAAAAAAGTTTTCACAGAATCATAGAACGGTTTGGATTGGACCGGACCTTAAAGACAATCTCGTTCCAACCCCCCTGCCATGGGCAGGGGCACCTTCCACTAGACCAGGGTGCTCAAAGCCCCATTCAGCCTGGCCATGAACACTTCCGAGGAGAAGGCATCCGCAGCTTCTCCAGGCAACCCGTTCCAGTGTCTCACCGCCCTCATCGTGAGGAACTTCTTCCTAATATCTCATCTAAATATGCCCTCTTTCAGTTTAAAACTGTTACCCCTTGTCCTATCACTACATGCCCTTGTAAAAAGTCCCTCTCCAGTCCTCCCCTTCAGGTACTGGAAGGCTGCTGTACGGTCTCCCTGGAGCCTTCCCTTCTCCAGGCTGACCTCCACCAACTCAGTCTGTCTTCACAGGGAAAGTGCTCCAGCCCTCTGATCGTGGCCCTCCTCTGTACGCTGGGGGCCCCAGAGCTGAATGCAGTACTACTGTTTTAACACAGTCCTTTAAGTTGATCCCTAACAGTAGGCAAAACAAATTCATTTCCATAACCCTTCCCCTTCCCTTACCAATCGCATCATTTATCTTAACATACTTTACTTTGTAAGGAAAACTTGTGGAGTAATATATAACTACTTGCCATTCGGAAACCGCAATCACATTCTTCTCCTGCTTCTACATATCCATTTCCACACTCAGTGGTTTCAAAGAGCTGAAAGCAAAAAAGCCCCACCCCAAATTAAGAATAAAACTAGTATCAAATGACATTTCTGTCACACATAGCCCGTCTCTGCAATGCTACAGAAACATGCTCTCAGCTGTGATGGGGAAGGCAGCATGTTTTTCGAGGGCTGCTAGTCTGAACTCTTAAGACATGAAAGACGTACAGCTAAATCACTTGATTTCTAGCCCTCTTTAGTAGAATACCAATCTCAGAACATTATGATAAACAGAGACACAATAAAATAATTCTCAAGGAGATAACATTTGAACTCAATTCCAATTCTATGGACTCCAGTTTCTCTGACAATTCCTTCAAGTAACCAGTCAGTAATATAATCTCTGAGATCTACTCAGGTACCCATACTTTCTTATGGAATTAGCTACTGTCTATTAGAGTGTAACATGTTTGTGCATGAAAATAATAAACATTAAGAAGCACTGCGAAAAGGATGTCCCATGTGCCTTGTTATTAAGTTAGAATAACACAACCATATATAGATAGTCCTAAACAGTTACTCCTAGGACCAGATATATGCAATACAGATAAATGCTACAGTTCAGGATGATACAGATTCTATACTAGTTTTACATATCATGATTTTGATTTAAGGTGATTTAAGATATTTTTCAGTCTTGTCAGAAATAATTTTGCAAAAGACTGGTCTGTTTTCAATATAATAATTCTGTAAAATCCTGTAAGAATGTCAAGAATCTCCAATTTAACTGGGATGATAGCAACAGTAGCACATTCATCACTATCACATGACTGAAATGAGAAGTTAAAATTTAACAAGTCAAAATGAGAACAGATAAATCTACAGCAAGATGAGGGTGAAAGATGCAAGCAAACATTCTTTCTGCGTGGGCTTAGTGACAGTACAGCTGCTGAGGATCATCAAGATACGAAATGTAATATAACACAATACAAATTATTTATAAATTTGGATGGAATTCTTCTTCAGTACTTTGGGCCGGGGGGAAGGAATCATAATGCCTAATCAAAAAGAAAGAAAACATTTTATTTTTCTTGCATAAACTACATAGGTAATCAATAGCACCTATAATTTTGGATGCCAGAAGCAAAACTGAAGCAATACCCATATGTACTCTTCTTCTCTAGCACTATCAACATGATTCAGAAAACTGAAATGTCTTTTTTTTTCCTCTCTATAAGCCACTGTTACTGCTATGATCTATTAAGATCTCTTATTATGAACCTGAAATTCAGTTCTCCATGAAACAGACCTGGTTATCTGATCTATAGCTCGTAAGAAAACAAAAAGGGGTCAACTAGAAAAATGCAAGAAAATAACAGAACACGCAGAAACTTCCTATAGCATTAATTACGAACCATCAAATGTTCATACACGTATCAGAGCATAACTAAAATGTTATAATTAAAAATTACATCATGGTGACTCCTTAACACTACTATGTTTTATTTAGCTAAAGATTAAATACACCATTTTCTACCTTACCTCACAACCTCCAAAATAATAGGATTCAAAACATCATATAATTCCTCCCCCCCACCCCAACCCCAGCAAACTACTTTAACTTCAAAGCTGTGAAACACTGACAGAAATAACATATAAAGATAATTCAACCATTCTCCTGGGAGCATTTTAACAGAAGTAAACCAGATTTTTACTCTGTATACAGTTGATTTGACAATTTGTTCACATTATCTTGCTAGGCAACCATCATCCAAAAAATGAAGTTGTGTTTTTCTTTCTCCCTCTCATTTAAAAACACTTTAACAAGCAATTATTTTTTTTTACTTAACTGTGCAAGGTGGTGGTCTACCAAAGGATATAGCACAGTAAACAAAACAGTCCGATAGTCTCATTAAATTGTGCAAGGACAGCAAGTTTGACAACATGATTAAATAGAATATTAATACTCTGGATTGATCTTACTTTGCAAGAAGAGCCACATGGAATATTTTTATACTACTCAGCTTTAGAATGATGTCATGCTAATATTGCTGGAGAAAAAATTATGACCTTGATAAGTTTTTAGATTAAAAAAGCAATGAATGATACAAGGGAACAGTTATAAATTACAGAGTTTGCTAGGTGTGTATCTGAAATGAAATGAAGTTAACTTTCAGTAGAACCACAAGCTGCTACTGTCTATACGAAGTAAGCTATTGATTTCTAGTTCCTAGTGTGGTAATTGGCAGTCTTTTTAACAACCTCAGGCAAAAAGTCCAAGAATTGAGTGTATGTATGTGGAGCATGCACTACGACCTCACTTCTGGATTTATTTTGCCATACTTCCAGCTTAATAAGTAGTGCATTTATGCTGAATGGGGATGTATCTAGCTGTGAAAAATCAACTGCAATATTTGTCATTGTGTGAGCATGAAGAATTGATGGAAAAGAAGTTGCATTCCTCTTAAGATTATTTTCAAATGTTACGGGAATGAACAGTCAGCTAATTACAAGAAACCTCAAGAAAATACTCCCATAAACATTGGAATAAATTTCATAACGGATGGGTGTTAGCGAAATCATTACATTTTCATTGTAATGTTTAGCAGAAGTGCTGACTACCAACACATTTATTTACCTTCGTTGGCCTGTTGAAAAGACAAGCACCTCCCCCACGAAGTAAAAATTCTTTGTATTCTGCAATGCTGCATTTGGAGAATTTCCTGGAATGGTATACCCTAAAATGGCAAAGAATTAGCTGAGTAAACACCTTGAAACACCAACAGTTACCGGAAGGGGGTGGAGGGGTCACAACGTTTTTAAGTACTGTAAATCCCAGTTTCTTACAACCACTGTGTGCAACTGTATGTCAGCTCAGTCTTATTCTCAAACAGTAAAATCAGAACAAAAGTTTGTAAACATTTCGCATTTTTATATTTCTATTGTACGGATCTATGGTATATGAAACTGCAGTCTTCTCATCTTCTTAATGATATGAATCCACATTATCACAATAGCTGCTATGCACCCCCTCGATTACGTGCATAATTCAGTGTTCTCTTAGGTTTGTTTTCCCTGCAGCTTCAGTTTAAAAGATGGATTACATTCCAGATCCTCAATTTCATGCCAGGGTTTTAAAAACCGTTCTGATCCTGTTAATAAGGTTAATTTTCAAAGTAGTTGTAGCTATAAGAACACTTGTATAGGATCAGACTAAAAATCTACTTTACCCAAATCCCATCTCTGATTTTGGCCCTGAGAATACACCTGAGAATATATATATAGAGAGAGAGACAGAGAGAACACACAACTTTGTACTACTACTTGCAGAGTATTTTTCCAACTTCCAACAATTTTCAGCTCAATGACTTTCTTGGGAAGCCTTGTTTTGTCTTATTTAATAATCTCCATTGTATTTTCTCCTATGAATTTGTCCAAAATCTTCTAGGGTCTACAAGATGCTATAGCAAGAAGTTTCACTGCTTAATTACAGACTAGTAGAACAATTTCATTCTATTTTTTCTGTGACCTATTTGCTAGTCTCATTTCGTGTCTCTCTAGTTCCTACACTGGAAGGAACAGTAATCATTTTCTATGTTGTTCATGATGTTACAAGACCAACCTCATATTTCCCCATCTCAATCTTTTTCCCCAGCCTGATGAAAACATACTTTATTAGTAATTTCTCACACAGAAACTGTGAGATGTTTTTATTAGCCATGTTTTGAGATCTGGGAATGAGAACTATTTACGCTATTAAAGATGGGAGTAACCATGCCATAAGAAAGTTCTCCCTTCCTTTCCTAGCAGCTTATGGCTACTGAGCTGACCTTCACTCATTTCATTAGTCAGTCCCAGTCCTTTTTCAGCTTCTGGGTGACTATCATCTGCTCCTGGCATGTGTTTTTTAGTGTTACCTTATCTACAGAAGAGGTTTGGTTCCACAACCTCTTCTACTGGTATTTCCATCCAAGGCTGAGACTTTGATGAGTTCACCAAAGGAAGGAAGCTAGTACCTAGTCTGATCAATGCTTTACTTCGGATTCCAGAAGCAAACTTAGTGAATAATTTTCTGCTGCATTCATACGGTGGCTCGCAATTACAAGTCTACACAGTAATTCTACTGAAGAACCAATTTTCAAATACCGTATGAAGAAACTAAGCTCCTTCTGTGTTATTTATAACTAATTTTGTCCAAGATTTTTGCAACCAAGCTTCCACAGTGAGCAAGAGTTCTGACCCAAAGCAATTTATAAGACTCAAAAACCTATGTTTCAGAAGCTATCCTTTTCTAATCAATTGCTTATAGTAGAAAGAAAATAATCTTTGGCAGTATGTGAGGGTAGAGTGCAATGAAACCTGGTTTCCTTCTATATAGATTTGCTTTCCCCTCAGACTTCTCTGACCGTTTAGCTAAGGATTGACAGCACTTGCTAAAATCCTCAGGTTTCTACTTTTATTCACTGGAACAGAAGTACAGAGATCTGTTCACTCAAAATCAGAATTCTGAAGGAATTGGGGAAAAAAATAAATAAAATTTAGGAGGAAAACAGAAATATCACTTATCAAAACTGTATTATAACACGTTTTCAGCTGCACGTAGAAAGTATAACTGGATTTAGTTAATGAAAAATACACTATTTACTTTTCAATTGTTGTAAGTATAGCGAAGCATTAGTGAATACACTGCATTGCACTTCAAAATGTAAGATTTATGAATAACTTCCTAAAATGTGAATAGCAAAGGGAATGAATTGCTGAAAATTGAACTCATTGACCTGTATGTTTGGGTTGTTCCAACTGCTTCTAATTTTTCATTTATTAGTACTAAAACACATGGACAAAACCCAATATGTAAATATTTATGTCATAATGTAAACGATGAACTCATTCCAGAGCCCTCAGTTACTGATAGTTATGACATACCCCGTTTCCTCCATGATGCAACCACCCCAGGATTCAGTGCAGTCACACTCTTCTCAGACAAGACAAAATACAACAGAAAAGGACAGCAGTTATAAATATGCTTACAATAAATAGAAAGTACTCACTATAAAATGAACCTTGACTAATTATACAAAGATTTCATGATTGCTTGGCTGTACACATTCTAGCCCTAAAAAGGAAACCAGTCCACTTGGAGATACTAATATACTTAATATAAACATGGTACTTTCAGATTACCATATGTGCATGTTGTTAGACTCAACACAAAAGTTTCAGGCAGTATAGAAAGCTAAAAATAGCTAGCAACGTTATTCCTACATGCTCTCAAAACAAGCAGCACAAGAGTATGTGCAGCACACATGATACTGATTAAAAATGTTCACATTTCCTCCTCCCTAAAATGTCTACAGACCACCTTAAAGGAGAATTGTTATCGGACAGGTGACATTTTTTCCCTTTGGCATAGATTTATTAATAGTAATATGTGAATCAGTCAATCAAACATTCATTAGAAAAAGTAGTTGAGTGAAAATGGATTTACAGTTTACTTACAGCTACAGCATGTAAGTCAACAGTGACCAAATTAATGAAACAAAAAAGATCAACATCTTATGGTTGGTAAAACAGAAGTTATAAACTACCCATAAAAATTATCTACCAAAGAAGTCATATTTTCAAGAAGAAAGGTTCTGTATTCTAGCTACTACAGCAGATCCATACTGTTTCTCCACAGAAAATATTCACCAACTATTTATATGGTTATTTCTGTTCTATCCAGGTCTTTGATTTATAAAGAGTATCCAAATAAGGAAACTAAGTTATTATTTTTAAAACTCCTATCTTACAGTTAAAAAAGACTCTGATCTCCAAATTATACAAACTCTGTTTTACCTGTAATCAAAAAACAATGACACAGACAATATTTTAGCAACTTCCAGGTTTACACAGTTCAAAAGCAATGCTTTACAAAACAACATTTCCTAAACTTTTCCACGTAGTTTCCTAATTCACAGATTCCTGAAGCGATTCCAAAATGAAGTCAGCATTATCATTCACATTTTTAAAGCAGAAACAGAGAGAAAGTAGCCTTACAAGATGTGAGTGGGAAAACCCAACAATGTTCTTTAGCCCCAAAAAGGGCTTTTGCATCTACAGTGTGCATGTGTTAAGGCCACATCAGTATAATCTTCTGGCTGTGAAGCAGCAAGATAAGTTGAGCAGATGTCACCCTGAACTAGGTTACAACTTCTTACCATTCCTTCAATTATAAATCAGGTATTTTTGTAATTTAAGAAGTCAATGATAGTTCTACAGGAATTTCAGATTTCATTATGATAGATAAGGACTTCCGAGTTACATTAATGATGTTTTTACCATTATACCTTTGAATGTGGGTTATGAATCTAACCTCCTGACACAGGACATCACTGAGGTAATTGCAAAATGAGGGCTGGTGGCTCTTATTTTGGTTAAGCTCAAGTTTTGATGCATATATTTCCAAAACCAGCAATGCTTGTTCTACAGTTACAGCAAGTTTGGTATTTGTTTCAAATATTATAAAGGAAGAGTTTATATATTTAGCTAAGGAGAACAAAAGAAGACTCCATGTCCATGTACATACTTGGCTTCCTGGCAGCTGGCTCCCATTGTATTCCAAGGTTCTGAGCAAGACTTTGTGCTAGTTCCTGTGCCATGGCCAAAGGAAGGCCATACTGCATTTCGAGAGGAGTGCAATTAAAAAAAAAGAAAACATAAGTTACTGTAATGAACAATACACCAGCTCATTCTGGCTTACCACATACCTAGTACTTCAGTTATTCTGTACAGCCAACCACAATTCTGTGCACATATAAGGAAAATAAACACAGTGAAGTACCTAACGGAAAAAGTTTTCCTCTCTTAACTTGAGGGAATCCCTGTCTGCTGGTTAACCTACAGAAAGGAGTCTGACACATATGTCATAGTTTTGTATAGTGTGATTAATCCATGTTAAAACAGGAGATTTTCATTATTGATTTAACACTGCACTAAGTAAAAAAGGAATAATAAAATTTCTAAAAATCTATACACAGGGACGAATTTTTTCTAGTTTTAATGTTAAAAAATATCAGTAAGACTTACATGTCATCAGCACCTCAGAAGAGCAAGCCTCTTATAGTGAGAAAAGCCAAAAGGATGTTCAGTGCTGTATTTCAAATACTCCTGCCTGAGATTTTTGGGTCTAAATTTCTGTCAAATATACTAATAGCCAACTTAAGATCTTAATAATGCAGACAGAAGGAATGCTTTTTAAAAACAAAAGCACAGTGAGCAGTAGTTTAATGATGATACAAGAAGGTTGGCTGTGAGAATACTAACTTTTTAATATGTAAGTTATCTTTAAAGTCCTGAATACTGAAACATACAAACTCTGAGGTTATAACGTACAGTTTCTATTTTATTTCAATTTAGTTGTAAAAAAAAAAAAAATTACCTCATTCACTCCTACTCCTCGGGTCACAGAGCAAACTCCTCCAAAGTAACTTAAGCTGCTCCTCTTGTAATGAAATGTCACATTCCTTACAAACAAATCAAAATAAAGAAAATAAAAACACATTCACATTGGGCACCAAGAACTTCTTCAAAGATCACACTTGCGCACATACTATGATACCTTGAATGCAGATTAATCCTCATCTAACATCAAAAGCAACGGCAAGTTTACCAACAGAACACTGGTATCAAAAGAGTTGATTAGATAAAAATAGTATTTTTGTCGAAGGTTGTATCTTGTAGTCAGAATCAGCCCCAACCAACAAACCAACCAGGCAGAGATAGATAGAGCACCAGATTCCTAAAGAAATACAATTATTACATTTCCTTTAAAAAGATAACAATACATTCCAATATATAATCTGTCAAGAACGAATTCTGTACTGAAATATCAGTGTTGAGAATTTTAATTATGCTTTTAATCCGAACCAATTCGAGTTCTAGTTTCAACTCCAAATAAAAAGACTGAGAAGCATACCTAAAGGGAAAATAATTTAATACTGGTCTTTAATCCTGCCTCATTTATGGTTAATCACTGTGGGGGTTTTTTGAATAACTGATATATCACATCATAATTTTGTTTAAATACTTTTTTTAAAGAGCAGATAAGCCCCAAATAATTTAGTTAAGTTAATGTAATCTTGAAGATATAAATGATTCTATAAAACATCTATAAACAATTATGAATTATACATATTTTAACTTGATAGGCATAATAATAAATCCACTCAGTCTTGGGCATGCATGGTAAATGATCCTAGTCTTTGAAAATGAAATGCTTTTACAATAGTAGAGTCGATGTCTCTTCTGGTTTTTTAGATGACAGGATACTCCAGACAAGTACATATTTATTTTTTCAGAACGTTCTGACAGCCATCAGAACTTTCAAACTGCAACTTAACTATACTAAATGCTTAAAGCTAAATGCTTTACAATAGACAGAACAAGGCAAGGGCTGAGGTTGGCAGGAACATCTGGAAATGGTCTAGTTCCATCTCCTTGAAGAAGGCTCAAGCTTGAGCAGGCTGCCCAGGGCCATCTTCCATTGGCTTTTGAATAGCTCCAACATTCAGACAGTCCACAGCCTCTCTGGGCAACCTGTTCCAGCATCTGACCACCTCCACAGTGAAAACTCCCCCCCACCGCTCCCCCATATATATTAAATATATTAAATGGAATTTCTTGCATTTCAGTTTGTATCTGGTACCTTTTACCGTGCACCACTGAGAAGAGTCTGTTTGCACACCAGCAAGTGACACAATACACGCATAAAAGTAATTAAGAGTGCACATCTTACGAAAAATGCAATGAGCATTGTGTTGCAATGCTTGTATTAAGGCAATACAGTTATGACAGAGGCTGGAGGAAATTCTTCATCCCCTGTTTTTATCTTCCTCCACAGAAGATGAATGAGAATCCCATGGAAGACATTTGCTACTCCATCCTCAGTGTGTCATGCTGCTGGAAGAAGGCTTAAGATCTTTATGCTGCACAGGGAAGCACACTCTTCCTCCTCTTTGCTTACAATGCTGTGAAGTAAAAAATTACTGTTGCTCAAGGTTGATGTTGTGCCTTATGATGCAAATGGAATTTCCCCTCAAAATGCATTGCGCCTCAGAAAACAATTCAGTACAGCTCTAAAGGAGATCTTTCATTAACAAACCATCACTGCAACTACAAGTGTGAATAAATATAGGAACCAGAATGCTCTTGTCATAACACATAATACTGTCAGCTCTGCCCTCTCCTGCTCTTTACTGGGGAAGTAGTACATTACACACCTGATTAGCAGAAATAAGTGTCTTTAAGGACTCATTAGAAGACACTTCAAGTATGTGACACTGTTTCCAGGTTGCAAAGACAGTAACATTTCATTATAGATATATATCAATATGACCAATGTATATACTACACCTATTAAAAATAGACTAACATGTTAAAAAAATAGATTAAGCTTCCTAAGGAAGGCAGGTATTGATTGATGTAGTGACTACTATGCAAAAAAATCAGCAAGAAGAGACAGGTAGACAAAAGCCATAAACAGAACAGTACATAAAAATGTAGTAGTCTAACCATTGTATAACAGTACATACGAGAGCAGGTGCACAGCATCAGCATGCTGTTTGATGTAGTGCTGTCGATATTTGGAGAAATCATGAAGCATCTGTAGAGGGTCAGGGTGAATGTTGATACGATCTCTGTCTGTCCAAGTTTCCACAGCAACAAGAACCACCCTGGTGTTCAGCTGTTCCTTGTATATCTGAGGGCAGAGACAGGACAGGCACAGGAGTAGAACACTGGGTCAAACATGCACTGTTATCCAGTAAGAATAAAGCGGAAGGACAAGAGGGGTAAAGCAGAAAGGAAACATGGGGAAACAGTTAGCTGGTAACGTCTTGAATTTCCTAGAAGTTAATATTCTGATCAACTTAAATTTTATGTTTTAGAGGACAAAAAAACCCTTGTTGCTCTTTTTTTGAGCTACTCCCTTTTGTTTAAAATTCTTATGTCAAATAATTTCACCACTGAGTTCTGCAGAAAACCTGTACAAAAATCAGCAAAGAAATGTAGAGGTACACTAGGTGATGTCAAAGAACAAGAAAAAAAAAAGATCTCAAAGACAAGAACTGGTTTTGGCTAGTCTTTAAGATGAAATAATTTCTCGGTTTTCCAATATATCCAAAAGTTAATTCACATAATGCTTGATTTTCATTTACAGTATCATCACTTAATGCTACTCAAGTAATGTGAGAATTAAGTAAGAATATTCATTTTTCTATTAATTTTAATGTCACTGTAGCAATAGACAAGGAAACTACAATCAGGCCCTAATACTTACAAAACAGCTTTAAAATATTCATTTTAATTTTGTGCATAATTAACTTGATTCTGAAATAAAACTCCATCACTCTCTAGGCTCAAGTCATAAAATGCCAAATTTTATTAACTAAGGTTAGCCAGAATACGCAGATCTACAAAAGATGCATTCGCTATCCACCATAGAACGTCTGCCCATCAAAAGTCTTACATGGGACACAAAGAACACTTACTGATCATATTAGTTATGATCTAAAAGCAATGCATAATTAATCCATAGGCTGTCTAATGAATAAAATACACAAAAGGCAAGTTATTTGGTCACTTCCATGAGGCACCATATTAAATATAAGCTTTTATTATCTTTTTGCCAAATTGTACTGGCAATACACAACATGAATTGCAAATATCCTCCTGCAGTTATGATAGATATTTATACTGAATAAACTAGAACTGACTAGCATGCTAGCCTTTTGTATCAAGGCAGCATTATCCTTATAAAAAGTCAATGTATAACATTCAGCTTAGAAAAAAACGCAACAAATATAAGAGCAAGAGAGAGCAACCGGCTAAGTTCAATTTTGTCCAAGAACTTTGAAGGAAAAAAGAATATTAATATGCTTCAATCTGAGGGAGAGATGCTGAGGACATATGCAGAAAATTATTAACAACATGAGAAAAATCCATAAAATTTCCCAGTAAATATATATGGCTGGATCAATAAAGATTTACTTGCGTTTGCTGAGAGGAAAACTCTATTTCCTGAAGCAAACAGGAAGGAAAGAATAGAAGGGGGGCAGAGAACTAGGAAGCCTCTGAAAGCCAATATTCTTTTCCCAACAATACATCAGTAAGAAATACAGCCCACTCCCTATGAGCCCAAGGGAATAACAACGCAGAAATTCCTGCTCTTTTCACGCTTTGTTTAAAGAAAAGACCATTAAGATGTTATTTTGTAACATCTCTAAGGGGACTGAATTCTACACCGCAGTGAAGTTGAATGTTTCTGGATGCGCACATACAGCAAGTAAAAATGGAAAAACAGAAGGAATAGTCAGAGAAAGGAAAGACAGATTGAATAACTTTTGTTAAAATGTAGAAGAAATGCAAAGAAATAATGATCAGATAAGAAAAAAAATCAAGATACCACCCTTTCTTTGGGAATGTTCAATGTAAATTGCAGAAATACTGTTTCAATTATTTATATTTTTATCTGCTCTAGTAACTTTTCTTCAGACTACTGGCATTTTCAGACCATTACAGAAAAATATTCCAAAACACTTCCAGTATTTCTGTATTATAAATATATTCACCTTAGTTTTCAATACACATACAGTATACATGATACTTGATATGTCAAATATTAACAACAAATACTCTACTGTTTCCACCAAACGAAACAAACTGTTGACAATGATTTGCACTGAATCATATCACACAGTTCTATTGGTATCAATAATGTCACATGGAAATGGGACTTTGAGTCAGAATCTTGCCAACTGTTGTACTCATCACTACTAGAGAATCTATCCTGTTTTCACTACAAACACAGCTCTGAAATGTGTATGGTCATGACATGTATATCAAAAAAAGGAAAAAAAATTCAAATTTTACCACAAATCTTACTTTTAGTTTACGCTTTCTATGTGAAATTGTTCTAAATTTAGTCACAGATACAAGTATGGTATCTGTGTCAGTGCCACGCATTTGTAATGTACTACAACGGGATTCTGTTTGTTTTTAAGCTATAAACACTGATTTATAAAGGAGAGTTTTTATTCGCACTCTCTTTTTCTTCCAATAGATATGTGTATCCTTTGTGAACTATACTCATAGCTTCAATCACTTGTGGTTAGATTTGTCTCACAAATCTAAACACGATTAATTCTCATTCTTCAGCAGTGATAGATACAGAAAGCTCTTTCATCTCCCCTGCCAAAGGCAAACTCTGGCGGTTGCAAGCTTTGAGAAAAATGCCAAGGATAATTTGGTGGTTTGTAACACATTCACCCCCATTCTTCTGCAGAGGAACTGGAAATTAGTTTTTAAATCTAATTTTTATAGCTGCTCTTTTTTTTTATCCTGGTATCTGCTAATGTTAACTTTTTTAATACAGTACTAAATAACAAAGTCAATGATACAGTTTTCAGAAGAAACATTGATACTTACAGCATCTACAAGGTTTACCACAGACTTTGCAAAATTGTTTGTGTACGCATTTGAAGAACGATGCTTTTTGAACTAAAAGAAAAAGTAGAACACAGTGAGAACTTAAATATTTATTACTAATACTTTATTTTTACAGCAAGAAAAGAAAATTAATATTTTAAGAAAGAGTAAGGGAAAAACTCAAAAAGCTTTCCTGATCACAGGCTATATCTCACATTCAAGAATCCCTGGAAGATAAAAGAAGCCATGTCTGCTAGACAGTCTTTCGCATCTATAAAAGGGGCATTTAGCCACAAGAAATATCCTGTTTAGAATCAGAGTTCAAATGTTTGAGACAAAATTACAGGTGAACATGAACATAAACACGAGCTCAAAACTGAGAGGACGCTGACCCATTAAAACTGTGCTTAACCTGCTGAGTTAAGTATTGCACTGTACTAGCCACATTCCATGACCATAATTTTGAGACATGAATATGAACCATTTACTGCTTGTCCTGTGTACAGCTCTTTGCAAAGGCATCCGTTCTCTACTATGGCACCAGTCTTTTATGACAAGTAGCATTAGTTACCAAAAGGCAAAAATGAATATGGAGAGCCTAGCAAAAGTAAATGTGTGTTTGAACGCAGAAAGAGTTAAGCTGAATATCTGAAGTTTTAACTTCAAATTTTTTCTATTTCTATAGACTTAGATGAGCTGTATTACAAGTTCTATTTCCTGATTTCTGTGCATGTCATTACAATTGTTTCATATCTTTCCTCATTCTGCCCTACAAGTCCCTTCTGTTCCAAGTCAAATTTTCCAAAGATGCTGCCATGGTATCTGAACATGAATCCATGACCTCAAAAAACTGTAAAATTATAAACCAAAATTGCATTACACAATATGATTTTCAGGCAGGAAAAATGAGTCTTCAAAATGTCACAGAAAAGGAACACAAAATTGCATAGAACAAAGAGGGTGAAAAGTCTCATTAATTTCATTTAACTGGTTAAAAGCAACAAATCTCATCACCTCATAAGCAAATGTTATCAAGTTCCATCAAAGTGTCAGCTATTCCCATTTGGAAACACAGTACCCAAAAAGTGGTCTTGAAACAAGAGGGTCTGACTCTTCTCTGAGCAACTGAGTAGCTACTCTAATAAAATAAGTTAGATGATTAAGTACCTTCCCAAATCAGAACCAGATAAATAAATAAATCCAGTTTTCCAGAATTATGCTTGGTGTGAAAGTGAAAGTAAAATTGGAAGACATATACACTTTTAAAATTAAATAATCTATTTTTCAAGTTGAAAGTCTGAAGAATGACACACACGCGCGCACTATATTATTAGATAACAAATTTTCCATCCCTTTAAATTCCAGTTATTTTTGCACAAACAATCTAGTTTTATATGGACAAAATGCCATAGAGATAAGAAAAAGTTCACCAAACTTAATAATGTCACTCATTCATTTGATTGCAGAAAGATAAAGTTTTTACATATGCAGTAATTCAGTGTTAAGTTCCACAGTGCTTCAGCACATACACAGCAAGTCTTAATACCGGAAGATCCTACAATATAGGTTTGCAGAGACCCCCTCCCCTGCAACTATTCTCAAAACAATGCACTTTCATCTACAGTGCTAGCTGGTTCCTGGCATGTACACTGGGAAGAGGATCCATATCACGGGACTCTGCTCCTTAAGGAACCATGATACTAGAACAAAATAACGGGAGGGAGAGAAAGGGTGGCTTTATTTTTTTGTTTTGAGCAAATCCCAAACTTTCCCAGGAGTGGAAAGGTAAAATAATGTGCTTTGGAAACTGTTCTTGGTTTTCATGAACGTATTTAAATGCCAAAATCAATAGCAATATATGACATAGTATGTTTAAACACTGCTCCTAAAAGAGAGACTAAGCCAAGAAAGTCAGTAAAAAGTACAAACTAATTAAATACGTTTAGCTGTGTCTTTAGTGTTACAGGAAAGGATAGTTTTGTGAAAACACATATTAACCACTTAACAACACAACTGTCAAAAAGGTTTAAGAGACGTCTTCCAACACAGAGCCTTGCTGCGGGAGAAAGCTGCCCTCTACCGGTAAGCAGAAAACCCTAAAAGTACATTTAGTGAGCTCCTGGATGGGCAGGCTTTTACTCATACTTGTGAACCCTTCCTTAAGTATATCCATTTTATTCCTTGAAAAGAGTCATTATCTGCTTCGGAGTCACTGACAACTCTGAAGCAAAAAACCTTGAACGCTTGTGGGCTAAAGTTCAACAAATAAAGCCTCAGAGGAGACAACAGTGTCTGTAACAGGTGTGGTGAACAGGATTAAGCATGTTTGTAATACGAGAGGCCAGAGTAAACAGACAGACATAGAAATATTATCTCTTCGTAATATTATCTCTTCATAAGGAACACCAACCACAGACAGCAAAACGTCCATAACTTCAGTTACTATGCCTTACCCCTACACAACTAACAAGTGAGCGCTCTTAGAATAGTTCCCTACTAGGTGGCTTTACAAGTGAAAACAGTCGAAGACATTTCTGTCCTATTCTTCCCACCCATTCGAATTCCCCCCACATTGCTGAATTGACACAGATTAAATATAGGTTATTTTTGCTTAGACTATTTCTATGATCTATTAAACAGATGAGGGAAGGTTATATTATCTGTATATTCAGCACTAGAACAAGTACAAAACACTGCATCCTGTTCTGGTATCTGCTATTTCTGGCTCTTTAAAATCATTCTTCAGAGTTGACAGAAGAGCCCACAACATAAAGCACTGGGAAAACATGCAGTAGAGTGAGAGATGCAAGAAGTATTTCAATCAACAGAAACTTAAAATTTACTTGCACATAAACCAGAAACTGCTTTATCAACATAATTTTTTTAAAAAAGGTCTTGCTCACACATAAGCAAAGTCACACTAAGAGTTGATCCTTATTTGCCTCTTAGTCAATGAACAGTTGAGAAAGCTAAGTGAGACAAGAGCTCAGAATGAGGCACAATCAAGTTGTTTTTAGAGTAACTTGCTGTTGCTTGCAGTATATTATTTGTTACTAGAAAACTTTGAAACCCACACTGAGTATTTTTCCATAACGGATATGCTGTAGTTAAAATGTAGCTATTGGACTCAAATTAGTGACACTTTTCAAAAAAGGGTCTTAAAATAGTTGTTCAGATTTACAAAACCTATTACTCCCCAGGCTCTTCTCTCCTGATTTTTCATAGGGGTAACACACAGACATTTTGATAGCCTTACTTGGCATAATTAGCGAAAGCAGTAACATTTAAATAACAAATGCCAGTTGGTCTGATTTTTTTCCAGTCATCCCTCAAGACAAAAAGGAAAAAATGTGGGCTTTTTCCCTCTTTTTTTTTGGCATCAAATTACAAACAATTCCTGAAACGAACAAACAACTTACCTTACGCTTCATTATGAATCCTGTTTATAAGTGTGGAATAGGCAGGAAGAACAATCAGATAGTTTTGTCTATAAGCTTTGCTGCATTAAAATTTAAATTAGTAAAACTAAACTCACAGTAACAATTTCTGACCTCTTTATTACTTTAAGGATCAGATGTAACTTTAGAATGTGTCAGTGTGTTCTGGACATAAACGTTTTATTGCTTTGCTGTGTTGGTTATGGACATATTAAGTTATCCATACAATACCAAAGTGTTTCAGATGTATTTTGAATACATAATTCCTATAGAAAATCTTGGGTAACATTGGGCATTATTAGGTATAATTGCCTGTACCGTGTCTTACAGCATAAATGTTAACAGCTGCTGATAAAAAAAAAAATACTTGACCCAAAAGTAGTTGATGCAGCACAGTGTTGTACATCAACCTACAAATTATAATCAAAAGGAAGGTTACCACTGAATTTATGTACTTACCATTTTATGGTCATTGACTATCATTAGCTCCAGATATTTCATTTCTTCAAAAATACCACGAGATACCTGATGGATTAAAGAAATTCCTTGAGAAATCGTGAAGGGGTAGTGATTTTCAAAAGTAACTGATTTAATGGGATTACCCATAAAGATTACGTAGGGTAAGACTGTAAAAATTGGGTCAGACATTCAACTATGGTAACTTACCATAGCTCAAGTAATTTATTTAGTCAGAATAGACACTGGCTGAGAATCTGAGTTGCATCATTAAGAATGTTTAGAGTCTATTCTTTTTGGTTCAGCACAGAAGCCACCATTGCTTCCCTCCGATCTCATTTTCACAGAGGAGAAAAATCTCAAAACACTAAAAACTCTTGGTTTACTCTAATATTCATCACAGATTTAACAAGCAAGGAAGTTACTAAAACCAGATGCTCCCTCAAAAAATATGCTGTGGATTGTGCAACTCAGTGAAGAAATACAGATTAATCTTCTTTAACTCAGTTATTCCCCTAGCTCTGACACACATGCACGTGCAGATCATAAGGACTGTCCACATTTGTTCTCTCAATAATCCAGTTCTGGGTGCCCTCATTTGGATCTTTAATTTATTCATGCTATTTAACAAGCCAAATAAAAATAAAATCAGATATCTACAAAGTAGAAAGACTTCATTAAAAATTATTCTTTATCTTCAAGCAGACTCAAAACTTAAAACTCACCACTTTCTAAACTCATTTTCATTACTAAGTTTCCATTCCACTGATGCACAGTATTGCTGTCACTTTAGAAATCTTATCCAGTATTCTGCAAATACTTTATTTTTAAAGAATAATCTTCTTGTTTTATCATTTGATAATTGTATTATGTGACAATATCAAGCTACCAAAAATATTTGTTTTCTAAAGCCTACGTTCTCTCAACATTAAAAAAATCCAGAAATGATCGATTTCGGGTTTGGTTTTATGAATGGTCTTAACTCAGGGTCACACTTCTACTCACTGCTCTCTTTCTTCTCTTTCTCCTCAGCCACTGTAGTTCAGACAGAAAGGGCCATTCAGAACTAGATTCAGTCTCTGTACAAATTACAATTTAAGAATTTCATGGCATTATTTTCAACTACTTAAGTACACTGTCCAAACTAAAAGTAGATTCAGATCACCAAAATTAGAAGAGCCTTTGATATTGAAAAGTTCATTTTTAAAAATATACAAAATGTAAAATATCTTGTATCTATCTGCACTTAGAATATATGTTTTCTTCCATCTTGTGTCCTCAATAGCATTAATATCACTAATTA
>VZSC01002962.1:24833-50237 GCA_013398225.1 Steatornis caripensis
GAAAGCTAAATACAGGTCTTCATGGTTGGAAATCTTTCAGCTACTTTTAGACAACTCTAAATTCCATTGCAGTAATTGTGAAAAAAGTCACGTTAGTATCTATTTTTCAAGTTAATCTAAATAATCAGCAATTTTATATAGACTGTTAGACTAATATTCAAAATTTTCGAGTTTCAATACAATTATTTCCAATATTGAAAAACTCATAAGCAAAAACATACCAAGGTCCTGCAACTGCTTAGAGGCTTGTGCTCCGTAAGTTCTTTGGATGATATGTGGCCAACTTTCACTTTCCTGATAAGAAAAGTATGTGATATTTTGTTCTAATTAATAATGTCAAGTGAAAAGTAAGGCACGTCTTTCAGTATTTATCATTTTATTATTTTTCCACAAAAAGCAAGCAACCATATTACCAGTTTGGCATAGTACAAATTTGAAGGAATTTATTTGCAATCCTGAGCAAATCATGGAGCCTCTCTGCTTCAGCACATTTACTGGCCTACGACACTGAAACATCACAAATGTCTTTGAAATTACTTGAAAGAAGTCCTTTAAATGCCTAAGTGTTAGAGAATACAAATCATTTCTTCCAATAAATCAGACTATATATCTATTTGAGATGTTCCTCCCACAGATGAAAAGCAACTATTACTTATCACAAAAATATATCTTCCCAATTGCAGCAAAATGCAAGCAACTAATCAATACTCTATCTTTACGAGGATTACTTCACCCTGTTCTAGTGGTGTATTCAACACTTAAAAAGGAGAAGACTTAATGAGTATTTACTTTAGAAGTCTGACATGCCCCAAATTTTGGCACCTGCACCAGAAGACAACTATCTTCTCCCATCACATCTCCTCTGCAGAGCCTGCCAAAACAAGCGATTCTTTTCAAAGGATGGGATGCTACTGTTCTGAAACTTCCATAAGAAATACACAACACACTGAAGGAAAATACTGCATACTTGGAAAGAAATACGCACATGCATATTCCTTCACTGCATATAAAGGAAAAACTGCTGGGGTTTTTTTTGGGGGGGGGGGGGGGGCGGTGAAAGAACAAAAAAGTTTTATATAAGTTTATTTAAGATTAATCAAGCTGGATAAACTACATGCTAAAGGCTGTGTCCAAGATATTTATCTGATCTAGTGCAATAAAAAAATTAAGCCTCTGAAAGCTCTCTGTAGCTATATTATTTTGATTTTCAGTAGTTTTGAGAAAAATATTAATCTCATCTGTCGTCTTATCATTTAGAATTCCGCTTGAATCCGCAGAGTCAGCAGTTTTATGTCTCACTTTTATAACTAGAACTTCTGCTCTACTTCCAAGTTTTACTGAAATACAACACAGAGCAAGATCCTGGTTTCCTTTGTCCACCCAAGCAAGAAAACAGTTTAGTCAAAGTCTCCTCTACCTACTATAGGGATACCATTGTATAAATATAACCTCCACGAATTTACTGTATCTGTGCTGTCAGTTTTTAGCCTTACAACCTTTATAAATATGTACTACATCTAAACGCATTACACAGCTTAACACATGGCATGTAATATTGTTCCTGAGGAGAATGAGAATTCTTTTTGGATGTAACATTTTCCCACGTCTCTATAGGTTCATTTACAGTCTAATAATTGACCATCCAAATGATACCGATTCCTCTGAATGCTGATCCCCTTCCTTTGAAAGCATCAGGAGCCAAAGATTTCGCAGATCTTTCTTTGGACTGTAAGTTCAGCTTTAAAGTCACTAAAACATATCCAATTCTGCAGCATTACATTATTGGTCATATACTGCTAAGTACTAGAGCGAGACAAGCTTGAGAGCTGTGATACAGCACCTGGAATATATCCTACAGATTAAGCAGGATACAAACCTTAAGAATTCTGTCTCAATGTTGCTGAATCATTTCACTGAAAATCACTCAAATCTTTGAACCATTCACGAAGTAGAAATCTACCTGGCTTTACTACTGTCTATGAAATTGAGTCAGTTCTATTAACAGCCAAAATTTTAGGAATAGCTGTATTAATACACTTAACATAAACTACAAAAATAATATTTAGCAACACATTTGCATAAATACAGTCCTAAATGTGGATCCAGCATAGTCATATATTTGAATAGGCTGAATCAGAATCATTTAAGCTATACAACTACCATTGACCTAGCACATACAAAATGTAAGATACCCAGATATAAGTATCTACTTCATCAAGCTCTTTGTGGAAACATGGTAGGCCAAAGAGGAATTTGATCCAACTATTTAGAGAGGGACGAATAAATGACTTCCAGAGATCTCCTCTATGAATTTATAAATCCTTTAGTTCAAGTACTACAGCAAACCAGTAAATGCTTTTTGACAGTCCATAACCGTTTGCTATGGAAACAGTCTTATTAGTCTACTCCCAACATCTAAATGATCAACAATAACTCGGAGAAGACAGATTCAAGCAGAGAAAAATCTTAGTCAATTCATAGTTAACACATTTCTTGCCTTAAATAAATGCCAATCAAGTGTTTTAAAATACTTTTGGTTTTCATATGAACACATGAGAGAAGTCACTCATTTATTGATTTATTCTAATACTTTTATTTGCTGTTCCTTGAGCGCTCTCTTTCCCAAACCAAATAAAGCAGATAGATAAAAATTAACTTACAGGACTGTGGGTCAGATCCGTCGGTTCTATCAAGTACAAGTAAGTACTATCTTCAAACATGCCACTAGAACATGGAGAAAAAGAAGTGGTATTTAGGATTACATGGCAATTCATTTGACTCCAGGATATGATTTTTGATGAGACAAAACCAAAATGAGGGCTGAAAAACTGATTGATACATATACATTCATTACTACCACATGCGGCTGAAGTTAAGAATTTTTTCTAAGAGATCAGGCACATTTTAATGAACTAACACTGAATATAATGGCAATGTAAAGATAAAGCACCAAAAATGGTAAATATTTGACCTTGGAAAGAGAAAGTCCTAAGACACATATTAGCATGCAGAATATAATCAACAGCTGAGTTGCACTTGACAGTAACTAATCCTAGTAAGGACTAATTTCTTACATTTTTCCCTTGTACAAGCTAACATAAAGATCAATTTTTCTCTCAGCTGACAGAATCATACATGAATACTGAACATGCCAGCTGCTGAAGTACAATTGTTGTTTATCCTTTACCATAATAAATCATCTGGTGAAATACTAATATGCACTTACCATATTCAAAGGTTTCATGAGACAGCATCAAAAGACTTTAATCCCAATGAAACTACAAAAAATGCTAGCAGTTTGGCATAGCTGGTACTGATACTTCGAAACATAAAAAAAAAAAAAATAAATATTTGGGCCTGGAGAGTTTCAGACCCTCACATATTAAGAGGAATATTCAAGAGTAATAATTAGTTAATAGCCTCATTCGGAAAATGAGAACGTGCACTTACTGAAGTCCATTACAAGTTGAAAGAGCAACTTTGGAATCCTTGATACCTCTGATACGTCCATGGTAGTAACAATGCTCTCCACCCTGATAATGTTTAAAAAACAATCACACACACAAAATTACCTTGATTTAATGTCTGTTGCTTAAAATCAAGGCAAAAAAAAGATCTAACACCTTGCATTAGGTAAAATTTCAGAGAAAGCAGGGATTGCTGAAGTAAATACCAATGCCTAGCACCAATTGCTTATAAGAGAAAAACTGTGCCCAGTAAAGACTAATTTATATAAGTCTTTGCGCCAGAATACGGATTATTCTTTTGTCAAAATCACCACATTCTTGATCTTTTTTAAAGTGCATTTCTTTGCTGTAAATTGATTCTGTAAAAATGTTGTGCAATGAGCACTGAACCGTTGCTTGATGCCTTGCAGGTCCGTTAAAATTACAAGTGATATAGTAGTGTTCATCAATCACTTGGCATGTATTTGGCTTAGATCTGGATTCTACCAGTTTTGTCTCACTAAAAATTTATTGATTAAAATGTTACATCATTGTAGTGTACATCACTGTAGGTACCAGTATCACTAATTACGAATGAGCCAGAAAGTGAATCCAGTTTAGAAACAGTAAAGTGTACAGCTGGGTTTTTACTATACATATCAAAAGGGTACTAAAAGTCAACTCTTGATTTTAACTGCATAAAATTCCAAATAGATGCAAACCCCAAATTATGCAAAAAACAGTAGGATTTTTGTGTTTCTCTAAGCAAGCAAGCAATCATGTTTTAGGCAAGGTACTACCTTTTATCTAAAAAATAATATTTAAATTACCTACAAGTGTGTTTAAATGTTAGAGACTTAAAAACAACCCCAACATATCAGGCAAACCTCACCTAAAACTGTGATCCAAAATCTCTGTTCTCAAAGGTCATAATGATATCATAGAATTGTTTTGGTTGGAAAAGACCTTTAAGNTTCTTGACCACCTGGGCACACTGTCAGCTCATATTCAGCCAGCTGTCGACCAATACCACCAGGTCCTTTTCCGCTGGGCAGCTTTCCAGCCACTCTTCCCCAAGCCTTTAGAGTTGCATGGCGTTGTTGTGACCCAAGTGCAGGACCTGACACTTAGCCTTGTTAAATCTCATCCAGTTGACCTCAGCTCATTGATCCAGCCTGACAGATCCCTTTTGTATAGGCTTCCTACCCTCAAGAAGATCAGCGCTCCCACTCAACTTGGCATCATCTGCAAACTTAGCGAGGGTGCACTCGAAACCCTCGTCAGGTACAAAGCAGGAGACCAAAATACCACAGAGAAGAACAGGTACATACTTAAAATCCTAAAGTTCTGATCCAGAAAAGCCTTGCTCAGATGCCAACTAAACTCTAGTGAATGCCACGTTTTCCTCTGATTTAAAAGCGCGGGTTCTCTGGACCTGCGTGGTTTTCATCACAGAATGAACTCTCTCCTGAAGCAACAAGCTCCTGTCTAAGCTCTCCTTAAAGTAGGTAGAGAAGCAACCAAATCATCCAAGGGGACTTCAAGCATGCTCAGAACACATGTAAGACAGAGTGACAAGACAGATCCTCACAAAATAGAGTTGCAGTGGCTTTCTTTTCAAAATACTGACCATTACATGCAAACACCCCTCTGGCTTATAACTACAGCACTCATCCCAGGTTTCCAAACTGCTAAACAATTTCCCAAGTCACTTTGAGGAGAGTCAACTCACATCATCCACCTTCTAAAAGTGTGCTCTATCTCCAAAGCTACGGGCTACCTTGTGTTGGAGCACCCTACATGAATCAAACTAATGTCATTTTGTAGAAAACAAAGATCTTTAAATCAGAGATAGGGAGCATGATTCTGTACCCCAGAGGCTAGGAAGAGGTCTTAACAGCAGACTGCAATAAATAAATGATTTGGAAGAGAAATTCAAAAATAACTGTTTTGTCAAAGCATCATTTACTCACATACAAGAATTACTAGTGATAAAATAATTTCATTAAGATCTTTTTAAATCTGATTTTTTTTACTTCCTGTATTTTCTCAATTTGTCATTTTTCTCTAAATGTTCTAATTTTCTTCTATGTTCTAAATTTGTGTGATTTAATTTCTCCATATAATAGAAGTAGAGTTCCACTGCACTAGCAAGAGTTTTGTATTATTTGATTGTAAGTAGTTAAATACGGATAAAAACCTAAAATCTTTAGCATATTTTTAGGATTACACATTATAGGCAGCCACATGGCAAATTATTAAATCCTTTATCTCTATTCTGATACAGAAATTAATTCTATCCTTATTGCTGGACAGCAGAAGTACTAATCTCTAAAATTCCATAAATCACTGAGGAATAAATTGATTAGACCTTTAAGAGGCTTACAGAACTACTTATCATGACTAAGGGTAAAAAATGTGCTTCATTGGGATGGTTGAACTAAGTAAACATGAAGAGTATATTTAATTTCTATCAGAAACAAAGCATCACGAGACTGTTCAAGCTATTAATGTTTAGAAAGAAACCAAGAAACATTACTTTGATTTTCTAAAGCATTACTTTGACTTTTCGAAAGAAAAAGGACTAGTGAATTTAGAAGCTGTCAAATACCAGAAATCTTGCTGATATATGTCAGTGAAGCTACAACGAGGAAAACTGAATTATCCTAATTTACCTCATTTATAGCAGTTGGTCTTTAATGTCTATCAACAGTAACGCCAGCTAAACTAAAGATAAAAAGCATCTCAAAAAGTTTAATTAAAAATGCTTAAGTGTGGTTGTCTCTCTCCCAGATTGTTTGAAAAACATACTATTCATCAAAATATTCTTAATTCTGGTGTCATATGTCATCTGAATTCCAACAAGCGTATTGAACCCATTATTTCTGCAATTATAACTCAAGGAAGTACCAAAAATGTAAGTGCTCTTTGTTTAAGTATGCACAGCATGATTTCTATTTTGCATCTTATTTAATGAGTTATTCAGAGTCTGAATGAAATTCCTAACAAACTGTTATGCATAATTATATCAAAGTACTACACAGAAAGCAATCACTACATATTTACCTTTGCATCAGTAAGAAAGCATAAGCCATGCTTTTTAACAACTAAATTGTGATTATCTTTCTCAAACAAGTAGCTTTTCAAGATTTTTTTTTTAAAAGACAGTCACCCGAGTAAAGAAATTGCTGTTTGTTCTTCAGTGTTTTCACTCTTGTAACAAACTACTCCTTTATAGAAAATACACTACTTTTCATCAAGGCCTCACTTCTTTACGTCCATATCAGGAAACAAAACAATCTTTTACTTATTCAAGTCTAAAGAGGATTATAAGATACCGCAAAGGCAAGGATACAGTCCTTATTTGATCTCCTACACAAATTGTGTGTGTATTTTCTGAACTTAATGAAGCCTTTTACAGATTAATGTGACCTCAGGAGCTCTATTATTGTTTCTAAATAAATCAGTTCAGAAAACATCCCCTAGGAAGTTTGGATCAAGTTACTGCAGCATGCAAAGGTAGTCCATTTGCTGAGTCTAAATTTCTAATATAATTTTCCAGTCAGAGTCATGATTCAGCAACCGCAGTGCTCAATGCTAGCGCTGCAGCTGACAATTGCATGAGCTTGTCTAAATGCCAGAGGGAATTGTTTTCTTGCATCAGTTAGCATTTTTGCCTATTCTGCAGAGAACGGAATCTTAATGAAATGAAAAAACTTCCTTACTAAGTTACATGAAACTATTTTGTTTCTTCAGTGGAAGAAAACAAAACAGTATATTGCAATAATTCTATTGCATTATAATTGTTTAATTTTGCCCTGATCATGATATATTGTTTTATTTGAGATTCTCTCTAACAAGGGCAAAATAATAAACTAGACATCTAATACTTTGACAAACAACAGTCCCAACTTGCTGAAAGCATAAACGCAACCGGAATGCTTGCTTTCCTCCACTCTAAATAGAGATATATTTCACATAAAGGCTCACAACAAATATTCCAGCATTCATATCAAGTATGAGAAAACTCATTCCTTGAAAATGTAGTTTATAATCTTCCTAGGAACCTACCAGTCCTCATTTTGTTACTACAACAAACAAGAAGACTGATCTGTTTCCCTTAGTCAGGGCTGAACTATCTTGCATAACTTCAATCTCTTCGTCTTTGGATCAATAGCCTATGGCACTGAATTCAATTTGGGAGCCAGGTTGACAAATGTAATTAATTGAATGTCAAATAATATGCTGGGTTTGTAATAACTGAAACCTTAACCTCTGGAGTTGTCTTTCGTTTTCTGTTTCACAACTGTATAATTCTTGCAAAGAAAAGTCACAGCAAGTTCTGTTTGTTTGTTTGCATGTCTTATATTACCATTATCCCTTCCCCTTGCACTTTGTGCTAAGGACATATAAATAATTAATGAAGTCTATACTGATGGTGACTTGAACCCTTCCACCCCCTACGTTTTACAAGATGTAATTGTTCTGGCAGTATCTGGATCATCTTCACTACTACTACCTACCACCGCCTACCCCTCAACCCAACACACACCTTTCCTTTTTTGTACAATTCTTCTTGTATTACTCAGGTATCCTTACAAGATAAGAACACCGTTACCTTGCATGTGTGGAAAAAGGCTTCTGGTATTTTTAAGTCTTGCAAAGCTTTTCTTCTTTTTTTAGTATTTTATTGACATTGTTCCTTCAGAAAGACCATTCTAACACATTTTAAGAGTACAATACCTTAGAAAACTTTGGTTTTCCATCTTCATAGTGAATCTCCACATAATTGGAAGATAACAAGTCACTGTCAAAGAAATTAAAAATAAAGATGAGAAAAAGGAATATTCTTTCTACTGCTATGGGTGGGTTTGGGGTATTTTTTTTAGAATTTTCAAACAATTTTTTCTTTCCTTGTTAATTAGTTTAAAAAAAATCAAACAGCTTGTGTCCCATAAATGGCTTGCTGGTGCACTGGAAGTCAGACTGTGTTACAGAAGGGGGAATTTCATTCTGCAATCTAAGCCCCTGTATTTTAGCTTTACAGTTAGATTATCAGCCTTTTAAATATTAAAAAAAAAAAATCCTGTGGCTTTAGAAATTTGTATGCTGCCAGTAACTGGTACTGACAAAATGTATACTTTATTATTGTTTTCAAATAAGTTTTGTATTTTATCTAAAAATTAAATAGACTATATGTAAGGCTGAACAAATACATACACAATTGTTCTGAAGACAAGAGTGTATACTTTACCTGTACCTCACTTTCACAGCTGCAAATAATAGTTTTTTTCAAAAACAGTAATGTTCTCAAAAATAAACCAAACCAAAACACAAAAATCTCTCCCCACACTACCTTTTTTCTTCCTTTTAGTTTTTCTTCTCAGATTCTATTCTCACTCCTTTTTTTCCTAACTCTAGCAAGAAAAATTTCTGAAGCATAAAAACTCCCCATACTGTATAATTTGCAGTTCAAATTTCTTCTTTTTTTTAGTAAGATTAGATAGTCTGTACATATCCTGAGATAACTTCAGTGTCCCGTTCCCCTCTCACCCTGTTACAGTCAGGGTTGCAACACAGTGGCCCAGCGAGAGCAAAGCAATTAAATATGTTAACTGGCTCCATCATATATGCAAGATAAGCATTTTACTTAATGTGATCCAGAATTCTCACCATTTTTCAAGCCTCTAAGAGCCTGTAACCTTACAAATAATTAAAAAAAAATCATTAAAGGGTCTGACAGCAGTACTTATATCAAAACAAAAATATTGTGCTATGAATAAAAACCATCATCATTATGGAAGCCTGGTCTGACAAAATAGCTTTGATGGCAATTCACGACTAACAACAATTTATGATAATGGCTATCTCAAGCTCAGATTAGGCTATTAGCAATCCTGATAACACTTTAACTCTGGGACTACTGACTCATAAAATCAATTCTTCATGCCACATTTATCATGCACTACACTTGTCACAGAAGATCCTGCAGAAGTGAGTTACCAGTGGTTCTCTTAGAAGTCCTTTTTAATGGAACTGGGAGACCACATTATGTGCACTCTATGCCTGTAAACCAACACTAATAGCCATGAATAATTACTGAAGTCTCATCATTTGTTTTAACCCTCATTCTGATAGCAATATTGAATAGATATATATTTTAAAGTGCAGCTTTAAAAATAAATTAAGTTGCATAAACTAATTTTAAATTGCTCTATTTCTATCATAGTAAGCTATAAATTTTCTGCAAGAGAATACGAATTATTTACAAATAGTGTATTTGACTATAATGCAAACATTCACCACTTCAACGTGGAAAGGTTTGAAGTTTCTAAAGAGGTTTATAGGTACAAAGCAATTAAACTTTAGAGTGTTGATAATGTCCTTTTCTTCTTTGCATTTTGCATACTTATTCTGAAGCACAAGGACTGCTGTCCCCAGTACATAATGGGATGGTATAGACAAGGCTAGAGGTAACTGACACAAATAAGAAAATGGAAAATTCTGATTAGATACAAGTTTAAAAAAAATCACTGAGGATGGTTAAACACTGGAACAATGATCAGTTTCAAAGAGCCTTGATCAGATTCCGATTTTTACAGACACTTCTGCTTGAATTCACAGAGACCGTTTGGTTTCCTCAAACCAATTTCAGGATCAGCATTTATCTACCCACTTCCAAATCAAGCTCACACTCTCACAGTGTTCTGCCCTCCTCCAGTAATCTCACATGACTGATCTCAGAACTGCTTTCAGTGCTATCTAGTGCTTTCAGCATCTCGTAAGACTTACAGTAGATGAGTTCCCTACTGTATCTACTGACTCATAAATAACGGTAGTTTAATTACAACATTTGTCTCTTGTCACATTTCATGTGACATAAGAGCTGCTCAAAATTTTTTTAGTGCACTCTTTGCAGAATCTTTCCAGAGTGCAGTGCTCTTTTCTTGTATGTTGGTTGAACTTCTGTTGTAATCCAATTGTTATTTTCATCTGCGAATCTTTTCCATTCTTTAGCTTCTTATTAATTCCAGCTGCAAAGGTATTCCTGATTCAGGTAATAAATACATTGTCCCGCACGACAGGATATCTAACACGACATGCTTATGATGGAATACTCCTCTATATACAAGTATAAAGTAAGGATGCAGCAGACAGCAGCTTTTCCAGTAGACTCTACACTTTTCTCAACACTGATTTTCCAGCGCTGCTGTCCTGTGGAATTTGCTGGGTACGAGCACATTGATGAAATTCTCCACACTGAACAAATTCCCTCCAAAGAAAATTGAGGCTTGTTACTCACAACACCCTTCCCAAATGCCATGTTGTAAACAAAACGCACCTTTAATTTGTCAACTGTCCTTTTGTCAAATGTAACACAGTATCTACCACCTAGAAGTTGAAGTAGAAAATCTAATGTAAGGCTATTGTCTTTCATAAACCTGTTCTCATGCTACACTGTAACAGGGTATTTAACAGTATGATCGTTATTATGTTCTTAAACTTGTCCCACATAACCACCAACATACTGCAAGGGCATTTTTCTCTTAACATTTCCCAAAGGGCAGCAAGAATTTTGAACTTTCCATTGAAAAAAATCAGTCAGCTTCTCCTCAAACTGTATGCCTCTACATTGGTAAGTACCTGATCTTTGCCAGGTACCATGTATCACTTATTTCTATTTCAAGTATCTCTCTATACTAGCATACATCCTAAAGAACACCTTACTTCCAATCATCCAGAAATTCCTCAATGTATACTGCTAATCTGATACAACCACGATTTTATTCGGGGGAAGAGGGAGGAACAAGATGGGGACAGTAAGTTTGCAGGCATTTTGCAACATGACTTTGCTGGTACACACCACCGGTTGCTTCTATAATAAAGTTAATCTCAGTCCTGTTCTCTATATTCATAGGAAAGTCAGTACAAGCACGTTAGTATCAAAATGTGATATTGCAGAGAGTAGTCTAGGACTGAAAAAAAAAAAATCAGTAAAATTGTTTCACTACTGCCGCAAAGAAAAAGACAATTTTGGTAAGGGAGTCTGTTCTATATTTTGCTAAAGCTCCAGGAATAACAACAGCTTTAAAGATAAGCATAAAATGGTTACTGCAAATTTTCCCTGCCAAAGCTTTCACCTGTTATTAATGCTGACAAATCTGACAAGGAAAAGCAGAAATTATTGAAAGGAAAAAAAAGAAAACTTAACTAAAGTAACTTTCAAATATTTTTTCCAAAATGACAGACAGATAAACAGAAAAGCACTGTAATTTCACCAGTAGGTGTAATGGGATCCTTTATGCAAGTGGTATCAAAAAGAAAGCAGCAAAGGGTTATGTCATTCCAGGTAGTCACTGCCTTTGAAGACACAGGCCAGCTGTTAAAACAAGCAGCAGATACTTTCTGAAGAACTAACATCCATTTCCCCACCACATATGTCTCTCCTGCTGTTTTCATTAGCAGAAGAGCTGCAGTGTCAAAGTGGCTTACCTCAGTTGGCATCTAACTCTCCTAATGAAAAGAATTGATTTGGGTAGGTAAAGGCTGTGAAATGACTGAAATCTCATACACAAGTAACCAAGTTAGTTTCCCGGAATCTAGTACCGCACCCTGCGGAAAACTGGACTACAGCTGAATTCTCTCTCACATACTTCTTAAATTACCTTTATACTAAGCCACTACCAAGCAATAACTTATTAATTTTTAAGTATTCTGAAATTATTCAAGCTCTGTACCAGTGTCTGGGCAATCTAGTTTAGTTGAATTATGTAGCAGAACACCCATCAGGTGTTTTTGTCCATTTGACAGATCTAGGTTAGTAGCACATAAAGACACGAAAAACAAATTGAGATGTTGCCACAGCATTTTGTAAGATCATCAAGACACTGTCATCTAATGAAATGGCCATCTATAGGTTTATTTCTGTCACCAGTTTCAATTATATCTGCAAGCTTTTCTGAATGAACTATTCTTATGGGAATTTATTATTAAGTTTCTAGTATATATTTACAGAAGTCTTTACTTGGCTGTTATCACTGAAGGTGCTCCGAGAAGAGTGTCTCCAAGGAATAAATACACTGCAAATATTCGTTGTTACTTTTTAAAACACAAGGTTTCACTACTTTTTCTTATTTTATCTTGAAGGAGCTTAAAAATCAAAACATACTAATGTGGATCAAGCATCTGTGTTTAAAAGCAATTAAAAGAAACAACTGATGATGCAGGTGTACAGGTATAACTTCTTCATAAATATGGAAACAAAGAAAGTTCCCACTTCTGCTATTAATACCATAATGATTCTATAACAGTAAATAGTACAGTTATTTAAAAATCACTTCTTGCATGGTCTGGCCCTTGTTCTCTTGTCTTCCAGGTAGAGAAAAGGACAACCTGACAACAAATTTACTAAATTGAAATTACCTAGGTGATTTTTTATGTATTTTTAAGAAGTCCTAAACTGGGGAAAGATCTCCAAAAAAGACTGACAGGAAAGCACATTCTGAAGACATATAGAATGGTGTAGAAAACACTCTAGATTCTTTTCTGGATGAGTCTGCCTCCCTCAGTGCAAGATGCCCTGAGTCAGTTCAAGGTTGTTCAGATAACAAATTCTTCAATGGTCCTTTCTCTAGTTGTGTCCTGAAGCCCTACATCTGAGAATGGAGCATGCTATATTTTAACGGCTACTTCAGTAAGTAGGAGCTTGAAGAGCTCTTCAGAATATTAAGAGCAGTATCTTGCTCACTTTCCGCTGTATTTTCCTTTACCACGGCACTGAAGACAATAGCACTTTAAAAAGTGCTATGTAAAAGGGTATAAAGAAATTAACAGCTAGACAATACTACAGAAAATATGACTACTGTGTCATGGAAAATACCTCAATGGAATTTGCTATGACAAAACTTTCCTAGAAGAGCAATTGACAAAATAAAAATTTTTTTTAAACAACTGTTCAAGTTCTTTCAATATTGCATTAATTGATCTTTCTTCCATCACCAGCTTGGAAAACAGGTAGTTTTGAGTTATGAAAAAGAATTTTATTAACCCATAATGTAAGGTTGAGGGCTGCCACCTGTCTTTGCCAGAATGGCTTCTTTCAATGGTAATCAGATCTGACAGCTTCCTTCCTTTAAAGCAAGCTTCTTTATATACAAAAAAAACTTGGGTTTCTTTCACTCTTCAATGAATGCTTCACATGTTCTGTTACTTTGTGTCTAATAATAACAGTCCAACTTAAACAAACTCTTATTATTTTATTATATTTATAATACTAAAACTAGTGAAATAAGTTTACTTACACAGAGCTGACTCTACCACCTTCAGATTAGATTAACAGCTACAGCAGAATCAGAGATACATTTTGGTACTCCAGCAAACTAAAAAGTTCACTTTGGTTCCCTTAATCCATGCTTCCATGAGAAAGTATATTGCACAACTTTTGCTCTGTCATTGAATCAAGTTAAATTCAGTGATACAGGCTCTTACGAGCTAGTTTGATGAACTTAATCATAAATAAAGCACACACAGGCTTTATACTAGCTCCAAATGCAAAGATTTCAGCCTGACTGTAATAGAATCTGAGATCCCAGTAATTCACTTCAGCATAAAGATCTCACTATTGACAANGTTGCTCTGTCATTCAATCAAGTTAAATTCAGTGATACAGGCTCTTACGAGCTAGTTTGATGAACTTAATCATAAATAAAGCACACACAGGCTTTATACTAGCTCCAAATGCAAAGATTTCAGCCTGACTGTAATAGAATCTGAGATCCCAGTAATTCACTTCAGCATAAAGATCTCACTATTGACAAGACTGGACCATCTCAGAAACAGAGTGTAAAATCTACTGGATTAGAAAGATAAGTTCTTCACCACCACTGTGTTACAGTGGTTACATGTGCTCAAGGAGTATGAGAACATAACATAAGAAAGGATGCATTGAGTCAGACAACTGCGCAGTATGCTTGACGGCTAATACACACATGCAGCAATTTTTCAGGGAGTTTTCTCAGCATCCAGTGATCTGTGACACCAGGATTTCATAAACCAGAGTTGGTAAAATTGTTTTCAGTGGCCCGCAGAAGATTTTCCTAAATTATTCCAATCCTTTAACTACTGTAAATAGTTTAATATGCACAATATCCTGTGACAAGATTTGCATTTTAATTTTTTTTTTTTGTGAGAAGTATCTCCTTTCAAACCTCTCCTTTCAAGCCCTGAGCTTGTTGACCTTAACAATCCACCAAACCAATGGCTGTGGTTGCATCTCAGCCGAAAGGCATTCAGAACCCTGTTCAGAAGGGTGCAAGAGCCACACTTAATTAAATCCAGGGTCAGGAGTGCACAGAATAAAGTCTTTTCACTTCACAAAGCAAATGGTCTGACAAGATGGCTAACATTCACAACATCAATGTCTGCATTTTAAGATACAAACAGCATGTCCTTTCAGGTTTTTTGGTGTTTGTTTGTTTGGGTTTTTTTCGTTGGGTGTTTTGTTTGTTTGGGGTGGGGAGTGGTCGTTTGTTTGTTTTCATAAATTCTTTAAGATGCCTCTTCCCAGAGGCTAGCAGATCCCATGCAGGAACATAGTTCCCAGCAGCTCTTACATCAGTAAAAAAAAAACCACAACCCAAAACAGAATTTTAAAAAGTTGGGTTTCAAACACATTAGCCTATACTGAGTTTCTTACAGTTCTGTTGAAATAAGCTCTGTTGTCAATTATTTTATTGATAGTCACTTTATGGAGCACAACTCTACTCATGAGTCGCACAGCAGGCATCAGGACATTACTTAATCACTACAGGGGAATCCAAAACTTGAGTGCTTGAAAGTCAGGGACTGTAACATTAATTTCTATGGCTACAGTTATAAGTTTCTATATATGTTTTATCAGAGAGAACAGACATGTATACACACTTTTCATTTTATAAATATTTGCCAAAGAGAAGGGGATGAGATGAAGTAAAATGAGATCAAAAAAGAAAAAAATATTTAAAAGACAGATCTGGAAAGTTCTAGGAGGAATGAAAGCAGCATATGACAAGCTGCTGGAAATACTGCTGAGAAATATTTGAGACATTTAGCTAGGAGTGCAAGCCCTTGGTTAATGGCAGGATTGGTGCTGCCTCCTACTGCATGCCTGACAGGGTGAATGAGTAAGACACTAGACAGCTCACACAAGTGAACATACAATAATACATACGCATGCGCATTTGTAAGATACACATTTTTATTATAATCTTAGCAACAAGATGGAAAAGGATACCTGAAGAGAATCACATTAAATGCTTTAAAATTACAGAAACAAAATACTAACAGAAGACAAAGTAACTGAAATATTGCTTATCATGAATGCTTCTAATTTACATCTGACCACGATACTTGAGAAGGAAGCTTATTTACGCTGTCAGGTTTTTATAATTCTTAAAAAGACAAAGGAAAGCTTTTTCACATATTAATATGTCTTGAAAAACATGGAGAGGTTTTAGTATCTGTCTCCAAGTCTTTCTGCATGTGAAATGTCCACTGAGGCAATGATAACTTTTAGTAGGTTGCCTCCAGTTCTGCGAATGGCAAATGAGGCAGTAAAGCTCTGTTATCTAAAGCTGAGACATTCAAGACTGCACTTACTCACAGGAGTACACACGCATTCTTGTAAAATTCTAACACTGAGTTCTCTGCATCTCATCTATATAATTTTAAAAAGCAGACTAGATTTAAACTTGCCACAGTAATATAATCACATTTAATTTACACAGCTTGTGTATCTTATAGGACCCATTTAGTATCCCAAATGTTTAGGTTTTTATTTAAGAAAATGTTATAAATATTTGAAGTTTCCTTCTCAAAAGCTGTGGCTAGTTTTCCCATTTCCATTAAAAGAATTTTGAGGAAAAAAAACAAGAATCAAATAGATTCTCAAATAATCCAGCTACTGCCCCCTACTGTTTTTTAAATTATGCTAACAATGTAATCTCTGAGACTATTCTCAAGTTAAATTCAGCCCTACAGAAACATACACCACAATGACTACACAACAATTATATGCTTTAAACTGATGAATAAAATTGGCTGTAATATGTTGGCTGTAATGCTGCTCTTCACATAAGAGACTGACTGCTCACAAGAGTAATATTCTAATGTCTCAAATATTTACTTCATGTTACAGTCAAATGTGGTGGGGATGGGGGGTGTCAGCTCATGCCAAAGATGCCAGATTTTTTTCATATGGTCTTCTCATTGAAAAGAGAATCCATTTTCCCAAAAATCTAGGTGGACCTCTAAAGGAAAAAAAAAGCTGAAAACTACAGGCTGTTTTAGGTGTGTTTTCTTTCCCCTCCCCCAAAATCCTGAATTTTGAGAGAAGTTTTCAGTAGGAAGGGAGACAAGTTTTTGTCTTTGATTTTTACTTCCTGTTTCTGTCCAGCTCAGGTACCTAATTCCCCATTCCCTTGTATGTGCCTCAGCCACCACAGTCCCAGCGGTGGAAGGACGCAGCATGGTTCTAGCCCCCAATGCTGGAGGAGACTCCTTTATTTAGAGACTGAAAACTGCTAGACAATATAGCCAGCCTCTCTCAATACTAAAACAACAACAGACAGACATTTTTAATTCACTGCTTTTGGTAATATTTCGGTAACATTGCTCTCAAAGAAACACTTGTCCTTCAACTGAAGAATAGCAACTTAATAGCCTTTTACATGTTAGTGGAAAAGACATAATAAAAAAGCAATTTGTTAGCACATTACAGACACTTATTTATGTATATAATACATAAATGAAAAAATAAGAAATTGTTCAGATATACTAGAATTACTGAATACTCAAATACATTGTTACAACAAATGAACTGACAGTATTTTTTGAGGACAAAAATANCAATGCTGGAGGAGACTCCTTTATTTAGAGACTGAAAACTGCTAGACAATATAGCCAGCCTCTCTCAATACTAAAACAACAACAGACAGACATTTTTAATTCACTGCTTTTGGTAATATTTCGGTAACATTGCTCTCAAAGAAACACTTGTCCTTCAACTGAAGAATAGCAACTTAATAGCCTTTTACATGTTAGTGGAAAAGACATAATAAAAAAGCAATTTGTTAGCACATTACAGACACTTATTTATGTATATAATACATAAATGAAAAAATAAGAAATTGTTCAGATATACTAGAATTACTGAATACTCAAATACATTGTTACAACAAATGAACTGACAGTATTTTTTGAGGACAAAAATAAAAATTTACTGAAATTAATAAACACTTTTAAAGGCTTTTTATACGAACTAGGTTTTAAGACAATTCTACATGTTACTTGTTGCATATGGAATTTATCAAGTTTGGGCAGACAATCATAGCTGAATCATAAAAAGTCCAACTTTTCAAATGGGATTAACCATTACTCCAATAGTACCCTACAATCTTTCATTTTTGCACTAAGAACATTAACTAAAAACAATTTAATCCATTACAGATTAGAAAAAGCATTACCTTTTGCATCAAACTATTTCCATAATCCACATACCTGCAATTATTATGCATTGTCATAAATGACATCACACTGACTGGTCAAACATTGAAGTGTAACAAGTGTAAACATCAGAGCAGCCCACCTTGTTAAAGAGTTCAAAACTAATCTTTTTTCTGAGTCTTCCTGCAAGAAAAAGCTGCCAACAGTGACCTTTAGGACAACAAATTATATTTCATGTGTTTTAACTGATGAAATCAAATGAAAAGTTGACTACCCATTCAAACCCCACACAAATCTTACATTTCAATTGTTTGCACGCTGGATTCAAGAGGTTTTGTGGGCTTATATTCCTTCAAGCTGTTTGTGCCATTGCACTACAGCAAGATAGAAAACATCAGGTAAAAATTTATATTAACATACTTCAGAAACTTTCAGATTGCCACCTGTTCTTCTTACAAAATCTTTACAGTTATTAAAGCAAGTGAATATCCAATTTTCTTCACCTTCTGGTTACAACACTTGCTGTGAAAAGAGCAGCTGGAACATAGAAAGCAGCCAATCACACAGATTCCAACAAAGATAAAGAAAACTTAAAACTAGAACCTGTTTATAGGCAATCACCAGCCTCTGATTTCAGCTTTACATACTCTAAGAACTTTCCTAAAAAAAGGCAGAGACAAAACCAGAATACACACACACAGAGTAGGTGACATCAGCTCACCTTAGAGTAACTGATACAAATATATATTCAACATATTCAAGGGTATTCTGGATTTTAAATACACATTCCACATGCAACTGGACTATTTTGGCGAATAGCACATAACGGTTCAAGTCTGTGGCCCTGTCGTTTTGCTTTTCCTTCTGACTAGACATTAGCAATACCAGTATGCCAACTAAAATTCAGTGTAATCCAACATAGTAGCAAAATGCAGCATTTTGCTGAACACGTAAGTATAACCGAGATACAAGAATGGATCTTTTTCAAATCATCATCTATGGGCACTCACAATTTATAACGTTACAAGTTTTATAACTCATGGCTTTAGAGTCTTCTGTCAGGTCAAAAAGTAGGACAGGTTTTTGAAGTAGTCATTTTCTGGAGCAAAACCAGATAGAGTCAATTGTTTATGAGTGAAAAACCATGTAGGAAGCTAGGAGAAGAACTAATGTATAAAGATGCAAGTCGGAGGGATACCAGTAAGCCTGAACACCCTGCAGCCTGCACGCAGTGGGGGGCATACCAGTAAGCCTGAACACCCTGCAGCTTGCACGCAGTGGGGGGGCATACCAGTAAGCCTGAACACTCTGCAGTTTGCACATAGCCAGTAAAAAAATTCTTGATACCTCAAGAGCAGAACTTCTTTGCATAAGGTGCAGAGCAAGTGATCTCCCTCTCTCTTTTTGAGGTGAAAGACACTGCATTTCTTGATTGCTACTGAAGTAACCACGGTTGGAAAAAATACGTACATTTACTTTCTTTGTGGATCATTTGTTGTTATAAATAGGCAAGGACAAACAGCAGGGCTGGACAGTTGATAACACAAAGAATATGTGGAATGTAAGGCTATCAGGTTTCTGATGATATTTGGTAAACAGCCATTCAACGTAAGACTAGGACAGGAAAAGCAACCAACACCCAGACACACAAACCCTAATGAACAGGAGATAAGAGTTCTGGTCTTTATTATTATCACCGTTAGGTCACTGACTGACAGGCCATGGAAGAAGCCACTCGGGCATAGCCTTAAACAGGTTCAGACAGAACTTTAGAACAGATAAAAAGTGGTAAACAATGTCATCATGGGTCTCCTGGGAAAGAACAAACTTATTACAGGATGTCTGCAGGGGCTTGTGGAAACATGCCTTTTTCCGGGATGTTCAGGGAAAGTGCCAAAGTTAGGGAAGGTGAATCAGGACAGAACAAGTGTGGGGAAAATGGAGAGGAAGTGGCATAAAACCAAGTCATTAGTGTAAGGTGCAAGTCAATAGGTTTTTCCGGCCCAGCCCTGCCCTTGACCACTGCAGTCTGTCCTGTTTTTATTGAGTTCTACTTGTAATATTTTCTGTGTGACTTTACTCTCTATTCTGCATAGGTGTGATTTGCAAGCAAACTTCAGAGTCAGTCAACAGCTATGAGGAGACATGTATCTGGAAAGACCCAAGGTCTAAGCCAGTGGCCCAGTAAGAGACCTCAGGCCTAGACACGGATGTTTGATGAATTTAAAGCCTGTGTTAACATTTGAGTCTGTGAATGCGGGCATGCTTGTGAATCAGGTGAGGGCTGGTGCACGTTTCACTAGCAAACTTCCAATTCCCGTCAGCTGGAGAAGAACCTTATCAGGCTGCTTGTATTCTTGTTCACCTGAGTGCTGTTTGCATTTATATGTGGTGCCAGTAAAGGCAACAGTGTTTTTCTCTGTGATGGTCTGCGTGACCAGCCATAACCTATGTATAGTGCCATCTTAGGAATGTGTGCTGTCTTGCTACTGGCTGGATGTGCAAATGGGAACAGTGGCAAGCAGACAAAGAGGAGAAATTCCCTGTAGCTTAGAGGCCACCAGATGCAAGTTTCCTTCACAAATACGTCATTATTATCCCACTGAAATTACCCTGCATGGGTCCAACTCCAACTCTCATAAAACATCATAGTCTTGCACTACACTATAGTTCTTCCAGACACTAGAGAAGACCCAGTTATCTTCAAGCCTTCTTTCTCCTTCCATTCCATGTGCCATTCCCTGCCTTCATACTAACTCATCTTCTGCCAGCCACTCAAGACTTTGTGTGACATTTTAAGCAATGGAGCTGCAAGAGTAACCTAACTTCAAAATCATGCGTGGATGAAGAAAAATGTTTCCAGTTCACCTTTACAGTAAAGCACCTGATAACTAGTAGCCAAGCAGCAAAATGTGTGAATACAACAGTTTAGCAAATTGTAAAAAGCCACAGCCTGCTGCTTTGAAGCTATTAGATTTAATGAGCTTGCATTTTTCTCCCTAACAAAGCTTTTGTTACATGACAGTTAAGACCAAAATAAGATCTCATATGGACCTCAATACCAGAAGAACACATTGGGTTTTTTTTAAACTAGTACGCAATTGTCTCTGTAAATTTGTTTCTGCTCAAAGTGTGCTGAAAGGGTCAAGGGCAGCAGAAGGGGCAAATGAACTTTTAAGCAATACTGTAGATAATTTTACCTGTCTAGTATTTAGTACTGCTTTCACACTTATTCTTAAATGTTCTCAGTGTAAACTTTCAGTGGCAAAAAAAACTACATTACAATTTTTAGGAAAAAACCACACAGTTCCATAATTTCAGCTGAAGATATAAATAGATGTGATTCAAACAACTAAACCACAATTGACCTGTATTACACGTCAGATCTTCTAGACCTGATGATTACCTAAAATTGTCTGTCTTACTGGTAGAAGACCCTAGGTGCACCTTTCAGTACAGCCAAACCATTAGGATTTCTACCTCATTAGGAACTTCACGATTATAGTGACAATAGCATATTTTCCAGATCATTAAAAGATGAAACATTCATACAATTATTTACAATATTCCTACACACCAACTTGAGCAACTAAAATAACATCTGCATGACAGTTCATCAGTAAGCAGAAAAATGCACACGAAAATCCACACCTTTCAAGCACTACTGGTACTGGAATCTCTCTATTTATCATCATTTATTTTATCATTAAGGAATGATCAAATTTTAAAGGTATGTATGTTAAGGGCATCAGCAAGGGTAACAGTTACCTTGCTTAAAACAAGCTGAATGCTATTTTGTATTAATAAACTTGGATAACAGCATATTTTTCTGCAGATCTTGGGATTTCATATACGCTGACCTTGTACCATAAGTTAAGACAATTAGAGCAGGAAAGAAAGAAACCTCAAATTACACACTTACTTATTCAATGTGAGGTCAAGGATGAATTTGGAGCCAAAGGCCTCAATCTGGAAACTTGCCTGGGCCAGATGTACAGCCTGTAAACATGAACACACAGGAGTACTATACAGTTTTGCAGAACATTTAAAGTTGTCAAAAGAATCACTGAGCTTTATATGCAACAAATATGTGACAAACACCTGTGAAAAACAAAGTTACAGAAAACACACTTATTTTCATGTATCTCAGGCATATGAAAAGCTTTGTGCTTCTACCAAATTCAGATTCAAAAGTATTTGCCTTTTTAGAGGTCAAATGGAGAGAAGCAAATGATACCTGAAAAGCAGGCTTTCAAATACACACTCATGCCTCACAAAAGCAAGAAGAAAAAAAAAAGAAAATATTCATATAAATGTCTATATTTTGCCAAAAGCAGATGGCTATGTAACAAAAACCTAAGTAATGTAGTATATTGTTCTTTTAATTATGTTACTGCATTCATTCACTTTAAAAGGCCTGAAATAATTAAAGCATTTGTGATACAAGCCTTCATGTAAGAAAATTGGGGCAAGGCTTGTATTACACGTTATGAAAGACTCCGTCAAAGTAATCCCTTCACAATTAAAGGCTTTGTACTTGGCATCATAACCAAACCAGCGTACAGAAGACTGCTCAACATGCAACAACAAACGACCAAACCCCAACATTACTTTGTCTCACCTAGGGAGTTAACTTTAGCTTTCAGGATAGTCCATTTTTGACAGAGTTAAAAGTTGTATGCTTTATTATTTTCAATACTGTTGTAACTGAAGACATTTAAAACATACTCATCTGTTTTCTAGAAAAATAAGATGATAAGAAACGATCGAAGAATTTGTTTTTGTGAAGACGCTGTTCCACCAGGGCAAAAGAGATTAGACCTGAATTTCATAGAACCTCTTCCCTGATAACGTTCTAATCAAATCATGCTTAGTTATACACTAATTTGATACAGCATTAATAATTACATNGAAGATAAGAAATGATCGAAGAATTTGTTTTTGTGAAGACGCTGTTCCACCAGGGCAAAAGAGATTAGACCTGAATTTCATAGAACCTCTTCCCTGATAACGTTCTAATCAAATCATGCTTAGTTATACACTAATTTGATACAGCATTAATAATTACATAAAGTTGAAATATTATGACTAAGCCCTTTAAATCAAAAGACAAAATACACTACTTTTTATTAAACACCACAACGAATCTTCAGGTATGTCACAAAAACTACATGAAGTTCTAGCTAGTTTATGGCATAACTTAATCATACAAAGGTTAGCTTTTACAGCCCACAATTTTGATCTCCTTTGGAAATTTTTCCACAGAGAACAAATTCTTTACGTTCCTCTTCCATTCTTGCACTACATAGAACAGCACTGATTCTCACCTTATTTCTCGAAGGTATCCATCATCTTTCATAAAATAATTCAACATAATTTAAGAACTATTTTAGAAGTTGCTATAGTGACTAAAATCAACTGTGATGTTTCCTTTATTAACTAATTATCATTCTTTGCCCCCAAAATTATCATTTCCCTTTCAACAGGCTTACAGAGCTTCGTTGTCAAGCTTCTTTAAAAAAAACGTGTAGTTACAAAATATTTTAAAGATCTTTAACATCATTAAAAAAATCTCTTACCTAAAGCCTGGTTTTTGTTTATTAAAAATGCCCATTAACTTTGAACAATAATTTTAAAAATAATATTCTTAGGTTATATCTATAATAATATGGAAGCAAACTAGTATCAAGCTTTCTCTCTGTTACTTTTCTTGTAAAAGAACATTAACGGTTGTCTCAGCAGTTCACCAATTCACTAACACTGGCCTGGCAAACTGAGTTTACAGCTGTTCTGAATCACCAGAGAGAAACAGTTCAAATACAAAGACAAACAAGTGAATCTCCATTAAGAGAGCATCCACAAGGATGAAAGCTAGAGCACATATATCTATATATATATATATATAAAAAGCATAGAATCTCAATTTAAATGCCTGCCTAGTACGAAAGGCTTTTCAATCCCTGCTCCACTTTTTTCCGGTAAAATCAAGAAAAAAGCCTCACAAGGAGCTTTTCAAGCATCTGTTCGTGACAAAACCTCATTATGTCTTCAACACGCAAATGTATTAATTTAATTTTTTTAAAAAAGCACAATATTTTGTTGGAGGAAAAGGGTTGCAATTAGTTTTATCCCATAAAGATTCCACTTAAGAGTTACAAGAGCTACTGCTCTGAGTCTCCTTCACATTTAGCATTTACCTAAAATTGTGTCTTCATACATATGCCACAAACAAGACTTCAATATTAACCGATAAATTTAAAAGAACATGTACTACTCTGTTAACATCATTCTGAAACAAGAGAAATGAGAACTACAGAATTTCTTAGAGTACCCAGTTTTGTTTTGTTTGTTTGTTTTTTATATCTATCTATATATGTCTCAGTTTGGAAGTTTTTCAAAGCCTCTCCTGCTCGAAGATAACCATGGCAATCTCAAGTATATTGCATTTTTACATACAAACCATGAAGATGGAGTTTTTCCTTTAAGATAAGATAATCGTTTACAGATCTATGACATAACATTCCTGCAACACAGTAACACGGCAAAAAGTGACTGCCCAATCAGGATTCACAAAGTTTAGTATATGATTAATGATGCTTCTAAAACGACTTGTAAACAATGCTACACTATACTTGGCTAAGTTCAGCAAAAAAGTAACATCAAAAGTTACTATGTACTTTTTCCAGAGTTAGTTTAGGAATAAAGACATACTCCGCAGCTTGATAAAAGTACAGCATTTCTTTCACTTCTAACAGATGCTCTACTTAAAACACATTCTTTGAAACACTTCTAGAACAAGGGCAGCATAAAGGCTAAATAATCACTTGCAAGACAGAGATATCCAAGTATTTAATTTCCCACTTTTTTTTCTTTTTGTCAGTACTGTTGTTCTGACTGCCAACTCCAAACCAATTAAATAAGCCAAACTCTTGAATATCTTTGCTTTCAAGAAGATTCAAACTACTTAAATGATGAAGAAAATGCTTAAGTGTGGAGGATGGCGTACCACTTCAAATAATAAAACACACTTCAAAAGTAATCATGGTCTACTGGTAAATGTCTTCAGCTTTTGAAACATGCTAAAACCCTAAAACTTCAGCACGAGACATCTCAGATACCAAAAATGTACATCTATAAAATAAAATCCTGGATAATCTCAAGACCAGGAACACCCATCAAGGGCTATTAAATCCAAAAGACAAAGTTCCGGTTTCCAGGAGACCCTGAGCCACAAATTGCTGAAGTCTGGGAGACCAGTCTAGGAATTAGCACCCCATGACTGTTACGCTCCTGTATCCCTCCCCAGGCATCTGCTACTGATCGCTCTCAGGGACAGATAGACAGATGTCTAGTCTGATCTGCTATAGCTTTTCTTTTGTCCTATCAAGCCCATTGAACGATACATGCATATCATCCTTAAAGTTTCTATGCCATCAATTATGTATTCTTTCCATAATTTTAAATTGTAGAAAGATAA
>VZSC01002962.1:59344-92899 GCA_013398225.1 Steatornis caripensis
CCCGCCGAGCCCCCTGAGCAGCCCGGGGGTCGGGGGGTGCTGCCCTCCGGCGGGCTGAGCGCCGCCAGCTGCGCGCACAGCTGCCCGCCGGCCGCGGAGCGGGGCAGCAGCTGCAGCGGGGGCACGGCCTCCGCGCCGCCCGCGGGGGTGGGCGACGGGGACAGGCGACGCCTCGGGCTGCGCTGGCACGAGCTGAGGAGTTTTAGCCTGCACCCGGGGCAGGCAAAGAGTGAGTGTGTAATCTCCTGCTGGGGGGGTAACGCGTAGAAACCCACTCTTGTCGGGTACACGATTGTGAGAAGCTGAGTTTGGAAACACTTAAATTGAGAACTTCACACAGAGTGAAATTACTTGGAAAACTGGCAGCCCGGAGCAAGGCTTGGAAGAGGCACTGGGGGACAAGAAGAGGAAGTGATGGGTCAGGTTGTTGCCACAGAAGCTCTGCACACACACAGATAACGAGCCCTTTCACAGCTTGCAGTCTTCAGGTGCTGCAGAGGGCTGCAAGGGGCCCTTCCCGTGAACCCTGCTCTCCTCCTGCTCCAAGCGTTGCATGGAGCTTCAGGCTCTCCTCCACTCCCTCCCAACACCTCCAGTCGAGGGAGTTGTTCCCTTGCATCAACCCTGTTCTCTTCCTTAGTCCCTGGGCCCGTTCACCTCTTCTGACTGCAGCCAACCTGCAATGAATTGGTTGTGGAGGCGAGAACCAAATGCTACCAAAAGAGTGTACGTATATTGACAAAGAAAACGGACGTGTGTGCAATAAACAAAGAGAAGCACTGCAGGAAGGTGCGTGATCAGACTGCGACCTGGTGTGAATCCACTCTGCTGGCCTGCGCTCGGCAGCAGACAGTCTGGATCACGAACAGAAGTATCAGTGCTTTCCTGTACAGCGAGTAGTATCTCTTGTGCTTCAGTCCAGCACACCTGGGGTGAACCACCAATATGAAGAATATTTGCAAAGATAAAAATGACTTCAAAGAGACAGGAGAAGATTAACCTGCTGCTTTGTATTTATTCCATGGCTTCAGGAGCCAGAAAGACCTGGAAGCTGAGTTCAGAGACAAGTTGAGATATTGAGTTCTTAGTGCACATTTTGCCCAGCAGACTTCTAATATCCAAGAATAGATATGATTTATTTTGGTGCAGGTCTCACTGCTGAGGAAATAAAGATGTTTCTCCTTTTTGTCTGGATATTGCTTTTTATTTTTCAGCTTACTCCTTCTAATCTGTGTCTGAGTGCCACGTGGATTTCCAGAAAGATAGGAATTTTCTCTGCTTCGCACAATTTTCTTTAGATTTCAGCCTGAGTTCATTGTTAATTTAGAAAGTATAAGCAGTTTTATAAATCATTACCATGCAGATTAGTTCGTAGCAGTAGTGTTATTACTTAAAAAAAAATAATTCTGAATTCTCATGCTGGTCAAAAAGGTGCTGCCATGTAGAAGCTCAAAATCTAAGCGTGTAAGGGCGCACGAACACATAGAAGACACAGACCCACAGGATGACCAGGTGTGAAAAATAACGGAAAACATGCCTTAGGATTTCTCTGTTGTCTGGGTCTAGGGAGAGCACTGTGCCAGTTTTCTATATAAAGTGGTCTTCCTTGATGCTCGTGTTCCCAGTCACTTTCCATGCAGCCCACCTAGCCCAGCTGTTACTCATCATTAGATATCACTAGAACATTTCAACCAACAGCAGCTCCTGTTTCTCCATATAAACAGATCAAAGGACCAGTTATGTCTGTGCATCTAGATCTAAAATAAATAAATACAATTAAAGAAATTATTTTAGGAGCAAAGAACAAAAGAGTAGAATGACCATACAAGGAAAAGAAAAATATCCGGGAAAAAAAAAATCCAGAAACTAACTGTCACCACACAACAAAAAAACAAGCCTAGCAACAATGAATGCTAGAAACACCTGCTCTCTGAAACTATCAGTTCTTATTTTTTCTGTCCAGATTTTGAGGGGAGAAAATAATGATTGCCCCTTTCTACAAAGGTTGTCTAGGGCAAAGATTTTCAGAAGTTCTTTTAACTGCAGCAGAAATAATGCCCTGAAGAGACATGCCTAGTCGCCCAGTCCCTGGTGGACGTGTAACTCAAGCTGTGTTTCATAAACCTGCTTCAAACTTCAGATGGTCATGTGCAGTTCACAGAGCATAATGGGCTCAAGATGAAATACCCCACTAGGAATGACAGCTGCTGTTTTTTTAAACCTGCTTTCACCTTTGACAGACACTATGAAATAATCCCAGATAGATTGCACTGCAGATGTCTGAAAACAACATACCAGAAGCGTGGATTATCGTAGCAGCATCTGTACCAAATGAAAGAAATTGAAACATCTAAGTCAGAGGCACGCAGCGAACTGCTGATAGCCAGAGCTTCAAGACTGGCTAGGGAGCAAAGGCATTGTATGCAAGGTACATACATATTTATCACCAAGATTGAAAGTAAACTTCACATCACATCTCCAGATGATTGCCCAGAGCTTTTAAATTCCTTTCTCCTTTGTCAGGGTGGGGGTCACTGAGCACATGGGATGAAATTTTGTAGTGCTACAATTCAAATCAAAAAGGCTTCAGATACAAAACTGCTGATAGTAGTCTTGGCTGTTCACATTGAGAGCCAGTCAGGAAATGTTAGTCCAGGCTCTGTTAACCTAGTGGTCAAGATACAACCTTCCAAAACGATCAAATGCCTTTTCTGATATCACCTGAAAAAAGATAAGAGACTGCGTATCACCTGACTTGGGAAAGTCTCTATGTAGAATATGTTTTTAAAGAACTTGCTCCTTACCAAGGCAAAAATAATATTGATCTTGCTGAGTGAGCACAATAATTCAGTGTCTTACTAGGAAACAAAGGCAAATTTCTGGATTTCAACAGTAGTCATTTATCTAACACTTATTTCAAGAATCCAGTTATATCCTGTAACACATGAACAGGTGGGGTATTCCTGGATATTCCTCAGAGAGACAAACTGTTTACCGTTTTAACAGAAAGAGGAATGTTTCTGATGCAGATGGAATACAAAGGAGACAAGTTAGGGACATACAAACATCAGGTGAGACTAATTTATCAAAAAGTCTTTGCAATGATGCCACAAGAACACTGGCTATCAAGTTTACAATAGTGATGATCATTACAGAAGAGGAAACCACAATACCAAATATTCAGTTTAACAGGAGGTTAAGCATAGGAAGACTAGCGTAGTTACTTTGGTAATAACAGGTGATACCAGTTGGGCAGGTCAAGACTGGCCTTGGGTGATGAAGGGTATAACGCCATAGGGAACAGGCAGCACAAACAGCAGAGTAGAAGCAGCCACTGCTGAACTCTGCTATCAAGTGAGTGCAGTAGTCAAGTATGATTATGATTTATTCATATTACTAGCAGGCCCAGCCATAGGCCAAGGTCCCGCTGTCTCTGTGCTGTACAGACACAGGACAAAATGACAGATCTGTTAGAGAAACTTCCTTTTGATTTGCAATAGCGATTAAGTCAGCCAGTGCTGTAAATAACCGAAGAACTGTAACAGATCTAGGAGGGGTACCAAGAACAATGCACGTCTAAAAAGCAGTAATTACACAGGGGACACTGAACAACAATAGAACCTCATTAGCTGGCACATAACTAATCCACACAACCTGTAATTTGCACGCAAAAGAAGGTGGTAGCCATTCTCTGTTTCTCAAAAGGGGGTTAACAGCTAAGACAAAGCTGTACTGAAACCTCATGCCAATCATGTTTCCTTACTTTATGTCACAGGCAGCGTAAGTACGGATAATTTATACTTAGAAGAAACCTGGGAATTGCAATGAACAATACATTGCATTAGTATAACTTCTTTTTAATCACAAGTTTAAATACTCACTGATTCTTCATGTTCAGCTATTCTCAAGGAGCTCCTCAGCCATTAGTGTGAAAGAGAATGTTTCTGTATGAAGGGCTGTTAAATTTTTTTTTAGTAATGATGTTACCATCTCTTGTTACACATCCCACCATCTAACAGGCATCTAATGCCCAGCAGCAACCCAGCATTTGGTCAGAAAAATAAGTTACCTTTCATTTACTCTGTTTCTTTTAGCTTCCTTACCTACCTTTTAGCAACTGTGGGGAAAAAAAGCATAAATGTCAGAGTAATGCAACAAACACGTAAGACTGGTTCAAGGAACAGAGATGTAGGTCTAGAGTCTTCTGAAGCAAGCATGCCTGTGCAAACTGTAGATCTAACAGAAGAGGGTTTCCATTCTTCTTCACTTTTCCATCTTTATTTAGAGCTCACACCCCTCAGAGGGAGAGCCTTCTCCTGCCACTTAGTCCATAGTTCAACAGAGCCCTAAACCGAGCTTTCCCCTCCAATAGCGGAATAATGTACAATATTGGCCACAACATTATTTTAAACACAACACTATTTTAAAATAATTTATATTATAAAACAGAATACAGTAAAAATGCCCCCTTTCCATCAGAACTGTCACTCATTTACGAAGCTCTGCGCGTGCATCATCGTTAGCTACTCTTCTCACCAGTAGTACTAGAAAAATGAGCTCTTTTGCGAGTACCATATGTTCCAGCACTACAACTTAGAATATACGCAGTAATTAGGATATATTTGCCAGCTCCTTCCCCTCAACATTGTGAAATGTTAAAGTCAAGTGAAGAAAGTAGGACTATAAAAAGAATATATCTTAGGAACGGTCAGCAAGGAAAGGAAGGGAAAACAGCTGTGCTGTTCATGGCGAACGAGTCGGAGGTTTTATTAATTGCAGTTCAATTTGCATCCAGGTGAAACTTAGCATTAGTAATCTACCTTTGATTGCAAGAAAAAATATTTTGAAGAAACCACACCAGACTGTAATTTCAGAATTAAGTCACTGTGTACTCTTGTGTAATTAATTAAGCATTCATAGCCAAAGGATTTTACAAGTTGTTTAGCAGGATTCCTCAGCAACGTTTTAACAACTGCATGTAAGTCATTGTATGCAAGATACTGCAGTGAGGTATTTTTGCCATCAGTGGAAATATTATGATACTAAAGGCTCTAATTATTCACCATATTGTCCAATATATTAATAAGAGACAGAGAAGCAGCGGAAACATGCTGGTCAGTGATGCTATCTAGAACACATTTGTCAGCTGTTCTGATATGGATATACTTAGCAAGTAAAACACATGCCACCAGCAGAAAAAAAAAGTGCTGCTCTTCTAATAAGCAAGTACTTTAACTGTGGCTGCCACATCAGCCTGCTCCTTACTAGCTCGTTTCAATCTTGTTAGTTAAAATGTAAAACCAGTATCAAGAAAGTAAGATGGAGTGGCAGGGGAAATCTTACTTCAATATATGTACTTTGATTTAAAGTTTCCTTCAAACTAAATACATGTTCACATCCCAAGAACTTGCCACAGCTGATCAAATACTTCCAAGTTGTAGGTTCTAAAAAAGCCAGATTGCAGCTATTCCAGTGTGACTTTGCAAAGGAGAGGGAATATATAATCACTCTTTCCCTGACCCACTTGCACGTGCACAGGGCAGAAAAGGGCTGCAAGGGATCTCTTGAGTCATGAAGTCCAGACCTCGGCTACCACTGGCCATTGCATTGCACAGGTCCTTTCATACATTGCGTTTAAAAGTAATTGGGGTTTTTGCCCTTCTAGTACCACTGGAAGGCTGTTCCAGAAGCTCATTGTTAGAATCAGTAAGTAAATCCTCCTACTTCCCCGCCTAAATTTATTCATGCCTAACAGAAACCCGTTTATTCTTGTGCCAACACTAGCATTAATAGCTCATTCCCCCTGCTGGTAGAAATGACCAGATTCTCGATGCTGACAGCATCTAAGCCCAAGTGATGGGTAAAAATTTCATGAGACTGTAGTTGAAAACATTAAGGATGTTATCTTCAGCACAGCAATGCCCAGAATAGCAAGGACTGCATTAGCTTGACAAGCAGAAGGAATATGGCCATGCCAGTACAATGCACACTTGAGCTACTAAACCTCACTGGGAAAAGGAACTCACTAGCTACAGCTGCTACTACTTGGAAACTGGTTTGCTGGGCATGGACATGCAGCATTTAAAGGTGTTATAGTTGCTTTTCTTATGTTCACCCCAAAAAAAAAAGTTAAAAAATTCTTCCTCCAGTAATTTGCAGGTGCTGAGGCTGCTGCTCAGGTAAGAGACTTCTACACAGTCTTGCCTTCTATGGAATCTTGCATTCAGACCTGTGAGACCTGTGCTGCTGCTGCTGCTGCTTCTGCCATCACTGCTGTCATCCTATGCTATAAAAGGTAGGTAAAAATGCTGAGAAGCAGCAATGTTAGTCAGATGGGGAAAATCCTGGCGTTTCCATAAAATGCAGCTCTACAAAATAGGAAAAAAAAAAAAAAGAAACTGCTATATCCAATTAGGCATCCTGCCTTTTATCCATAGGCAAACTTGGACCAGTTTCCCTACTCCTTCCCTAATTAGGCATAGAGATGAATCAGACATGAAACACACTATCCTGAAAGATTCTTATTTGAGAATGTATCTAGGATTTGGCACTGATTCCTCTAGAGCGCCTAAAACATTTAACTATCATTTCTCTAGAGACATGGTCTGAATTTTTAAGAAAAATCAGTGTAAAGTATTATCAGTGTTGCACTAAAGTCCTAGGGTGTCCCTGACACATTTGAGTTACTAAAATATTTTTTTCATCACATAAATAACTTTCAGTGTCAGACATGGATCACAGATTGGTGTGTTATCATCCCCCCCACCAAAGACCTTCTAAACTAATTCCCTTACAAATTTGATATACAACCAAAGAAAGTCCTCTTTCAGCTTTTCTCCACTTATGAGTCTGGACCTACAGATTCCCAGATTTTAAAGAGGTCAGTCACAGATTTGGTGATTCTCATGATCCATCTGCCAAAGACAGCATCTGGTAATGTCAACATAGTTGTTTTGTAACATTACATCAAAATTCTGCACAGATCCCAGTGAATGCTCTCCATAATTTCTGCTGTTAATTCCTTGAGTGGATTCTTGCTTCCTGAGGAAGCCTCAGTAAATTTTCAATCTCCCAAAGCATAGAAGAATCACAGCCTAACAATATTTTACTAGACTCAAATTGCCAGTGCCATAATGCAGGAAATACTTCAGGGGATTACTACTTCTGCTTTGTCAGCTTGGTACACAGACAAATAAGACCCAAACAGTCTTTCTCAATACAGTATGCACCCCTCAGTCTTCTTGCTAATTTTCTGGACAAAAATCTCAGCCACAAATCTCTACAGCACAGAAATACCCCAAGTCCTCACAACCATGGAAGAGGATACTCCTCCCTCACACCCACAGGAGCTACACACAGCCTGACCATGTGGATTGTCGTGTCGAGAACCCACACTTGGGGGATGTGAAATTATTCCCTTTACCCTGCTGCTGCTTCCATTCTTCCTCTCGCCCACATGAACTCACACTTAGTCACCCTTCAAAGATCTTATTATTTCTCTATATGCGTACGTTCCCCATGATTTTCTGGAGTTGCTTACCCCACTAGTTAACTATAAGTTTAAAGACACATTATTATTTGCTGTTACTATGGAAATGTAGCTTTTTTTTTAAGGCTTCCTTGGAAATTAAAGCAGCATTATTTTATCCTGCATGGAGCATCTTTGCAGCATACATGATTGAAAAAGCGCTAGTTTTCCTATACTATCACACCAAGAACATGTTTATTATTCAAAACCCATACTTTTATTACCTACAAAGCTGCTTCTTACAACCTTCTTAAGGTTTAGTTGCACAAACTACACTATCACAATTAAAGAATTTCACGTAAACATGCATTAATGTATTAACTTGCAGCAGAAAATATTTGCTTATCGTAAGTAACTCCAGAAAGCTAGCTGCTCCTACTTGTAGCTGACAGTGACCAGTTCGCTTATAATCAAAGCGTTGCAAGCATCAAGTGCCTGAGCAAGAACCAAAATCAAAAGAAATCTCACCTCTGATTAAACTGGGTTTCAGACCAAATCCTCTTCCCATAACAAATGTATACACAAAATTCGCATCATGGGGCTGCAAAATACAGCATTTAGTCACAGAACCTTGAATTATTCTTCATTTTTGTAACTGTTCTCATGTGCTGATACTGCATGTGGAGCTTGGAGTGCAAAAGAATGTCTTAAATAAATAAAAAAATACACTTCAACTGGTAGAGCTTGGTGGACTGAAGCATTAAACAGCAGGGGAACATGCCCAAAGGTACAAAGCAGATTAACTGCACAGTCCCAAAGGACAATCTGACCTCTGCAGGCCAAAGGCAGTTCAAGGCCCCTCCCACTGGGCAGTGTTTTCCTGCCTTTATTTTTGTATACTACTTTAGCTCCATCCCAACATTTATGTTGCTCTCCAACACAGCTGCATAATCAATGAAACTTCCATTTACCAAAGAAATCCTGCTGAGCATGAAATGTCTCTTCTTCCTCATTCTGGCTATAGATAAATTGAATTTTCTTGTAGAAAACTGATTCTAAACAGCCACAACCATCCATTGATTTGGTGACTGTTTAAGCAATTCAACAGTCTTTCACAATGTTATACCATCTACAGTCTTTACAGGGGAAATAACAATAGCTGAATGGATATGGACAAGGAGCATCACTTATTAAAAAAATAATCATGCTTAGAATGAAAGCAATGCAATCATAATCTCTTCTGTGTAATTTTGCATTCTTATAATGACAAGAAACCCATGCAATTCTATTTCTGCTTCAGGAAGGTTGGCCACTCAACAGTACAGTTCAAAATGTCAGCCTGTTTTATGATAGCTAAAGAATCACTCTATTTTCTTGACCCCAATTGTTTTAAACTTGACTTTCCCACTCCACACTGCAGTGCAGTTCCCAGACCAACACAAAATAGCACTGGTTACCAGGAGGTACCACGCTTGAAATCTCTCCCTGTTTTCCAACTGTGGATACTAAGACTTTCAGACTTTTCACATGACCTTGGATTCTCTGTGGTCCTATCTTCAGCAGTAGAGCAACCCTAAATCCACCTTCGTTGCTTTTTTAAGTGTTGCTTTTAGAGAGGCAAATTGCTGGGCAGAGCTCACATGGTACCTCCTCTTTGCTGCTGGTCTAGAGGGAAAGATGCCTTGTGTTTAGTAATTCCTAGTGCCAAAGCAGCTCTTACGGATGTGGGCATATGGTAACAGCCCNCCTTCATTGCTTTTTTAAGTGTTGCTTTTAGAGAGGCAAATTGCTGGGCAGAGCTCACATGGTACCTCCTCTTTGCTGCTGGTCTAGAGGGAAAGATGCCTTGTGTTTAGTAATTCCTAGTGCCAAAGCAGCTCTTACGGATGTGGGCATATGGTAACAGCCCGCAGTCTGGGCTTAGATAGATAAGTACATGAGTAGGATTAAAGCAGCATTTAAATGCTGGTTTCCGGAACCCTTTTTGGTCCCAAACATATGTGTAAAGTCAACGAGTTGCAGAGCCAAAACTAGAATCTGTACTGGAAGCACTAATGTGCTTATCCGGTCAGGGTATAAAATGTTACTTGGCTTATATGAGCTGTCACGCAGCTGAAGTGCAGAGCTCAAATTTAAAATATTCACGATCAACCTAGCAATCTTTGCTAACCCCCTCCGCTGTAAAAAAAAAAAAAAAGAACAATGAAGAAAGAGTCTTACATTTTCAGATGTAACTGTTTTACAGAGGGATCATCTTTTGTTGGGCTGCCAAGCCTGAGTCATCCCTACAGACTCATTTCTAGAAGAAGTGTGCACATAGGACTGACAGCTGATCACAAGCTACCTCCTAAATTCCATGAAGATCTTATAGGTTTTAAAGTAACCTAGTAAAATTAAGACATAGTAACCTTTTCTTTATAGTGGCAAACATTAATAAAATTCTCTGTTGCTGTATGTTATGAAGAGGGAACACTTTTTTATTCATAAAAATAGGTCACTGAGGAAATAATGTGCTCACACAGCAGAGGAATGCTCTCTGAGCATGCAGATAGCATGTTTCTGAGCTTGCTACCACTGCTTGGACTGCCCAGTTTGCCTCTCAGCTGCTTCCTGGTGCTGGACCTCACAGGGCCCCCAGCAGCAGCAATGCAGGCCAGGAGCGATGAACGCTGAGAGCTTCTGCATCAGTATCACCATGAGCAGAAATGGGACCTTCTAGTGGCAAGTGAAAAGAGTCAGCACAGAAGCTTTAGCAGCTGATATGTTAGAGTATTAAGATGGAAAATAATAGGTGGTAACAACTTTAACTTCTAAAAAGCACAGCTACTAGGCAAATAATAATCTTCCCTTTGGGATTTTTTTGAATGGTGTCACCATATCAGCCAGAACAGGTCAGTATTGCCCATATAACAAGCGGGCAGGGAGATCCTCCCAGCCAGCTTACTGCTGCAGAGGAGATCAGATGAGCACACGACTGCTGTCTCTCCAGAGGCTGGGTTGCCATGTGGCATCCACCTTCTGCGGACAGGCTTGGGCAGGGACTGGGGAAGCTTTGTTCATGAGGGTCATCTTGGCAGAGTAAATCCCTGGGTAAAAGGCTCCAAAAACGTGCAGGGAAAAGGGCTAAGCATCGTGCCCAAAACTTGCAGTGTTTGGCCTTTGCTGGAAATACAAAGACAAGGAGGCCCTCAGGTGACTGACTCCCTCCCAAAAGCCCAGGAGGCTGCCCATCACAGACTCATGGGTAGGTATGTGGGTCAGGCACTGAGCTCCTCCATCCCCATTGCCATCTCCAGACTCTTCTTTGGAGGAACCCTTGCTGTCGGGTGAAGATGCTGGTCAGCATCTCTCTAAATTCCCTGGCTCCCTGCTGCCAGCCAGATCAGGCACCAGCAGCCCCCACAGCAGACTTGCAGCCAAATCACCTTTCACACTCACTGCTGTGCTGGTGGCGGGCAGGGGCAGAGAAGGATTTGGTGGTGTAGCAATTGGGTAAGGGCAGCCAGGTCTCTGCAGGTGCGCAGGTGAGCGCCGTATGCTTTTGTCTTTCCTATCCATTGGCTTCCTGCCATGTTTCTGTTGGAATTGAGGCACCTGCAAATGAGGACTTTGGGTCAGCATCAAAGATGCCTACCTTCTACAAACAGCACTGGAAGTACAGGAGCTCCCTGGGTTGCTTTCATGGTGGAGTGTCTCAGGTTTCATTGAGTGATTTTCCTGTGTCAGGCAAGCAGCATTTTTGACGGCCTCTTCCTAGCTCCTCTGCTTCAATATCACTTCAATTGAACTGTAAATAATGAGACAAAAAGTGCCAAATGCTCATCTGTTGACTCTTGTACCATGTCTTTCACAGGTCTCAGATGGCTGTGTCAGGAGGAGACACAGAGACATCCGTTGCTGCCTCCCCTGAAAATTGACTCTGTTTTGATGGAAGCAGCTGTAATCTCTTCCCACTTACCCTGCCAAAACTGAGCTTCACCCAACACAAATCCCTGGTGGGATCTGAATTAGGCCCTGCTACTTTTCCAACTGGCGTCTGGAGATAGTAGAGATTTCTCACATTTTTTTCCAGTTTTACAGTAATGGTGTCCTCAAGGAGTTTACATGGAGATCTTTCCATTACCTTCCCCAGCAGACATTTCCATCCCATTATGAAAGGTGGCTGAATGTCTAGAAGGCTCTTTGCTCAAGGCACATAGCAATGTGCTCTTGTGCCAGGAGGGAAAGGATTAGACTTTCCTCAGCCATCTGCTGAATATGCCTTGCCAATGTCAGAAGAGCATTTTGCTATACAAACTGCACAAAGCACACATCCGCATACAATTTTGAAATTTAGTAATTTTCCATTGAAAATAAAATCTGGTTTTGCGTAGTGTAAAAAGCAGAAGTGGAAACGCATCACAGCATAAGACACAGAAAGTGATGTTATTGCATCTTAAATTTTAACTTTGTGCACACTGACACTAGTCAGAAAAAATGGCCATGTAATGCAAATTCTTGGAGATTTCACAAATCACCTCCATGACATCCATACTTGCTCAGCAAATATTTAGGTGGTTAACCAGCTGAACAGGAAAATTGGAAAAGGCATGTGAGGTTTAAAACAGAGACTTTGAAAAATATTTGGAGAAATGCTGTAGGGCCAAGGAGGAAGAGACACTGGTGTTCTCAACCCTCATTTGTTACACCATCCTTCACCAAAGTACTTTCAGTTACAGCAACAGCTAAGTTATACTCTGCGGAAAGGTAATTCAATTTTCTGGTGGATTTGGACATATTCTTGCATTATGTTTCATTGCAGTCTGGAGCAAACCGGACTTGTTTTGTTTTCAGTTACCTACCAAGGAAGAAGGAACTCCAGCTCTGGAAGATCCTACGTCTCTCCTCTCCAGCAGCTCAGCTGCTCAGAAGCTGGCAGACATCATTACAGAGACTTCTCCATGCCTGACCCTGTTCTACTTGCCCAGGATTTGGAACTGTGGAATAGCAGCATTGGTATCCTCCAGGCAAATCATGGAGAGCTTGGGAGTAAGGACTTCCAAATATTTAATCCACAGCAATCCACCAGCTACACCCCTATAGGTGGACCTTCCTCCTGTCAGGCCTTCAAGCAAATAGGACCTCAGTGCTTCTCTACCTGCAGCCCCTAATGCAAAAAATAGAAAAAGCAAGAGAAGAGAGAGAACATGACATAGAGCCTACTGCCAACCCATGTCTATGTCAAGGCAGAAAATGCTTACCAGCAAACTAAGCCTTATATACCAGCTTTCCCGTTGCTTCAGTATTCATAGCCTACTAGCTGGATCCTGAAATATGATAAAAACTTACCAAGAGCTGCTAAGCAGCCTCAGCATCCACTGATTTCAGAAGCAGAGCATAAAATACAAGGACCAAACCTGGATGGAGCTATATGCCTAAAAAGAATTTTTTCTATCTCTAATTTTTGCAATTCCTTTAAAATTCATACAACAGCTCTGTTACGCTTCGTGAGCCTTGTCACAAGTGCAAGCCTTCATGTTGGCACATTTTAAAAATAACCAGTGAGTAAGATCCTGTTCTCATTTCTATAAAAACTCCCCTACTGATGATAAAAACTGGTTAATAATGTAACAAAGTAATCTGAGTGTTCTAAAAGTGGCAGAGCTGTTTATATTTAAAGAAAGTGCCTCGTTACAGGAGATTAAATAATAGTCCTCGCTCACAGATCAATAAAGAAAACTCCCCAAATCATTTGCATAGACTCCTAACATCATCTACCTACAGGTAACTATAGGCTATTTGTTCCTCATGCTGTCTGCTCGCATACTTAGAGAACGGCTCCACTGAGAAGGGGCTGGCTACTTACAAACTAAAATATTACTCCACAGGAGGTTAATGCAGTTTGGTCCATATAATCATGATCTAAACTTCATTACTTCATCCAGGCCCCGACAAAGTCAGAAGAAATGTTGAGGCCCTGCAATACAGCTTATTGATCTGAAAATCGCAAAGAATTGGAGGGTTTGTGTTTCTTTTGTGGATTCTGGAAAGTTGCTTATCATCACATTATCAAGGATGTCTGTTCATGTCAAATGCCATTTTTTTTTATATTTGTTTCAGGTTACCTAGGGCCTGATCCTCATAAACATCTAACAAAGACCTGGACCAGCATCCAAGCCATTCAAACCTCTAAAATTTAGTGTGCGTCTTGATCTGAAACTGAAGGTAAAAACTAGTGAACATGTTTAGAGTGTTTCTCTTAAGCATTTAAAACAAGCATAATACCAGTTTATCATTAAGAAATACTTTTAAGGATAATTACTCATTGGAAATTATGAAAAATTGAAAAAAATATATATGTGTTTTCTTTATTTGGTTAGTGCATCACCACATCCTTCACATTTAAGCTTGCAGGTAAATGTATAGAAGTATTTTAGAACGTTTTATGACTGATATCTATATTCCAAAGTTTTAATAATTTAACACGGGTCTTTTTGGTTTGTTTAATATATTATTTTTATTCTTCAGATAAGTTAAATTTTATAACCAAATCTATGAATATGGAACACTGAGCTACTGGATAGCTGAAAGTGAAGCCTGAAAGAAAAATTACAGTTTCAAGGCATTTTCTAATTTGGTTTATAAATAGATAGCTTTGACATACCACTCACAAAAACAAAGCTATAGTTAGCTTGCCTGAGGCAGCTGCGCAGCTTGGAGAAGAACGTACACTGGCAGTCTATCTGTGCAGTAGCCTGTGTTGTGATACTTGCTATCAAAACACCAGTTAAGAACACAGAAAGAACTAGCATTTTGGCTCAAGGCAGAGTGATAGGAAGCAGTCTTTGATTTTATGTTATCCAACATGTAAGCTATTGAAAATAAAGCTAAATAGATTCTTAATTGGAAGCAGCAGGTAAGAAACTCTAATGCAACTAACCTTCTTGGGTGTTTTGGTACAAGGCAGGTAGACTCGTGAAAATTATTGCTTCCTGTAGTTGTAAAGGTTTTTCACTATTGATAACTGCAAAACAAAACAATTTGCACATTTAAGTCAAATGAACAGCACAAATATTGGAGTATGACTAGTGCAATGAATACCCCACAGAATGGCACATCCAGTTCTGGGCCTGATCCAGGATCACGTCTGTCACTGGAGGTTTTTGCATTGACACCAGCTGATTTCAGCCCAACCATGTGGGTGAATATTCTGCTACACCTACAGAATCACAGAATCATTTTGATTGGAAAAGACCTTTAAGATCACCAAGTCCAACCGTTAACCTAGCACTGTCAAGTCCACCACTAAACCATGTCCTTGAGCACCACATCTTTTGAATACCTCCAGGGATGGTGACACCTGCAGCATTCGGGCTCTGAAACAGCACAAAACCTTAAAGATTTCAGCTGAAGCTCAGAAGTAGGTCCCCTTGAACTCATGGAAGCTTACTAGTTTTCTCTTAGATGATTTGGGCTCTAACTTACTGGATTGATGCCCTATTGACCTCCCTTCAGTGGGGCAGATGGAGCAATTCTAAAGATTATTTTATATTTATTAAATTCATGTATTCAAAACGCAAAATTAGGATCCACATCCAAACTTTCAAAAATCTCAGTTACTTCAACATAATAATTTGCTTTAGACCCATCTTCCAATGAAACACTTTCTAGTTGACAAATAAGCCCAGTGCATGCACAAATATGAATGGATAAAACCTTGGTATCACAGAGCGAATGGTATAAAGGCCTTTTATGCTACACACAACATTTTTTTTAAAATCAAGAACAGTGTTTCCTGCCTTTTTACTTAATACTTCTTCCAATGTTAATTTTCAGCATAGTAGAGACACATTTTGCAATCACAAGACAAAAATTCTCTGTGCGTTAAGGCTGAAAAAGAGCAGGTATCCTCCCACACACTGCTTACAAAATGATCCCTAGACTTCTGAGATGCTATGTGACCTTCCCTTACATCAAATGCATTAAGTTTAAACATTTACTTTAAATAAAAATAAAACCCACCACAACCTTTCCCCAAAGAAGCATCCACACTTAGCATACAAATACCAAAATTCATCATTTAGAAGCAGAATTTTCCTTCCTTGAAAGTAAACCTGAGACTGTGATGTGATAGTCCTCTTCACTTCTAAGTGTTAGAAACACGAAAATTAAAAACAAGAATCAGCTTGTGCATGAACTTCACCACTCAGCCCTTTCAAATCCACTTCTAGCCTGAGCATTTTGACTGTCAAGACATTGATAAAAGCAAAATGTAGCTCTTTAAAACAGTGCTGAAGAAAAAAAAAAAGGTAAAAAAAAAACCCAAACCCACCACAACTTAAAATACTTTACAAAAAATTTCCAGAAGAGTCTGAGTTACTTGCAAGCTCACGTCTTTCTACCCTCTTCAGATGTAATTCAAGAATTTAGTGAGGTTCACACAAACTGATGACAAAGGAGTTCAGATTCATGCAGGGAGAACATACAAAAGAAAGAAGCAAAAACAACAATAAAAAACTCACAGCCCAAACAAGCCAAAAAGATATAAGCCACAGCAAGTTACCCTGAATACTACATTTGTAAAATACTTATTAAATCAAATTAATACTAAGCCAGTTAGAAAAAAATATTGGACACAAAGCAAAGTAAACCAATTCAACAATCTCAAGTAACAACAAATGAAGCTAAAACCAAAGAGGAAAAAAATACATGAAAAAAACATATGCAAGGACTGCACAGACGTAACAAATTTACAACTGCAGCAAACAACTATAAAGTTTTAGATTTACAGTCAGCAAACCCATGTAACTTGAAATACTCAAAAAATAACTAAGGGAAAAAAGCTTCCATTGGGAAAAAAAATCCCCTAACTCCTGCAGGATAAAAAGAAGTGAGGGTTAAGCCTTAGGAAGTTGGACTCATTTTGCCCCAGAAGCCAGGTAAATCACAGGAAAATTGAAGCCCGCGCAGGTCCTCATTGGCACAGCTGTTTGTCACAGCCACCTTCTCCTTTATGGGCTCCCCACTTGCAGAAAATCTCCCCTGGCACAGCTGGGCAAGGGTTTCAGTGCCAGCTATAGAGGAGCTGACGCACTGGCTGCACTAGGGAGCTTGAAAAGGATGGAGTAGGCAATAAAACAAGACCCAAGAACTAGAGACAGACAGCTGTGGATGCCTTGCTCCCCTTTACATAGTTTTCATGAAAAGGCAGAGACGTCTATGAAGGCAAAGGCAATAACTACATAATTACATAAAACTGTATTAATGATACAGCCAAATGACATTCATCACACCCTACTCTGCGAAAACAAAGATGGGGAACTCTGCATTGCAGATGAATTCTGATTTTAAAATGGAGGAGCGTGAGGGAGAAAAAAAAAAGAAATTTTCTAAGCACAGAAAAAGTGAACAGTCTCTTTAAAGTTGGAAATAAAAATATGTAAAATACAATTTCATTACTGTGTTCTCTTTTAAGCTCTAAAAAGGAAAAACATTGTGCTTACCAGTGCATTTCACAAAACCCATTGAACACTGACAACTAAAATAAGTATAATATAGAAGATAATTCTTGATAATATTGAGCACTTAAAGAGTTCTTTACATCTCAAAAAAATGCTGTATGAACATTAACTATTTGTGGTAGGTGAAAATATGCTGACTTTGACTCCAACGTCATCGTGACCCCAGGTTCAATCAGAATTACAGTGCGTCGGCAATAACTCAGGAAGTGACAATTGGCTAGAACAGACTGGTAAATTAAAGTGCTAGACACATTTGGAAATCCATAAAATATCTGTTATCAAGAAGACAGTATATACATTTTTAATTGTATGCAGATTGAGTCTAACCATTAAAATAAAAAGCACAAGTGTTTCCATCATCATTGGGGCAACTGATTGATTAGGCATCATTAGATCAGAACTAACAGAGCTCCTTTCAGTGTTTGGAGAAATCTGCTGGTAGCCACTTACTGCCTTACAACTTTCCTCTTTAGCCTTTAAAAAGAAGTATGTGCACAATCTTCATTATAACCATTTTTCCCCTCTTAGCAGTAGCCGGAGGACCAAAACAAGCAGCAGTAAAGAGAACTATTATTCATGTATTAAGCTGTGGGATAATGACTGGAGGGGAAATTAGAGAAAACTAGGGGGAAACTTCTAGAATTCAAAGTCATATTGTAACGTTAAGGAAATTTTAGGGTAAAACACAGCTGCAGCCTCCAAGATGGAATGCAGTTGGCATATATGGAATCTACTCCCACGATAGTTCCCTAGACAACACTATCTGCAACTTTAGCATATGCTAGGAGGAACAGAATGAAGGGTGGAGCAGAGCAAAGACTCCATGGCCAGGCTTTGTTCTAATCTTTGCAAGGATGGGAACTCAATGGTACTGTGGAACTGATAAACCTCATAGTGGCTGCCAACCAAGAAAGATAAAAGAAGATGTTGGTTACTGACTCAACGACCGTGACGAAATCTTTGTCCTTCAGATGAACATTACTCATTATAATCTCATTGTAATACTAAAAAGCACACCTCCATACCAAAGCTACCCTCTCCCAAGGTACGACCACCCCTCACTGAGCATGCACAGTGAATTTAAGGGGAGCTGTACCTTTAAATCGAAGCGAGAGAATTCTTCACCAATCAGTAACAAAAGTAAGTATGACTAGAGTCACTCAAGCTCCACCTAAAGAATTAAGTAATATAAAAGGAGTAGGGAAGAGAACAAATTTAGAGAAGACTTCCATCGTAACTACTGGGATTGGTCGATGGGCCGAACCTATCTTCTCCCCCATAGGGACACCTTATGGGTAAGGACTATACTTTAAGTGCACTTAGTGATTAACTTCAGCTAGCTTTTCTTTTAATAAGTGATTAGATCTTGTATGTCTGTTTTCATGCTTGTTTTGCAGTTAGTCTACTATGACCAGCTGTCTCTGAACTTTAAATGGTCACGGATTTGTATAATAAAAATTCCCAGGTGAGTTTGGTTTTGGTGTAAGTTTCCGTAAACTTGAATAATTGGTTTGACTGACGAGTCTGAATGGGGTATCCCAAAGAGGACATTCAAATCACTCTCTGAGACAGTGGGCTGCCTGGTCGGGTTCGGACAGGCTGATCGGGCACAAGGGTCTCGTCTCTCCTGGGACGTTAACAGGCTAGCCAAATGTACAAGGCTGGAGAACTTCCCTGCCCCTGCTCTTAACGTGACATAAGCAAATAAAAGCAACATACCAGAAGAAAGAATGATGGAACGTGAGCTGAACCACCACAGAAAGTATACGGATTTTGACAACTGTTTGCAAAGGTTCAGGCAAAACAAATACTAAAAAAAAAGAACCAAAACTGAATATTCATTGGTCTAGTTGCAATCTGTACTGCATCTTTAAGTCTTCCTCCTCTCTTCGACCTCCCTCTTAATCTTAAAACTTCAGTGTAATAAAAAGCAAGTCATGCACATGCATTCTGTCCACAAGGGATGCAATATAGATGCTGAAAACTATGCCTACCCCCTTCACCGTTAATTCTTACAGCATATTCTCCAGGCCAGCAAACAGTGTCTAAGCTCTCCACATGAGCTAGCAAGGCTGTATTTTCATTCTGCAACCTGCTTGAACAATATTAGTAACAACTAAGTAAGCTATAACCATAATTTTCAGTTGCACCAATGCCAACATTAATGTCGTATGACACATTAAATATGAAAAGCTGACCAGCCTTAGCAGACTAATGTACATTTTTATTTGAGGATGTGGAAGAGTTAAAAATCTGTTTACAATGCTAGTATTTGGGAAGAACTGTTTTTCAGTTTTCCTTAAGGAAGGAATACTGACAAAGAAAAAGCCTCGGTTTAGAATCACCGACACTGATAAATCACATAAGCTGTAATAGCTGTGTTCATACATTTCACCACAAACAACAGTTCTGCACTTTAAGAAAATCATCATGACTTCCAGGACCACAGAAACACAAGAATTTTGTTCATCAAACCACTAATAAGCCAAATGAATCTAAAGCCAACTAAACCCATGTTATTAATTTCATCATAACTCTCAAATATTCCAACTTGAACTGGACCTCCACTGTACTTGACGCTTTATAAGCACATCATTATTTGCCTGTATTTCCCATGAAGGATGCAGTCACCAGACTTAAAATTTGGTTACAGTATCATGTTTGTAAGTAAACATTTAGATAGTTGAACAGTGTATGTCTTTAATGAATTATTATTTGACAGCACAGTAGTAACTTCATTCAGCCAACTACGTAACACGTACCTATCTTCAAGTATGGGCTGAAAACAGCAAAGCATGTCCTGAAATTTTATGATGTATTGAAGCCTCAGGAAACAACATGCCTATGCCTTCCAGCCATTTATTGATGCAAACCGGTACATCTGTGTGCATCACTCCTGCAAAAGATCAGGCTGGTTTAAACAGGCACTGTTACAAACAGCAAATGACTACTAAATTTAAAGAACAAGGTATTCAACACTGGGTATTCTATTGTTCAATGTATTGTATGTACTCTATTTACTAGAAAAATTCTTAAAAGTGTTTTCACACACAGGTTTGAAGACAGTTCTGCATGCGATCACAACCAGGACTGATCTGGTCTATGATTAGAGATGCCAATCCATTTTGCACAAAGTAGAAAGCTACTTAACATTATGATACTTCCAGCCCCTGCCCTCATTTATTAAGTGCACATTCTGAAAAAAACCCTGCTCATTAGTAAGTTCTGCAGGGATCTGGCGTGCCATGTGCTTCTTGGTTTCTTGCTGCCAAAATGCAATTAGAAATCTCAAATACATCCGACGCTTTTTCAGTGCCATCCTAGGATGTCACTGCTCAGTTCCCACAAGATGGGATGAATCTTGGCTTTACTGAAGTCAAGAGAAGACTTCACTGGGTCAAGATATCATACAGTTGTGAACAGCTGTTTAAATTACGACTGGCCTTCGTATGGCTTATTCCATAGCATTCTGAGGTGTTTTTTCCACAACAAATTATAGCAAATAGTTTCAAGTTAAATTCCACTCCAAGAATAAAGAAACTACAAAACCACAAATTTAGTCTTTATTTTATTAAAACAAGATTTGTTCTGCTGAAGGAATGAATAAACTCATAACTTCAAAACATAAGCAAACAAGGAACAAAACCTTTGCTTCTGGGCATGCTCAGACCTATGCTACTACAAAGTTTTCTGAAAAAGATTATCAGGAATGCTGTAATTCACGGCAGATAAATCACTAAAGACAAAAATTCTGGAATTTTAATTGCATGAGCAAGTGAAAGACATTTTACTTCTCATATCTGTCCCTAAAAACACCAACAGTTGAAACACTGCGCTATTTCACAGTAAGTATGAATTCAGAATACTCCATTCTCAGGCAGAGTTACCCTAGGAGAAAGAGAAAGGAAGACAGCTAAAGAAATCAAGAATCATCATCCCACTCCTCTTCTGCACTACTCTGTAAAGTAAGTGCACTCCCAAGCACAGGAGCACATTTATCAGCTTGTCCCCTGCACTTCAGATCAGGACATCATCCACTTCTGTTACCTGTCACTGATTTACTTCCAAACAGAACATCCTGTCCTGTAATTTAGCTCTTCACAACATAAAAAAAACCCCAAATGCATGACTGAGGAAAAACATGGAAACAATGAAACTGAAATCAAATGAGCTGAAGATACAAAGAAAGAACATCCAGCGATAACACTGGACAAGTCTGTAATATCACTGTATTCTTACAAACTCACATCGTGTCAAAACACCACAGACAGCAGAGACAGAGAAGCAGGTAAAAAATTACAGCATCATGCAAGAGTATTGCAAAATCCATTACCAATTACAAAAACATGAAACCTACAAACACACATATTCTCATTTGGGCACAAATTTAGCATGAAACTTCAACACAACTTCAGATTAAGTCATAGTCTCATCATAAATACAACTAAATATCTCATTTTATCTGAGTCTCAGAGAGGAGCACTTTCATACTATAATTACAAGAACATAGGATGCAAACTTACCAGAAAGAACCAGACAGCAAAAAACCCTATCAGAAAAGGAACTGAAGAACTGCTAGGTGCAAGTGTCAGACATCTACAATTTTGGGGACTTGCTATTCTGTGGTTGGTTGGCACTCGGCACAGTATGAGTCTGGGTCACACTCAAGGTTCACCATATAAGTAAACAATAAAAATCAAGCTACTTAGAAAAAGACTGTTTTAAAAGGTTGAATAAGTACTTTGTGGGGGGAGAGACTTTTTTTAAATTATGAAATGTATAAAAACCGTTAAGTATTAACTCGCAGGTCAAAATTACATATGCATAGAAGAAGAAACGACAACATTTTTCTCATTATAAAATAGCCTGCATCTAACTGCTGCCAGTTAGATTCAAAAAGCACTACTTCATTCTTCTTTAATCCAGTTCTTTTCTTGCTTGTTTACATGCAAACATACTGACAAACACCCTTGTTCACTAATGTTAAAAATCAAAAAACATTTAAAAATCAAAAAACAAACCAAAACCCCCCAGCTCCCCCAACAAACCCTCCCATCAATTTCAGTGAGGAAGTATTGCAGCTCCCAAGTTTTCTATTGATGTAGACTTCACAATCATGTTTTGATGTTTCAGCCATGCTGCTAATGAAGCAACATGCTATTCAATAATGGCAGCAGAATGTATATTGTTTATCTAACAGAGAATTGTTTGACTAATTCCGCAAGAGCCCAGAAAACTTCTCTTTTCTCCTTCGTGCACATGATATTCTGAGTGTCTCTGCAATTTTTTGTTTTGCACATATCTTCATCAATTCTCTTTCCAAAGCAGTTTCTACATTTACTTCTTGTATCACAATCTCCACTCTTTTTCCTAGTAGTCACTGAGCATGCACAGAAGAGGTTTCTAAACAGAAGTGAGGCATAGAATAGCATCCAAGCTAACAGTAAATCANTCCCAGAAAACTTCTCTTTTCTCCTTCATGCACATGATATTCTGAATGTCTCTGCAATTTTTTGTTTTGCACATATCTTCATCAATTCTCTTTCCAAAGCAGTTTCTACATTTACTTCTTGTATCACAATCTCCACTCTTTTTCCTAGTAGTCACTGAGCATGCACAGAAGAGGTTTCTAAACAGAAGTGAGGCATAGAATAGCATCCAAGCTAACAGTAAATCATATTTATGACACTGTCAACCAGAGAAATGTTTCCAGACTTCAGGTACAAGTCTTATTTTTTTTTAAACTTTTTACATTTCATACTTGTTTGCGTTTTTGTAAGGAAAATATATAGCTACTTACATTTTTATTTAAATATAATACATTTTTCTTTTTAAAAAACTCACCCTGAAAAGGGAGTCTATTATTTACAAAAAAAAAGGCATTATAGGCTAAAAATATTAGTCATTCTATAGTCCTCAAGACATTTTTTATTACTCGAGGTTTCAAGGAAAAGTTGTTTGCTGAAGAAACACAAGCTTGCAATGAACGAGTATGGAAAACAATATTTTTGGCTGTAAACAAATATGCACTAGTGATCTTAAAGTACAATACGCATTAAATCTTATTCACACACAAAACAATTCATGACTTTCATGTGTACAATATTGTGAAAAATAAGATGGAAGAAGTTAAGATATGAAAACATTCTTGTATCATAAAAATACGCTAGAATGGGACTTATCTATAGTTAATTTGAAGCTTTGCTTTAAAACAAACTTTATTTTAAAATCTTCTTTTGCTTTATCTAAAAATTAGTCTTTCTATAAAAACCATATCTTTAAAACTTTGCTTTGAAAATATCAGTTTTATATTAGACAAAGTATTAAATTATACAGGCACAATTAGTTAAGAGGGCTATAAGAACTCATATTATAACCCTTCATTTTCCAGTGACTCGCAATATGGTGATGACTCGGTGTCTACTGACAACCATAGGAAATGAATCCATAGAAATACATTTTTATTTCAAAAATAAATTAATTAAATAAATAACAATTAAAAAAAAATCTGTCGGACCATATTTGACTTGTAAAGGAACTTAGTTTCCAGCGGGCTTAAGTACACGCGCATCTTTTATTTATTCTGGGAAATAAACATACTTCAAAAAATCCCCCAAATATTTTTTGAACAAGTGATTTATGATGACAGCTTTTATATTTCGTTCAGATACTGCATATTAAAATAAAACATTTCAAAATTCACCTTTATCTCAATCCAAAACAGTGATCTTTGACACTTCAGAAAATGAATCCAGAATGATTTTGTTTTTTCAGGGGAAAATGCACAGATATTACATTCAATGTCATAGAGAGCAGGGTCTGGACTTTTCTATGGTTTTCTTGTGTTCTGAAACACGTATTGTACAACTACAGAATTTACAAAGACCTTTACAGTAAGATAGACTTTATAATATATCAAATTGCAGATTTACAAACCAGAGCCTTGATTGTGATAATGTTTAACTATATGCTTAACTTACTACAAATAAACAGTTAAGCTTGGATTTTAAAAACGTAAAAACATCTGCAAGACTGGGGTTTACATCTCCTAAACACATCAAACAAGCTGTCATCATAATAACTATTAAAAAAAAGAGACTGAAAAAACTAAACCAAAACACAAAACACTAAAGTCTTTTTTGCCATAAAATCATAGTAGTTAGAGCATCAGTAGCAAACATGACTCACTATGGAATATAGTTTTAATTCAGCTAAATATTTTAAACATATACTCAATTATCTGTTTAAACAGATATTCAAAGTCTAATACATTTGGATGGATGCTGCTTTAGGATTATTTAAATATTTTACTCAAAGTTTAAAAATAAAGTTTCAACTACAGTACATAAAAACGTCATCAACAGTATACCCAATTAAAATCAAAAAAGCACAGAAACTCAAATTTAAGGTTGAAATTCTAGAACAACTCACTGCTATTTGTTTGTATTATAACTTTTCCATCCCCCCACTAAGGAATGTGAAATTCATCTATAAACTTAATAAACTATTAAAACCAAAACAAAATCCATAACCCAAACCCTAAACCTGTATTTCTTCTGGAATTTGCGATTTCACTTTAGCCACCACCACTTTAACAGCGCCCTAGAGAGAGACATATTTCCTTACCAGCATGGTCCATTATTGCTTGATGAGAGCCCACAGTGACTTTTTGTCCAAAATAACTGCTTTGGACATGGTTTCAGGAAAAAAGTCAATATAAAAATATGTACAATTATATTTAATTTCAAGAAAGCACTGAATTGATCTGAATTGTATCATACTGTATTAACTTTAATGCCATCCCATAGGCAGGTGTTGAAGGGTGTGTGCATATACACAAACACAAAATACATACAGAGAGTTCAGCCCAGATTAATGTATCTTTGTTCAATTTCTAGCATAACAAGTCATTTGTTGCCCTTCAGAATTATGTGGAAAAGTGAGAATAGGCACAATTAATTAATACAGCTTCTAATTTACCTTATAATAGTGCACTATTATGCACTGATAATACCATAAAACCAATATGATACTATTCAAGCTCATTTTTCTGATGTACAGGTGAAGTCTAGTAAATAGGATTCTAAGTGCTTTTTAATTCAAATGCACAACTTCTGCAGCTTTATACAGTAGAACAGTGCAATATATTACGTCCCCATATTTCAGGAACAAGAGTCGAGTTTACAGTGGTACCTGTTTCACATTAGACTGGCTTTGTACTTTCTGCAGCTCTAGCACTTCCAACTGCTTCGTCTACGACCTCCTTTTGTTCCCTTTCCTTTTTCTCAATCTTTTTCCAGGTGCTGGTTATAAAAAAAAAAAAAATATCTTTTGGTAGCCACCTCTCACCTGGTAGACAAAACAGTTTCGAAGTAACGGTACAGCAGAATTTCTTCTAGAGGGTTGGTTCACAGTGCTAGGGTGACCCTGATCTCCACTTACTTCCCAGCTCCTCACTTTGGAAGAAGCTCACTCTGGCTTCTTGGGAAAAGATTCTGATGTGACTTTCTGCCTCTTTTCAGGAATCCCTGTGACAACTGCCGAGTTCAGAAAGGTCCTTTTTGGTTTCCTCCTCATCTTTAATTTTTTAGCATCAGGTTTTTCTTTCTTAAGGTGCTTTCCCACTATAGTTTTCCTTGTCTGGCACCTATGGATGGAGAAAGCAGAAGATTTCTGTGCACGAGGACGAAGTTTCCTTCTCATTCCCTCTTTTTGCTGTTTTTTAGTTCTGGAAGTTTGTTTGCCTGCGGTTACTCTGTTTCCTCTCCCCCCAGCACTACACCTGACAGATGTAGGTCCTGCAGCCTTTCTGGAAAAAACTGGCTCTTTGTTAATGCCTTCTTTTCTCTTCCATATTGCCTTTGGATTCTCCCTCTCTAACTGCTCCCTTTTGATACAGGTCAGAGGTGTTTTGGTAACTCTACTGTTAAATGGAGTTAATCTGCCATCTCCTTCTACTGCAGACTGGTGAGAGTTCAAAGGTGAAATGACGAAGTGTTTAAAAGAGTTATCAGAATGACCAGATAGCAGACAATCTGTTCTTTCTGTGGAAAGGGAAGATCCATCTGCCTTTTGACTTGAAGCTGCATCATTCCCTTTATCTGGATCTGGGAGGAAAGATGCTGAAGGTGAACTATAGAAGTCTGACCAATTGAGTGACTTTGACGGGGTGCTTTCTCTCTGTGCATCAGCTAGTTTCCTCATGTTTGCATCAAAGCTGAGACTTCTGAAAAGCTGTCGAACATGGGAGGGCTTTTTGGCCTTTTCTCCAACCGTACTCTTCGGAGGTGTTTTCAGAATTCGATTTGTCAGTGGGTCATAATACTTAAAAGAACACTGTTTGTATTTATATCTTACAGAGTCCTTGCTATCTGTGGAGTTACGATTTTTCCTCATTTTGGGAATATCTATAGGTTTACCTTTACACTGTTTTATCTCTGGGCACGAAAGTACATACACCATTGTCTTGGGCTGTACAGGACTCATAATCTTGCTATAGGACTCAGGAAGTTTAAGGGCACATAGTCTAGTTTTCATGTTCGGTGTTTTTTCATTCTCCGGCCACATGATGCTTGCTTTCTGATCAGCTGGATCAGATTCCCTTTTAGACATTTTTCTTTTTGCTACAGGGTAGTTCAATACACTTGTTTGGGTGCCATGGCTGACTTTAACCACTTGACATCTTGAAGCCAAGCGCCATGTCCTTTTCCTAGGCATTTTAAGAATTTGCGGGTTGCATAGTGTATCTGAAGCTAAAGATGGGTTATCAAAATTGGAGTCACCACCTAAAGCATCATTAAATTCTGGCAATGCTTTAACTGATGCATTTTCTGTTCTATTACCCTCAACAATATTGTTCTTTTTTTCACCCTTCTGCTTTTTTTTCTTCATTCTCCTTCCGGTACAGTTGGCTGAGGATTCACTGTCAAAGTAGCAGTGAAAACGACCTTCCCTGAAATCACGCACAAGTTCTTCAATTTTTATATCATCTTCATACATTATTTGAGACCAAGTCTTTCCCACAAAAGAAGGAGGCACATGAGGCAGAGCTGGAAGAACTGGTTCTTCGGTATGAACTACGACATCCTGTTTCACTGCTTCTATTTTCTCTACCGACTCACTTTTTAAAACGGAAAAGAGCTGTGTTCCGTAGTCTTTATCTTGCAAACTTATTTGGACTTCTTTTAGGAATTCTATATCTTTCATAGCTGCCTTGGGTAAGTCTGTTCCTGCCTGAACAGGTGCATCACAGTCAAAACTCATTTCAGAACCGTCTAAATGAGTCTGGTCCAGATGTGATGAAAAAGTTAAACGGGGATCACTCTCTTTGAAATAAATTTCTTCAGATGTAGTTCCATGGCAGTATTTCAAAATAACATCTTCAATAGTTTCATCCACCGAACTTTCATCACCTCTGTTCGTCTTCATGTTTTTGCATCTTGCTAGTTGTGGGGATGTCCCAAGATCTAGGGAGCTACTGATACCCACAGTATCCCTGAGATGGAAATCAGACACCAAAGTTTCAACCTGAGTTCGTAAACCATCTCGTTTTGAGAGAGATTGACCTGAGGTAATACATGAAGAATCACTGTGGCTGCACATAGGATTCTGATGATAAACTGAAGGGCATTTTGGGTGAAACAGTGCCAGAGCAGGATTCAAGCATGGGCTGAACACATCACTATTGCATACCTCCATTCCTGTTCTATCACATCCACTACGCAGAACCGGATTTGATACTGCCAAATTCCTAACATTTTTTCCTGGTTTAGGACTAACAGAAGAACTATGGGTTAAAGGACTGACAGAAAAATGCTGAAGTACAGGGCTCACAGCTAGAAACTGGCCTTCATGGCTATGATTCGCATTATGAGTATCTCTCCGGGTATCCCATTTCTCCTCGCTACAAATGCCCATAGACTGCTGTGATATTCTTGTAACGTGTTCCTGCCCTCTTTCTAGTTTTTGAGTAAATGCTTGTGTTACAGAAGTTTTCTTTGTGCCTTTGTGAGACAGGCATGAAGCAGAAGAGCATATTTCACCAATGGACTTCTGGTCTTTGCTGAAAATCTCCTGTCTCTCTCTGTTCCTCTTTTTCTCCATCTCTTCTGGGGACAGGCACGCAATCCTAGCAGCCTCTGGAGTGACGGGGAGTGGCATGTCATCATAGGTTGGTCTAAATGGGAGGGAAAAAACCCACCTTATGTAAGTACTGTAAATATGCTTACGATTTTTCAAACAATAGCGTGTTTTCTTTAAAAAAGAGTAATTATCTAGAATGCATCACAGCTAATGAACAAACTCAAGTCACCAGCTCTGCTACTTTAGCAGAGATATTCAATTTTTTTAAAAGGGTGGAGCAGGACAGGAGAATGTTCCACAAAGCTAAAGATAACAATTTAAGCATTAGTCAGTTACCCCCTTCATGCAACCACCCATTAAGAAGAATGGCCAAACATACATCACAATCATTTTATAACTACAGCAAAGCAAGAAAAAGTAAAGATATTTCCTTTGTTTGAACTTGTGAGCTTATAAAGAGGTTATTTCACTGGTAAAACTATCATTAATTGAGCTTTTGTAGAGAAATGGAACATTATAATACGGCACAGTATAAATATACTATTGAGTATAAATGCCCCTTTCCCTACAAAACATGGCTGCCTGATAGGAACTCTGCACATGTTGCCAAGGAATTCCATGCTTACTGCTTCTCACGGACATACCACAGCTTCTGAATCACTTCCATAAGAAGCCAAGTTATGATTGTTCAGCCTCACTGTGACAACAGCGGATTTTTATGTATTCTGTAACTGGCAGTTCTGTCTTTAGGACTGCCTCAAATACAAGTGTTTGTGTCTTGCAGAATTAACAGAACAGACAGATATGGACCATTTCTCTTATGCAACACAGGAATTCACAAGGCTGCAATGTGTAACAGCTGGGCAAATCCAATGAAAATAATTTTTTAAAAAGTAAATATAACTGAAGAGAGAATATTACGTTTCATTTGAAGGTTATAACCAGACCCTGTGAGAGCCAAATGGATGCTTACTTTAATACATGGCAGACAGCCATGCACTTCTTATGGTGCATTCATCTGCTAACAGAAGTATTGTGAATAAATGTTATCGTACAGTAATTTCCTTGGTTATAAACATTCAGCTTCCACATTTATTGAAAATAAAAAATCCAATCAGGAGCCAACAGAATTATCAGTGCTTAACAGTCAACATGTGCAGAAGTCCTTGAAGGACTCAGACATGAGTTATTAATAAAGTCAGCTGACACCAAGCAAACTTGTAGCAAGTATTTCTATCTAGCTAGTTCACACCGAAAAACAGTAATAAGAGGACTTATCTGAATATAGCTATGTCTCAGCCTTTTACCAAGAGACGACAGACAAAAGAATTGTTTTCTAGTTGAAAAAAATGATAGGTTTTGGCCAATGTTTAAAAAAAAACCCCCATTTTAAAATGACATTTGAACTCTACAGAGTTAACAAGATTTAGTCCAGAAAAGCATACTTCACAGGATCACCAAAACTCCCCATCCCCGCCCCCTCCCCAGTAACTCATACTTAAAAGCACCTACTTCAAACCTCAGGACAGGGATCATGATCCACCATTAGATTTTGTTCTCTCTCTCTCTCTCTCTCTCTCTGAGTCACTAACAATTAAAAAAACAGTTCTCCAGCCAGCTACAAATTCATTTCATCACCATTTAATCTCCAACCATATTTTCCTTAGCATGCTTATAAACCTCATACAAGAACATGCCAAAAGCTGGACTTTTGAGACATGGCGTGATAGATGCGACATGACAGATGGCACCATGATGAATGATTCTCCTCTATTCACAAGGTCTGTTACCCTGTCAAAGAAGGAAATTAGGATGGCCTAATGTGATTTTTCTTGACTAAATCAGCAGTTTCTAGGTTCTTACAAACAGTTTGGGTATTCATTTCTCATGGAAATACTGTAATTTAAGCAAATAAAGTCTGTAAGCAGATCCTCTCTCTGCCCCTACCAATAACTGACAATTGCTACATTTGTTTTTTTCCCCAGTTCTTCTGAAACACCACACAACCTCCGTGGCCTCTCAAAAATAATTACTAACAGCTCCCAAACTGCTTCACATAGTACTATTATGAGTGCTGAAAACCTTATTTACTAAGATCACGTGAGAAGAACTACAGAGCCACTAACAGTCATAAACAAAACTGTTCTATGCAAAATAGCATGGCAATGAAAGTTACCAGAAGATCAAAACCTACAATGTATTTCACAGTTCAGGGACTGAGGCACTGTCCATCAAAGAAAAAAAAAAGTCTTCCAAGGAAACACGAGTGCAGTCACATGAACATCCTGTAGATCAAAGTTCCCTCCAATCACGCAACTCATAACAAAAATCACACTGGCTACATGAAAAGTGATAAAGCACTGCATGCTATTCACAGTGAAGTAACTTACATTTTACTTTGGCTATTAGCATATTATTCTTCATTCACTAAAGTGATGTACATATCAAACACTGACTGCCAATACTTGATCTGAACTAATGGAGCAAGTTGTATTAATATATCTCCCAAAAAAAGATGTTTGTTACTACAGACTTGCTACCTATCGCTCCACAGGTAAAATCCAGGTTTTTCTTGAGTCCAAACACTAAATGCTGAAAAATTCACGTTGCAAAATTTTACCTTTGTTTACTTTCCACAGGTTAGAATATAAAGGCTACTGTGTCTATCTAACTTATTACAATTTTACATAGCATTCCAAAGCATGTAGACACACACATGTTCCGGTATCTTTAAAAACAGTGTGTGGGGAAAGTGTAAGTAGGAGTGAAGTATGCGTGAACGCACACACCCTTACATGTTGTAATAATACACAATTTAAGTGAAAGTAAGGTAACTGAAGTGGTAGCTGTCATGGCTCATGCATACCAGAAGCAGGAATCTTGCAGAAGACATGGCGGTCTTGGCCAAGGGAAACAACAAAACAAAAACTGACATAATTGAGATGCCAAATTATATGCTTCCTCCTTACTGCAGAAGATGTTTAATTGAGACCTTGGTTTTATTCCTGGCACTGTGTATGGAACACAACCACAGGCTGAAAGTCTGAAGAAAAAAACGCCACAACCACACTTTTCTATCATAAATAATTACACTTACAAAAGAATGGAAGGTAGTAAATACATTGCTGATGTTTAAAACCATAATGAAGTTATAGGTGGCCATACAAAAAGCTTCATATCAACTAAAAGCTTTTAGAGCTGTACCTGGCAAGTTAGCTCAAACAACAACAATTAAAATAGAATAAACCAGCTGGAAGACTATAAGATCTAGCCACCATCAACATTTGTCAAAAGGAAAAGCTGTATCTCACTAATCTCTGGACCATGTGTCAGGCAATGATAAAGGGGCAGATAAAGAAGAAAAGATTTACTATTTTCACATGCAAAAGGCTTTCATTAAGGTCGCTGGGAGTCTATTAAAAAGCTAAATAACATTTGGGGAAGGAAAAAAAGCCCAATCAAACACCAAGAACTGGTTGCTAGTATCAAATAGGAAGGTTAAACAATCACTCATCATCACAACAGAAGACTGGAGGCAGAATGCCCTCCAGTTCAGGCTAAGTTTTATGACAGACTTTACTTTTCAAAAATTTGGAAAGGGGCAAGTATTAAAATCTTCAGATGACAAGGAAATGCTAAAAGGATCCTCTGAATAATTGAAATACAGGAACACAATAGAAATCTTCAGTCAAATTTTGATAAACAAGGGATAAAACTCATACACTTTGCATGACCCTAACAAACCACATCGATTCACCAACAGCAGTATACAACTCCTCCTTGCTCAAGATACATTATTTTAAAAGAAAATCAGTAAAATTTTATGACGCGACCTGCAATATTACTTGTATACACCAAAAATACAACGTTTTCCTCAGTCAGAGGTGTATCATCTTTTGGATGATACAGTGGAATTCTGGTTATCCAAGAAAAGGGGATAGAATTCAACACAGTACAGATAAGGGTTATAGAACTGACTAAGCAAAAGGAGAAACCTCATATAATGAAACATTTAAAAAAAGAGAGGATTATTTCTATTATCATATGCATGATATGTAATCAAATACATCAGATGATCAGTGCCTGTCAGCTGAACTGCTGTGCCCTACTGCTGCATGTATTCTTGTCCACCCAAGCTCTGAAATAAAGCACTTTTGTTCAAACTTCAAAATCTTACACATCAGAATTAGACCTAAAGGGAAGGCCGAAGGCAGTAGAAATTATCTTTTAATCTTCTCACTTCAGAGTTCTTCCACCTTTGCGTGAAACACCTGGCATCTGGATACTGCTGGAAGACTGAATATAAGATGAAATGGATTTTGGTATGAATAAACTATAGCAAATTCCTAGGCTTCTAGCTTGCTGAACAGTCTATATCCAATTTTCAAAAATTACTTATAAGCAAATGTCTCTGGGGTGGAGGGAACAGAACTACAGTTCTATACAGTTAGGGACTTCTGACAGTTTTGCTACAAATTACTCTCAAAAGCAGAGTGAAGATTTACTCTCTTAAATGCTCGGTATTATTTCTTTACATAAAAAACTTTAACACCAAGAGTTTGGAGGTTTGTGGGGCTTTTACTGGGGGCAGGAGCAGAACATCAATATCCTTTGAAATTCAGTATAAGGCAAAGCTCTAACGACCTTTTTCCTTTTTCCACATCACTACTAGGTATAATGGTTCTGCAAAACAAATCAAATCTCACAAATATGTCTATAATCCTTTCAAATGATACTCTTCAAGATTTCTTGTGTGAATTCAGCTAAATAGTAAACACAGGTATTTAAGAATTGAGTGAAACTGTGGATCAATTCAAGTTTTTATGTGAGAAAGAAGAGAATCCAATTCTTAACTCAGGTATCGGTTAAGAACGTGACTTTTTTTCAGTCATTTCTCAGAGCAGGATTGCAACAAAAATGCATTCATACTTTCTTTTCCACCTTTGCTTTTCTTCCTCCAAATTCTTGTCTAGATTTGGGATTACTCCTCCCCCTTCTCCCTCCAACTTAATCTAGATTTTGTACATTGTTTTTCACATTCCATTCCTTCTTCCAACAACTTAAAGGAACATGGGTAGCTTGTTTTTCCTAGTTAGTAGGTTTCACTCAACAAAGGAATAACCTTGTGTTATCAACACCTCAAGCGAGAGCTTTCTTCATTTGAGTGTTGCCTTAAAGTGAATCCTATATGTTCTCCACAGCAAAAAATTTGGGATGTTCTTAAATTAGAAGGATTAAACTTACTTATTTAAGACGGAAGGACTAGCTTATTTATTTCACAGAATCACAGAATGGTAGGGGCTGGAACGGACCTCTGGAGATCATGTAGTCCAACCCCCCTGCTAAAGCACATTTGCCTAGAGCAGGGTGCACAGGAACGCGTCCAGGTGGGTTTTGAATATCTCCAGAGAAGGAGACTCCACAGCCTCCCTGGGCAGCCTGGGCCAGGGCTCTGTTACCCTCACAGTAAAGAAGTGCTTCCTCACGTTCAGGTGGAACTGCCTG
>VZSC01002962.1:107045-131868 GCA_013398225.1 Steatornis caripensis
CACAGCACAAGCGCTCACCACCCGGAACGGGAACCGGAGCCGCCCCGCGCCCTTCCCGGCCTCGCCCCCCGGCTATGGACTGGGCGTGAGGGCAGGGGGATCGAATACCTGCCTGGCTGCTTTGGGTCGGCTACCCCCCTCCCAGCGTTCTGGGGAGAATTAACTCTATCATGGCCGAACCCAAATTAACTCTATCATAGCCGAACCCAGGACACTAGGTCAGGAAGTAGGCTGGGGGTTGCCTGTAGGTGACTGCTCATGAATTGCAGGATATTCTTTGACCTTCATGTTGTGCACAGATTTTTTTTTTCTAGCTTCAAAAATAGCAGTCCCTTAGAATTTCTCAATTCTATTTGCTATTGTTTCATATTTATTTTAAAAAATAACACCAATTTTAGAATTGTGTGATTGATACAGTCAGATCGACGCTTGAGAATTGGCAGGGGGTTTATGTATAATGGTTCATTACCAAATTACTTGGAAATACACGATAATTTCTGACGTGTTTGTGCTGGAAAATGCAGTGGGAAGTTGTGAAGTGACTCTGTTTTCCCCATGCTGAAGGGAGCTCTACAACCAGAGAGCCTTCAGCTATGAAGGGAACAGAAAGACCAACGGGGTCTTGTATTAACCACAGTCAGATAACGTGACTGAAATACACTTATACTCAGAACAGAATTATTCTCATCTGCATGGCAAAATGTTGTGATTAGCATGTTCTAAACCATCTTTCTTTTTGTTATTATAGATATGATACAAAATTAATGTGAATTTTTTAATCAGATGCTAATGTGAGAGTCTTGAAATATTTTAAATAACTATAGTAGATTACTATTACTCCCTTGTAGCCTACCTCACGTTCTGTCATAGTAGGAACTCCAAGGCATTTTTGCAAAAGTAAATATTAATTCCCATTAGTCAAGCAGAGAATAATGTATTTCTGATACAAAGAAGTAATTTTATCAAAGCTTCTTGGGGGGTTATTAATTCTGTTTCTCAAGAATTTTCATGCTCCTAGAAGTTGAGAACCTGCCTTGACCCCTTGGAATATTCTGAATTAAATGTTTATCAATTTCAATGGAACTGTTCTGGTTTTAAATAGATGCAGATGAATGCATAAGATGATCCTCAATGTAAAATACCTCTGCAGCTTCCTTGTCTGTAGTGTAGTTTAGAAGAGTCAGAGAGTTCCAAATATATATACTATTATGTTGAGTCACTGGATGTTCTGGAGTCAATTTAAGGTGGGGTCAAAATGTATTCCCGAGGTAGTTACATAAGCATTATTTTCCTCTGCACTGGCTGTTCTAAGTCATATTAAATTTTTTTAATGTTCTCACAATAAACCACATCAAATATTTTCTTACATCTGAGAGCAAGCAGACTCTCTACCTTGCTTTACCTTTGTAATAATTTAAAGAAATATTTCTTTATTCAGGAAAAAAAGCAGGAAGTTAAACAAGTTTTGTTTAACTGTTGAAGTTCTGTTTTTTTCCAAGGACAAAACTTACTTCGAAGCTCAGAATGCTGATAAGCAAAAACATAGCTTTTGAAAGAACCGTCTTTCTCTCATAGCTTGAAAATACAGACTTTTTCATGGAACAATTTGAAAAGAGAAAACGAACTTTTGAACAAAAAGCCTTTTATTTTATTTGCGTTTCTGCAGCATTTCACATACTACTACTGGAATTGCAGTAGTTCTTTGAATCAGAGTTTAGTCTCTCTCCTTTCTGGTCTGTCAGTAAAACCAGAAGTCTCTTCCACGTTGTTGGATAGTCTGTGTTTCTAATACCGAAGTAATCAGAGTTCAGTTTCTGGTTTGCACTGAAGCTACATACAATTAGTGTAATTCCCCTTCGCATAGTTTCTCATCTTGTAATCGAGAATCCCTTCTCCACGAGCTCCCTTCTTGAAAAGAAGGGAGGCTACTTGTCTTGAAAAGGTGTGGTGTGGCTGAGGTTCATCTCTGTACTTCTTGAAAAGACAAGTATCTACTTAAATAGCCTTTACAGAAAATGCTGCAATTCTAGTCTCTACAGTCATGTAAGTTCTGTATTCATGCTAAGTGCTGAATTTGGGGAACATAGTCTTCCTAAAAAAAAATAGTTGCAAAGTAAGAAGGATTTAAAATTAATCTTTGTGTGTCCTGTTACAGCTTAAGGAGTAGAACTAGAATGGACAAATAAATATTGGGGGGTTTAGCTGCATCTTTGCTTACACTGATTTCCTATGCTTCCTTCCCTGAGCCCACTGTCAATTTATTAGAGATAGTGCTAGTTTTGCTTTCACTGAAGGCAATGGAAGAGTTAATATTTACTTTATAGACTGAGCCCTTAACTAGCAAAGCATGTTTCAGAGCTTCTAGTAATTTGCTTTGCCCATATGACAAGTGGCAGGTTTATTGGGATTTATTAGCTCCCATCTCATTGGAGAGGCTGAGTGACTGGTAGAGTTTAGAACCAAAAGTATGTTCTCTCCCCGAGAGCGAAGAGAGCAAATGCAGAGCAGTAGGCAGAAGCTTACATTGGTTCTCCCTGTTTGACATTCATTTCTATGGATAAATAACTTAAATCCCTGGGGAGTCAAGATCACCTGAGACCTTTCACAAAATGTGTTTATATCCACTAAATAGAAAAACAATCTGACAAATGTAGCTGACTATAAAAAGCAACTTTAAAAATACAAATGAATATGTGCTGAAACCACTGACCACAGCTTCTCAGAACATCCATAGTTGATTGAGTTTTATTTGGATTTGATCTGCACCAGCTTTGCATGATGTTCAGGAACCGTTCTCCATTGCAAGGAGCTACTGTCCAATATAAAGCCTTTGCATCTCCATAAATTGTAAGGGATGTCAGTGGCTGGTCTGTATTATAAAGAGTAACTAGCAGGCTCCATGATTCCACGTGTGCATAGGTGTTTCTTTTAGTTAAGGTTTTGAGTAGTAATGCTGCAAAGCAACGGCCTTTCTTCATCACCCATGAGTCCTGTATAGGCACCCTGCGTCTTAGAGTATGTTTTCAGGGAGCTGTCCTTAATTTTGTATCCGCCCTCAGATTTGCTCTATGTCTTTTGCAGGGGATGAGAATGCCTTTTCAGTTTCCCTGTTTGCGGTTTGTTAGTGTCCAAGACCAGCTCTGTCACAGTGAGCACAGTAGCCAAGAGCAATAGTCTCACTGCAGAATAGTCAGGGACTGGAACTTGTAATCGTCTGCTCCCTGCGGATCTGTTTGTTTTGTGTGGTGTTATTCATCATGACAGGCTTCAGTGACTTAGCTGTGAATTGTCAATAGATGAATGCCGAATGTGAAAATTAAATACCTCTTGGGTCACTGAGTCATGTCCATTGTATGTAACACCACAGTATAATCCAATTTGAACTGTGGATTTGCAATTTTAATTGAAAGACCTATGGATGGCTGAATCTCCACAGTTTAAATGGAAAATATAAAATCTCAGTTCTTTGAAATGACAGGTGTAGGCAGCTATGCCGGTGACTTGGTTCCGAGTAGATGGAGGCAGCTAAAATCCTGAAGAGGTGTGGCTCAGGTTCATCTCTGTGCTTTGGGTTTCTTTGAATTTAGGCTGGTTAGGCTTTTTAAGACATCTGACTCAATCTATATGTTGTAAATTAGATGCATAGCAGTAAATTTTGGCTCCCATTTTGAGGGCTTCTCTCCTAAGACCTCTCTTAAGTGTAGTTCCTGGTAATTTGTGAGGTGCGTGCAAATTAGTTAATCCCTATAGCAGTACTAAAGATTGTGAAATATGTAGTGAAACAGCTATGGTTTGCGTAGCCTTACATTTGTTTCTGTAACCTCTGTAGTTCTACCTGAAATCGTTTTTCCAAACATTGGCCTTGCCTTGTATGGGAGGAGACAAAAGTACTGTTGTCAAGTTGGCTATTTAGCTATTCAATGACTATAATCTTTAGCACTTGATGACATATCAGAAGGTTTGTTGTTAAGACAACCTGTGAAAATTCCATGGATTTCAAGTGTTATCTGAGTGGCAAGTATTATCTCTTACTTTATTGTCATATGAATACAAAATCAGAATATCTGTGGTCTGAAAGTTATGTAGAAAATAATTTCTACTTATTTGTGGAAAATAAGAAAACCCGCAAGTATAAACCCAAAATCTATGGGGAAAAAGGCAATTTCTAATAGTATTTTTTCCCAGGTATCATTCTTCCTAATTAAAAAAAATAATTTTCTTTCCCTTCCCTGGAAACTTTTCTCCAACAGTCATGATTTCATAGAATGTAACACCCTGCTGACTTCGTTTGCAGGAGTTACATGAAGTGCTCCTTTTAAAGGTCCTGCTTGAACTTGTATGTATATACATACATATACGCATACATGTATAGCCATTCATTTATATGCTTGTGTGTTTTGACCTGACTAAAGTAATAGTTAGGTGAAGGATTTTGCTTTCTGCAGAATGACTGAATTTCTTCAACACATTATACATAAAAATCTTCAGATTTCTAATATCAGCGTAGAGAGAGGATGTGGACCTGCCTAAATCAGCCAAACCTCTCTTCATCAGGTGGTTTGGTTTAAATGTGTTGCTGAAGAATTTTGTCATAGTTGCTGACTGTGGTACATAGTGGGCAGTTAAACCAAAAGTAAATATTACAGCTTTACCAAAAGGATAGCCATGAATAGTCATTAGTTTCACAGGAAGGGAGGAAATGACCCTTTTCCTGATTTGTCAGGTAGTTAAACTCTGTCTTTTCAGAGTGGATTTTAATCGGTGAGGTGTTAATTCAAAAAGTGAGGACAAAGGAACAGTGAAGAATTTTATTTTTTTGAGACCAGAACTGTAAATAGCTGAATGCTCAAAAGTAAATAATTTCTTTCTTGTGTTGTTCAGTTTAAATTAATCCTGTAAAATTAATTTTTTTTTACCTAATTTGCAAATCCGTGGTTGGTACAACTTAATTGAATTAGTGTGCATTGAATTTAGACTCGGGTGTTCCTTAGTGCTGAGATTATCTGCACATACTAATAGGCACCTTGACAAGATCCAGTAGTCCCATCAGTGGGAAATAATTATCTGAACTATCAGGCAATTGTTGGTAATCCAGGTAAATTAAAGCGACTTTGTTTACTGCTTTGTAATTTGTGCTTTGGCTAACACTGGTAAAGTATTTCTGAAGGCTTTTCCCCTCTATTTTTTTCTCCATACCTTCTCTGCCTTTGTTTTGTTTTATAGGGTTTAGAAAAAAAACAATCAGAAGTGCTTTTAAAACTCATTTGCTTTTCAATAGACCTAGTTTATTCACTGCTGGACAAGCCAATAGCTATTATTTGTATGAACATGCTCTCTCCTTTGTTATTTTACCTTCAGGTATAAAGTAGTATTTCTCTGCTGTGCAAGTCCTGCATGCACTGCATGTTCATGTATGAATGTCCCTTTTCAGTATAGCTCTGGCATATTGCCATACTTAATGTAGAGTAAAAACTCCAAGGCTTTATTAACTTACCCTGTTGAAAAAACACAAATGATATGGCAAAATAAAATACAACTTCCAAGTAGAAGAAGAAGATGTGAAAGCAAACAAGGTCCTTTTTTTTCATTAATTTTCTTCCAAGCATATAACTTTCACAAAATTATCTGAAAAGATCACACTCATAAAATGATGTCAACGGTTAATGGGTTGTATGAAAGTGTACATGAAAACACCATGTAATTTGGGACTCACCATACAAGTTTTACTGTGCCTGAGCATAGAAGGAAAGATTTAGGGCCCAAGCTAACATTCTTCAGGGTCTTAAGATTCCCACTGTGGTTAATCAAAACTGTAGAAGAATAAAATGCTGTGTTTAGCCCTGAAAAGAGCTAAAGCAAGAACAAGCAGAACAAAATCTTTTCAGATTAAATGTAATTTTGTCTGTAGAAAATTCTCCTTTTTTCTCCCAGGTACGTTACGTATGCTGGTTATACTGTGCAAATTTGGTAATTGCTCATCAGAGCAAAAGTTCCTTTCGATTGAAAAGGAGGAAATGTAGGGAGGACAGATTGGTAGAAAAAAAATCTTTTAAATGCAGTCATCTTGAGGGGAAAAAAAAATCTAATTTTCTATGAAAACTTGTCTCCACAAAATGTATTCTGGGTCCTTAGCAGTTGTGATTTCCTATTTGGTATGGTGGTAGGAAAGGGGAGGAAAATTGCTGTGTGAGGTTTAATCCTACCTTGCTTCTGAAGGATGAAGGAGCTGAACTATCACCTCCAGTACACGTAGTCCCAATCCTGCTTTAGATTATGGTGAAGGAAACAGCCCCTTAAGGACAATTCCTCAGTACCCCAAAACTGCTAGAATCCATTGCACTCTCCAGAACGCTCCCGTCACCGAGAAGGTGAATAACATTTGGCTAATGCGTGATTCTACTTTGCTTGATGAGGTTTTTCCTTTTTACTGTAGATCATGTGTGAGGGTTACCTACCCAGCAATTTCCTCTTTTGTCCTACTGAAATAGTACTGAGCAAGGCCTTGAATTAACTGCCTTACAATAAATGGATTTGGCAGAGTACGTAGAGACACACAGACTCATGTGCCATTATGAGCGAAAAAAACCTCTGCAGATCTGCTGTTAAATGGTGCCTATATTTACCATATCCTGATATTCATGAAAGAGAACTACTATTAAAAGAGCTTTTATCAGTGAAGGTTCACAAATCAGTTACCTAGAGAAAACAGGCAATCTTTAAAATGCAAGAAATAAATAAGTGAGGTGCCAAATCATGAGGTCCTTGAATCTTTCCACATTCTTTCCTCAGGCAACCCCCCGTTCGTCTCCTATGGTGTATATTCACAGGAATCATCCCCCTCTGTCCTTTCCTTGTGGTCCAAGGACTCTGTCCCACCGTAACATAATCTCCATCTTCCTTTCATGCATACCTTTTCCTCCTCACGTACGAGCTGTCGGCATTTTAAGTTATATTGGCCGAACAGGAAGAGCTGTCATGGGGCAAAGACCAAGCAGGGTAGTTCTGCTGGAAGGAGTTTTTGGTTCCTGTTAAGAGAATCTGTGATCTGTGGACCATATAGAGAGGTGCTTAAAACTGATCGCCTTGCTAACCAGACGCTGAAATTTCAGTTTTGCTGCTTCTCACTAAGCACTTCCCACTTCCGTGGTTTGTTTGGTTTTTTTCTTTTTAATTTTCACTGGAATCAGTGGAGTTGATATCTGGAAAATTTGGAATTGTCTAGATTCAATTGGTGTCGAACACTTTACGTGTTTTGCATTAATGACAGAGGAGCACCACTGTTAGATTATTGCTTCCGCTAGAAGATTTGATTTTTGGTAAGGGTAGGCTGACAGATGCCCAGCTGATTTTAAATGGTATGATGAGTGCAGTACCATCAGAGTCAGGTGAAGATACGGTATGTAGGTACTAGTGGAATAATATTCCCATTTTACTGACTGAGAAACTAAGCGACATGGAGATCATGAGGCCTGGCCACAAAAACTCAGCAGGCTCTTTTCAGAACTGGGAATCAAGCCAAGTCTTCTAAAACCCAGTTCAAATTTCTGACCAGTGTTGCACTGACTGACAGAGGCGNAAGCACTTCCCACTTCCGTGGTTTGTTTGTTTTTTTTCTTTTTAATTTTCACTGGAATCAGTGGAGTTGATATCTGGAAAATTTGGAATTGTCTAGATTCAATTGGTGTCGAACACTTTACGTGTTTTGCATTAATGACAGAGGAGCACCACTGTTAGATTATTGCTTCCGCTAGAAGATTTGATTTTTGGTAAGGGTAGGCTGACAGATGCCCAGCTGATTTTAAATGGTATGATGAGTGCAGTACCATCAGAGTCAGGTGAAGATACGGTATGTAGGTACTAGTGGAATAATATTCCCATTTTACTGACTGAGAAACTAAGCGACATGGAGATCATGAGGCCTGGCCACAAAAACTCAGCAGGCTCTTTTCAGAACTGGGAATCAAGCCAAGTCTTCTAAAACCCAGTTCAAATTTCTGACCAGTGTTGCACTGACTGACAGAGGCGTTAATTTGTGATGTTTTGAGGAGCTCACTTCTCTGTTACACACAGAAGGAGATTAATCTACTAATCCTAAATACAAAATGAATGTATCTCACCATACAGTTACAAAATGATGCTTTCAGTGTGACTTTTTAAGCATCTTTCTGCTCATTCAACATTATTTTCTATAAACCAGAGTACTTACAAAGAAATACTGTTCAATCTCTTCTCTGCATAACAAAAAGCAGCCTACAACTGTAAGGTCTCTTTCCATTCATCAGCCACCACATCTGTTGCTTGCTTGGACACTGACCAAAATGATTCATTCACATGTCTAACATTTATTTTTGGTGAAATTCTGGGATTACACAGAAAGGCAATATTTAAAAACTGGGTCTAGAAAACCAAGGGAAGTTGGAAACAACTTCCTCAGCTGAAAACAAACACGGCGTTATATCATTCTGCAGCTTTATTAGAAGGAAGGCAGTAGCCAAGTGAAGCAGCTGGAATCACACTGAAGTCGCTCTGAACTCTGCAGATCACTTCATTCTTCCTTCTGCTACAGAGCTCACATCCCGATTTGCAGTGTGTTTTGTTCCAAAGAACTAAACAAGGTAGGTCAGTCTCTCTTGTATATTTTAAATCTCTCTCTCCCTCCCTTTCTCCCTTTCTAAATAATGTGTTTCTACAGCTACAACACTCGCGGGCAAATCCTGTAATGTAGTGTAGCATATACTGGCTAAAAGAGCTTCTTGGAAGAAAGAATGTGATGCTCATTTATTTTAAAGATTATTTTGAACCACCCCTGCAGCAAGAAAAGATATGAAAGTATGCGTTGATTTAATTTTTAATGACTCTTGAATGTGTTTATACACACTTCAAGGAGTCTTTTATCCTGACACAGAATAGTAAGTGACCTTGACTTAAATCTCTCTCTCTCTCTATCCTCCCGCCTCACCTCTTCTTGTGTGTTGGTTTTAATTTTTGTATTTGTTTAGGCATAGTATGTCTTCTATAGCTATAGCAATTCCCAGTATTATTAGAAATAAGTACATTCCAGATTCTAGGACAGAAGCTGGAAATCATTTCAACTTAAGTAGCAGATTAACAAAATAATTCTGAAGAATTACAGCCATGTGGAATTTAAAAAGGCTTCTGTGATCTGAGCTGGAAGGCGCGTGTGTTTTCCCTAACCATCGTGGAATATGGTAAGATGTGGATCTAACTGTCAGTAAGTGCATGGGATTGTGTTTCCTAGGAGGTGACAAGAAGATTTGAATCCTTATATACTACTGCACAATGAGACAGGACTAGATTTCACCTTCTATTCAGACTTAGTGATAACCATGTCGTTGTTACCTATAGCCTTTCTAATGTGATCTTGCAAAGCAAACAATATCCCAGACCTGTTTTTGTAGATTTACAGAAGATGTATAGATTGTCTATGAATTAAAACATACTTGCTTTCTAGCTGAATAAAAATGTGTTACTGAATAATTTTAAATATTTAATAAATCATAGCTGAGGAGAAGAGAGTGAGTGANCTGTTTTTCTAGATTTACAGAAGATGTATAGATTGTCTATGAATTAAAACATACTTGCTTTCTAGCTGAATAAAAATGTGTTACTGAATAACTTTAAATATTTAATAAATCATAGCTGAGGAGAAGAGAGTGAGTGAGGGTACATCAGGGTAAAGGAATTTGTCAGACCAGGTTTATAGAAACTGATTCAGGATTAGTTTGTTCATGACAACTTACTTCCACTAGCATCATCTTATTGGTTTGCCTCAGCTGAACTAGGAAAGGCACATGTTTTGATACCCCAATTTACTTTTGCTTAATGTCACTGCAGCTTCTGCCTGAATTTAAAACATTATCAGCCACTTATGCCAAGCAGTCAGAATAGAGGTCGTACCAAGATTACTTTAATCCTAAGGATTTTATATATGCTATGAGTGATACTAGGGTCCACTTTTATTGCACTTAGAATCTCTTTGAGTGTGGCGTAGTGGAAGTTATTTGACTCTGGAGAATGAATTTATGGTTTGGATTCTCTAACTGCCTTTGTGGAAAGGGATCGTAAGTCAGGGAAACTCTATATAAAGGATTCCTACACAGGATCTGACTAGAGATTTTTACTGCACTAGTTGGGGCAGAGGAAAATCGTTGATTACAATAATCCAATTTATGTGTACTGTACATTATAAAATATTCCTTTTCATTTTAAGAATTTCTTCCTCTGCTGACAACCTAATGAGCAACTTCTGAAATGCTGTTGAGTTGTGTTTATTTATGATAGATTGATTCAAGAAGAAAATTTGTTTCCTAATAAAGCCAGTTGCCTTAAAGAATTTTCTTCTCCTTAAGCATCTTTTAAAAAACATGAAGTTTGTGATCTGCTCTTAGATAGTAATTTTTTACTAATAATTCTGCTATTCCAAGCACTAAGCAGTTATTTTTGCAGAGGACTGTAGTCTGTTGAATGATCTTGTTACTTGCTTATTTATTCATTTTGTCTTATGGAATGTGCCAACAGTTTAGCTGTCTCTCTTACTGTGGTGACTGGTTGTCTGGCTAATTTTCAGTCATTATTTCTGATAATGGTTTGATTTGTGCTCTTTCAGTCTGAAGCTAGCAGTTTTACAACAGTGCAGGGCTCTGTTGTTGCAGGCTTTGCAAAAGGGAGCTGAGTGGGAGGAACAGTTTCTCACGGCTTGTTTCCAGAAGAAGGGTTTGCTGTTACTGGGGTGGGCGGTGTGCAAGAGACACTGGGTTTTAGGAGGGAAGATGCCATCCTGCACAGATCAACTCTTGTGCGCTTGCTACTACTTTCACAGTGCACTTGAGGCTCCTGAGACAAAAATTGTGTCCTCAAAAGAAGCAATAGTACTCCCAGGGGAGCTCTGTGCTTTTTGTATCTTCAGTACGTTCCAGAGGTTGAGGGCCTGGAGACAGGAGCAAAAAGCCCTGTATCAGCCCACAGCTACTCTTTTCCAGGGAGAATTTTTGCTGGCTTGTTGTAATTCTCTTAAACCTGGCCCACCGTTTTACTGCACTACGATTCTTTAGATGAACTGAACAGACCTGTTGCCGATACAATGCTGTTTCATTCGTGGGCTCAAAGGGAAACTAACAAAACCCATTGCTACAAGTCAAGTTTGCTTGCAAGGGTTAGCTGCAAAGGCCAGCACTCTCGAAGTCTCCAGTCCTTGCCAGGGACATTAGCTAGCAAAGAGTTTGCAGCCTTCTCCTCTTCCCCAGCCCAGTCTCTCTTGTCCCTTTCTGATACTTCTCAAAGGATGTATTTCAAGAATCACAAGGCACAAGTACGAAGAACCAGCACCTTTTCACTCTATCCACAGAAGATATTTGCCTCTTCATTCTTTTGGCAAGGTCTGAATTCTGCCTCCAACTGTACCTTTGAATCTACCGTTTGGCTCTGGGCAAGGTACTTCGGTTCCTTTCCCTACTCTTGTGTCTGTTTATTCCGTTTAATTATAAACAAGGCAGGAATTGTCTCTCATTATGTGCTCATAGTGCCTAGATCAGTGAGGCTTTGATCTCAAAGGCTAGGACCTTTGGGTACTTTCCCAACATAAAATACTTGCTTCTTTCAGCAAATGTGAGCCTGGCACAGAAGTTTCATTCTTTTCTGAAGCCTTCTAGATGAGAGAGATAAATTAGTGAGTAGTAAGTCCTGTGCCATCAATGTAATATCACTTTCTACACTCCCGTTTCTTCTTTCCAGTGGTCCTCTTTTAATGAGCTCAGCCCCACATCATTTTAATGAGATGTTTCAGAAATATTGAGAACCATTGTTTATGTAAGAAGACTGAGTAACATGTTGTCTAGCTCTTAAAATCTTAACTGAGGGTGTTGTACCATACCTGGCGGAGTCAAGTGAGAAGTGATTTGCAAAGGTAATATGGGAAGCCTGTAAAACCAGTATTCCCAAGCTTCTAATTTAACACCTTAATCATAGGCGCCATCTATTCTTATCAGTGCTAGGGAGTGTTCCCAATGCCATATTAGGGAGATGGATAAATATCCATCCCTCTTGGAACTGTATTAACAATATGAATTTTTTCAGTTTTGCAGGAACACAGTGCTTATTTTAGACTTGATATTAAATAGAAGAGTTAGCTTTGTATGAGTAGGAATATTAGAGTAACACCGATACAGAAGTAGACACCCTTAGCCTACTGTACACAGTGATCCTAGTATATTAACTGTGAAGACAAAATAAAGGATGTTATCTTATCAGCTGGAATGTTTTTGTTATATACTAGCAATATTTTGGAATTGGATGTTCTGATACACCCATGCAAGGGTATATGTCAAGAGTAATATAACCATAGCAATATTACAGTCATGCTAGAAGAAACTGCTGATGTAGACTTAATGAGCAGTAGAATAAACCTAGAACAGAGGTATTTTAGAGGGCAGTACATAACCAAGCATACTGTTAGAAGTGACTGGGAAGTATGTGAAATAGAATAGGGTATAAAAAAGCATGTTTGAGGAATGTGTTGTGTTGCTGATTTTCTCTGGGGTTAGCTCTTAACTCTTCTTGTTAAAGTATAACAGATTGTAAGCTATTTCTTATCTGTTGTTCGACAGAGATTTTGGATCTTGCTGGAGAAGGTTATTTTATTTTTTCCATAATGACCTGTTACTCTGCAGTAACTGCAGAATGGCTGATGTCTAACTTAGGTTAATTGGCCTTAATCAGTCTGCTGAGATGACAGTTGATAGTCTGAAAGAAATCTCTGCATTCACTCTTTCTTCTCTGCTGTCACTTTGCTACTTCCTGTTAGGAGGGAATTGTGGTTAAAGCATGTATTTGCTGAAGGAGTACAACCATTTAAAAATCATGCTCAGAGCTGCATGATCATGTAATGATCATATGAATGCTAGTCCAAGTCTTCTTTCATCACAAATACATGAAACAGTTGTGAAGTAAAAATTCCAAATAATTTTAGCATGAAAAACATAAAAAGCCATTCTTGATTGGAAATACAAGTGTTTATTACCTTATCAATCCAGTCATTGTGAAGATGAGGCACTTAAAACATTTAAATCAGGTACCTCCATTACTCTAGGTATGTAGCTATATTATGGTGGCTAATAGCCAAGGAAAATTCTGCTGGCATTTGCGGAGGAATATAAAACACGTGAAACTTCCCTGGAACAATACTTCATTGGCTGAGGACACAGCCGGTACGATATGTGGTGTGCCTGCTGGGCTTTGTCGTCTGAGAGGTGTGCTTAATGGCTCTGAGCTATGTTCTGGGCCTGCAGAGACGGATTAATGTATATGACAAGCAAATGGTGGAGATCCAGGTTCCTTTTCTCTTCAGTGCAGAGAAAACAGCCCAGAGTCTGCAAGGGCTGCCCAGGTCGGTGCTGGCTCGCTCCAACACAGTGGGCATGGCAGCCCAGGGGAGAGCCTCTCTTCAGGAAGGGGAAGGTCTCCCAGAGGTGGAGCTGTGGTTTCTCCGCTCCACCATGAGTGAGGGGACAGTGTTATGTTTAAGAAAGGAGGATAGGGCTGTGGTTGAACCACTAGGCAGGGCCTCTAGGTTTAGCACTTGGTTTGATCAGAGACTTCCTGTAGGTCATTCTCAGCCTTGTTGTCTGTCAGCCAGGCTGATGATACTTCTCACTTGACCCCACTTTCACTAAGGGTTGTGAATACTGAGGTGTTACGACCAGTTATGTAAATACTTTGGCAGTGCTGACACATACAATATAAGACCGTATTTTAAATCTCAAGTGGCACTGTTTACTTAAACTTCTATTTTTACCTACTTTTAAGAATGCTTAGATTTTTTTTTTCCTTCCCAAGAATGGGGCTGCTTTAAGTGTTTCACAGATGTCACCCGTCATTTTCTTGACTCTGATGTAGTACGTTTGTGGTCACATGACAGGCTTGCAGTGGTTATGGCAACTCCTTACGTTCAAAAGGAATATTAAGAAAGATATTTCTACTTTTAGCTGTATTAACGGAAGGGAATAAGAGCAGGAGCAAGCGCTAACTGCACGGTTACCAAGTGCACGCACACCCCACCCCGCCCCAGTGCATATCCCGAGAGCATCTGAGTTTTTGTCTGGTTTGGGGATGGAAGTCTTGGTGCTTGGGGTCAGCAAGAAAATAAATCACTTTTAATGATACGCAGTTGCTGGTTGGAGACATTTGTGAGTTACCTGATTGTGGAAATGGTATGCTGCTTAATTGCAGGAGTTGTCTGGATGATTTGTTATATTCAGACCAGACCTACTGTAGATACTTTTCCTATTACAGCAGCATTATTTAGATATAAACTTGGGTTTTCCATTTGTTGTTTAACATTTCTGTGGTGGCAAAAGTGCTGGTCTGAAATCATTACTTTACCAATATTAACTGGGTCTGCTCCACAAGGGTTTGTTAATCCCGCTGTAACACTCACTTTGTGTAAAATGTTGTGAGGCTATTATCTGGTCAAATGACTTCAATACCGCAGATGAAGTGATGTGTTATGACTAACAGGGTCATGTTTGGCCTTGCTCAAAGAAAGTTGTTTTTGGCATAAGTTTTAGGAGATGTCTAGCTAGTACATTGTGTATACATTTCTAACATTGCTTCACTGAGAGACGTAATGGAGAATGATGGTTATTTGGATTCTTGTATTGTCTGCTAGAACAAATACATCTATATCATGGCTTGAAAAGGTTTCCAGTCACATATCCTATCTACTATGTCCCATTCTAGTTGTTGAGTTCAGGATGGCTTGCAAAGTCATTTTATTACCATATGTCTAATGACCATTAAAACCATAGTCAAGAGATAGGCGTCTGTGTAGGTGTCTGTGAAAGAGAAAACATACACGCAAGCCCTGATTCTGCTTTTGTGTCTGCTACCTTAAAACGTTCATTTCCTAGTAGCTTTGTCTGCAGGATCAGCTTTAGGCTTAAATTATAGCATAGCTATGATTTAATTTTGTAGTATGGGTGTATCAGGCACTTCCTGCTATAGGAATGTTTCTACATGGAGGCAAGTGGTCATCTTGGCTTTGTTCTTTTGAGGGAGAAATACGAGTCTATGACAGTTTGTGATCTCATCAGAATTCCCTGTGAGTTTTAGGATCTTTTCTTATGTCTTTGTAAATACTTGCCAGAAAAATGTGTGTATCTCTTGACAAACTTGCTCAGCCTCTGTGTTTTGAACTTTATGGATAAACTACTGAGTGAATTTCATGTTTATGTTTTTGAAGCTAGATAAATTTTAAATTTAGCACCTGAAAAGTTCAAAGAAATTTTTTTAAGGGCTCTCAAATGAATTCAATATCCGGACAAACTTGCTGAGACACAGTAAGACAAGCAGTCTTCAGGTGACCTTTTGAGAAACTAGTTGTTCTCCAAGACTTGACTCTTGCAAATGACAAAAGTTGAAGTGACTCAATCAAATAAGCTTCTCTTTAGCCATAGATCATACATATGAAATGTGATATGCTTAGAATTATTCATAAAGACATTAAAAGGAAAGTTTGTGTAATATATTCCCTCTATGAAGTGAACTGTTGAGACAGCCAACTCCGCAAACCATAATTTTCCTATTAAGTCAGAACCTACCGTTGTGACCTCTGAAAACAATTTAGCTGGGCAGAGGCTCTGAGCACTGTTTATCACACTGAACAAATAGATTTTGGGACTACTACTAAAATATTTGTGTTAGCTTTTAACTAACATAGACAGCGAATAAGCTCTTCCCTTGGACCAATCTGTAATTTTCAAAAGTAATGAAGACCAAATGTAAAAGAGAGGTTGTGTGGGCTGTAGCCCAAACATGTAGCATAAACTCCCATTGTAATTAAGTTGGACCCTAACTTGCCTGGTGCCCAGAGGACTTTGAATCCCCAGGAAGCCTTTGCATCAAATGAAGTGAGTGGAAATTGCAACTGTTTTGTTTGTTTTCTCCTATTTTAGACTGAAAACCCAATGTAATTTCATTCCAAACCCATTCTACTGACCTCAGGGCTGAGGCATGGAGAGGTCAAGCGACTTCCCCTGGTCAAACAGGATGCACGTGCCATAGCCATGAATAGAGTCCAAAGTACTGGTCCCATGTCATAACTGTAAGGCCAGTCTTAGTGTGACAAAAGCTGTTCTATTTGAAGCACATTCAATCATTTGTCCAAGTCGTCATTATGGTTCAACTTTATGAAATACTGTAATGGTGGCAGAGAAAATGAACTCTAGGTACTTGTAGTGAAAAGCTATGAATGTTGTCAATTGAGATCCAATTCTGTAACTCCCTGCTGAAATTCAGAGAAAGACAGTTCATGTAGCACATGGTGAAGTCTCTTCCCAGCACTTCTGTGGCTTGTATTTTAGAAATATTTCCTCATGATCTGTATTTTTCGGTAATTGTGTTTTCTGTCCCAGGATCTAAAAGGTACTAGCATCAAGTACTAGTCTGTGATATTCCTATGAAGTTGTTTAGCAATTAACATGTTTTACAGAAGGGGACAGGAAATGAAACTTCCTGATCAAATGTTCTGAAACGTATTTGCTTAAAATTAAGCACCTATATTCATAATTAAGCAACTGAATCAAGGAGGCTCAGTTTTCAGAGCTGCTTGTGACCTCAGCAAACAGGAACAGACTCCAGTCAAACAACTGCTGAGCGTATACTTTACACAGCCTGCTTACTATTAAAAAAGGAAAAAGAAAAAAGACAGGATGACTTCTAAACTCACTTATATTCATCCACACGCAATACAACACTGTTCTGTAACCTGTGGCTGCCCCCAAGTCCCATTGCCAGGCTCCTAACCACACTTTCCTGTTTATTGAAAAATATTTTCCCCCTTCTGGCTCTTTTTTGCAAGCCTGGACCAGCAGGGACTGAGCCAGTGAACTGCACCAAACCTCCCTTACCCTTTCTAGCAGCTGGCCTGAAAGCCGAGTGGCAACTGCTGGCAAAAAGTGATGTTTTCTTTACTGAGCCTCTGTTAGCAGACAGGTTCATGAGAGTCTTTCCAGCCTGGAAGTTAGGCTATTTTTCAAAGATCATACAGGAAATCAGTGACAGAATAAGGAACAGAATTAGATTTCTTCACTTTCAAGACCTGGACTTGAACTGCAAGACAGTTCTGTAAGTTTATTAATAAATAAAAACCAAACTCACTTATTTGAGACAATGTGTGTTTCAAGAACAGAAAGAAACATCCCTGCTGAATGATAATTAGCGGTTATCCCAGAAGAAAAAATCTGGGTCCTTATTGATGTAAAGCAGCATAACTCCACTGAAAATCCCCTACTGCTTAACTTTTTCTGGGCAGGGCTTAACACCAGGAGTCCTGTTACAGATGTGCTTCATAAATGTAACATAGAGGTAACAGTTTCTGGGCTTTGCAAATGTAATTGTCAGTCTTTGTTGAGCCCTAGCCATAGAGTCTAGTTTCAGCATCTGTGCACTGGGAGCCGTGGTAAGCAATGTTCCTCCTGTTTTTTTTCCCCCACTGCTAAAGAGTTCCTACATTGGAAGACTAGGGACTAGAGATAAGGAAAAATACAAGCTTGGAAAAACAGCTGCGTTCTAGAGATGTGCTCTTTCCATGGAGGAGTTTTAAACTACAGGAGGCTTGGTAAATTTTTGGTGTTTATTTAGGTATGTTTTCTTTCTCCTGCTATATGTCATCTTTGAAATTCTAAATATAAAATTAACATTGTTGAGCAGTAGGCAAATGTTTGTTATTGTCATTATGTTTTTTCAGCACCATTGGGGGGGAAAAAAGGGTTTGGGGATTACGCATATAGGGAGGAAATGTTTGAATCCAAGTATTGCTGTGTTGTGCTAGCTCTCGAGAAACTTAAAAGCAAAATTGATTAGTGACGGGAATACAGGATGTTAATCAACAGGAGTCTGAAAAATTGGATTTTCTTTTTTGTAATTGCATAAATTTGATTTGAAGGTATAGTTCTGTATATAGGCAAAGACACTTGCAGATCCAATTATTAACCTGACTGTCCTCTGAAACTGTCCAAATGTGATGTTGTTGTGGTACTGCTCCTTGTTTATACTATTTCTCAGCAGCTGTTAAGCTATTTGAAAAAATGACTCAGATGGGTGGTACTGGTATTGGATGCAGAATCTGCCCCCAAGGGGCATGTAATTACATAAATGCGGCCCAGTAAGTATCATTTTATCAGGATAGCAAACGAAATAACATTCCATCAGCCTGATGTAAATTACAAGGGGCAAATGTTATCGTAGCCTCTTGACAGAGCAGCGTGTATTGACTTTTATTACATATTTTTTTAATCAAGAGATACAAAACTACACAACTTTTTTCTTTTTTCCCCCCTTGTCTATCCATCTACGAATGAGAAATCTAATCCTGCTAATGTGTGTGCACATGCCTAGCTTCGCTTTTGTGAATAATCCTTTCAAAATAAGCAAATTACTTTTTTGGAGGAAAGGTATGTACATGAATACAAGCTTGCAGATGTGGTTCTGCAGGCAGTGTACTCTGGAGACTCTGCTCCTGTTGTCCTTAGAATGCTAAAATTAATGGAATTACAGGAATGCAGGGCTGGGTTCCAAAAGTGCAGGCTGAATTTCAGTTTCTGAATGGAGCTGGTGCTCAGAGATGTACCGGTGAGCTCATCCATAGTACAGCCATTGGGCTGGTCATCTCCTGCTCTTAGGGACAGGTTTTTAGTGCAGCTGAGTCCAGCCAGACAATATAGCTTTAAATGATAACAGAATTTAGCACAATATTTGTTTTGACCATGACAGATACTTTTGTCAGACTGCGGCCATCTGTGCTGTGCTGCAGCTTTGTCTGTACTGTGGAATGAACACGGAACTTCTGAGTGCTTTTTCCTGTTCAACCTCTGTTTGCTATCTGTTTTCTCGTTCACTTCTTTTTTGCTGGGTTTTAATTTTGGTTTATATTTCCCCACCCCTTCTCTCCCTCCCACGCTCTTCCTTTGGAGTTTTAGAAGAAAATTCCTGTGTGAAAAATCACGTTGTACTTGTAAGTTCCAGAAGCTTTTGCGACAGAAGAAAATTGAGACCGTTGTTCTGTCTTAAAAAAAAATCAAAAAGCAGATACCCGTATTTTCATCTATAGCTCTTACAGTGTGTCTTACTCTTCTGGGAAGTTTTATTTTCTTTCATCTGTTACCTGTTTCTCAGCTCACTAGTGGAAGAATGCCACAATTGTATGTATTGTCCCAGAAATATGTTCTGTATGCTTCCTTCTCTAAATCCTTTGCTGTGTTGAGGAAATCTAATACATTGGAACGTGTCTGAAAACCAGCATTCCTTCATACAAAGATAGATACGTGACAGAGAGGAATAAACCCATGAGCTTTCAGTTGCTGGAGAAATCGCTGCCTATGATTTTGTTAACCATAATTTGAGGTCTGTGTGGGTGGGTGGTAGCTTTACAAGAAATGGCTTCCTGGCATTTTAACTGCACTTTTTTGCCTGCATAGATGCCTGGTGCTTCTCTGATTTCTGACAGATACAAAACTTGCTTCAAATAGGAACAGAGCGGTAAAATATGTAACCTGACTAGAAAAGAACAGAAAAATCATACTTCAGTAAAACTTTGCAGCTGGTCTCCCAGAAACTTATCAGTGATACTGTGCTCAGTGCTCTCTGTTAAGAAATAAACGCAACGAAAACAGTTCCTGAAGTTTTCAAGTGTTGTCTTGATTTGAGCACTTCTTGAAATGCCTGAGACTAAAATACTCCACAAGCTTTGTGCTAGCAACTGACAGCAGCTAAAAAGTGATACATATGTGAAACTAAGTCAATGTTTTGGGATTTTTTTTATGAGCAAGAACGTAAAGGAATTTCAGGTCACTATTTGCAGTGCAGTAAAACTTTTCTCCTTTGACTGTTCCATTTCTTTTCTTCCCCAGAAAGCAACCGTGCAACATGACATTTGAAGATTTTGAGAACTACTCTTATTTCTACGACCTGTCTGAGGAAGATGAATCACCCCAGTCCTCTCTCAGCATTGCCCATATGATTTCCCTTTCCTTTTACAGTGTGGCATTTCTGCTGGGAGTGCCAGGTAATGCCATCGTCATCTGGTTTATGGGCTTTAAGTGGGATAAATCTGTTTCTACGCTCTGGTTCCTCAATCTGGCCATTGCAGATTTCATTTTTGTTCTCTTCCTGCCCCTCTATATTACATACGTGGCAATGGGCTTCCACTGGCCTTTTGGGAAGTGGCTCTGCAAAATGAACTCATTCATTGCACTGCTTAATATGTTTGCCAGTGTTTTCTTCCTGACATTCATCAGCCTTGACCGCTACATCCGTCTAGTCCACCCAGTCTTTTCCTACAAGTATCGGACTGTAAGGAACACCCTCATTCTTAGCGGAATCATTTGGATGTCAGCTGCAATTATTGGTGGCCCTGCCTTATACTTTAGAGACACAGCTACAGTTCTCAACAATGTCACCATCTGCTACAATAACTTCCATGTGCATGACAGAGAACTTATTTTGCTGACACATCACATTCTCATTTGGGTGAGGCTTGCATTCGGTTACCTCTTTCCTCTAGTGACCATGGTCATTTGCTACTCATTGCTGATTGTTAAAGTGAAGAGGAGAACTGTCTTGACTTCCAGCAGGCTTTTCTGGACCATCATTGCTGTAGTTGTAGCTTTTTTTGTTTGCTGGACACCATATCACATATTCAGCATTGTGGAGCTGTCTGCTCACCACGATGAAAACTTGCATGACTTGCTGCAGGACGGCATTCCCCTCTCCACTGGCCTTGGTTTCATCAATAGTTGCCTCAATCCAATCCTCTATGTTCTGATTAGCAAAAAGTTCCAGGCCCAAGTCAAGACAACAGTCTCTGAGGTGCTAAAATTGGCACTGTGGGAGGTAAGCCGCTCAGGAACTGTCAGCGAGCAGCTGTGGAGCTCAGACAACACCCATGCACCTGTGCACTATTGTGAAACTGCTCAGTGACTGCTCATGTCACCATCCTTCTCCAAAATAGCTGACAGATTTGGAGGCGTTCTTGACTTCACATCTGCCCCTCAGATGTGCATCTTTGCGTATAGAGTTTTATGTAAACAGCTGGCTTAATTGCACTTGCTGCTTTCCTTGAAAGGTTATTAAAGGACACATCACTTGGGCATGGTGTACTCGCAGTGCACACACAGCCTGAACTGAAAGTTGTCAGCGTAAGTGGAATTGCTCTAACTGGGTTTTTGGTTGGGAATGTTGCTGTAATCCTGTTGTTTTGTTATAGTTCCATACCTCATTGATATCAAAAGAGCACATAATAAAAATATTCCTCCTTGCCATCATTGATAACGCTCTTGATCTAGGCATTCTTATCCAAGAGGTTGCGGCCATAGATCACTACGTCATGAGTCTCCCACGTGTCTAGTATTGCCTTAAGCAGGCATCTCCTGGCTACATCCCAGCTAAGGGAAGCTATTGGTGTCTCCACTCTGCAGTTGAAGAATCCCAAGGCAGAGAACACGGAATCACTGCCTTCTCATGTCGAAAAAGAAAAATACGGAAATAAAATCTGTTTTCTCCCTTTGCTCTGTATCTTATGCTCAAAACTGAGACAGGACATCCTGTGTTTTCTGGTCACTTATGCTTTTACCACCAGTTGGGTGCAAAATACTGAGCAGGTGTTTCATATAAGTGTTAGGCTGATTTGAAATGTGCAAAGAATGAGTGAAAATGTTTCTTACAGAAGCTGAGATTAAAGGTCTCCTGCCACACTTGTTCTTTTTCTATGTTTAAATTTTCAGGCTTAAAGAGGTTTACAATTATTGGTTGCTCTTTATTGCTCTCTCAAAGGTAAAGAAATAATACAACATTTTGTTTGCCTTAATGCCAGTCTTCTAAATATGGGCAGAGTGCATTCAACAATATTCTGTAACAAGTCTGCAGCCAAATTTTGACTGACTTGCCAAATGAGAGGCAAGACGGTACATCCAGGAAATGGGGTCCACTCCCGTAAGAAAGATGAAGTAGTCCCAGTTATGCTGTGTTCTATTCCACCTTGTTGCTTGCTGTGGATTCACACATGCACCAATGCAAACATACGTGCTGAGTGAAGTGAACCAATTTCTGACACAATACCACTTAAATTAAAAAGTTGAATGTGGGATAAAACTCCACTGATAGTACAAGCATAAAACTTTGCGTAAATTCGAACGGGTTTTTCCTTGTTATCGGCCTAGGTATATAGAATAAAACCGCCTTTCAGATAATCTGTTTCTATGACACTAGTTTCTATGGCCTGCCAACACACATAAGTAGCATTTATACTGTAAGTGAGGCCTTATATGTAAATATATTTACTTTTGTATAAAATAAATATATATAAATATGCATGCATGAACACATCTGGTATTGGTAGCTGTACAAATAGAAACCATTTAACTGTTTCTTTGGGCTCTGGTTTCAGAGTTTGGGAGAGTCAGGCAGGATCAGTGGAATTTCAATGTATTTAACTTTGGGCTGGAACATTGGTAAGCAGCACTCTTTCCTTTGAGTCATTTGCTGCCTGGTACATACTCATCATAATATTTTGGCACCGTGCTGCTAAATGTGCCTAAATCAAACATTTTGCAGTTTTTCTTCACATGTTCCCTGACATCTAAGAACGATGTATTAGTACTGCTCTCCTGACTGTACTCCAAGTGAAGTAATAAAATTTTGTTGTTTCCAAAGAGTGTGTTTGCTTCTCTCAGCAGCAATATGCAGTGACTGTCCGTTCTTGGAATAGCTCCTTCCCAAAGATTGTGGAAGTTGAAAGCAAGCCCTGACCGTGACATGAATTTAAGGTTTGTGTCAGCTTTCTTCTTGCATGTCAGCTATGTGAGCACACACTGCTACATACAGTAAACAAAGAGCTTGATTTTCAAATGGGGGAACATGCATATGCTGTCCTGCATAAATTATCAGAAAGTCTGCCCTGAAGTAGACAACAGAGATGCAGAATAGAACTGAATCGGGGAAAAGTCAGCCCTGGTCTACGGAAATAAGTAGATAAACAATTTTGCAGTGTAACTACTATTTCACACCAAGATCAGTTACAGAATTATCTTCAAATCATTTCTGCAAGAGTAATGGAAGATACCTAAACAAAATATATAATGCTCTAAGGTTCTGTTTCCGAAGAGTGTCCAAACCAATACCAACAGTTCTATGCTGCTTGGACTGAGTAACACTCATCCAACCCATCACAATGGAAAAAGCGTCAGATGAAGGGGATCTATCTTACCATGCTAAAGGATACCACAGAAAAACTCTTCATAGGAAATCGCTCTATGATCAACCATTCATTCCAGAATAATAGCTATTGACAAATTTCCTAGTAGACAGGTGCTAGTTACTTACTCTTACCTGCTTCCTGAACAGTTTGTACTTCTGACGGTTGTTATGTAGATTAGTTTGTGACTAATACTTTCTTGAAACTCTTTTCCCAGTATTCCTATATATCACATATTTAAGTTATGGAACTTCCTGCTGTGGGGTGCGCTAAGGATAGAAGTATCTCATTTACTCTGAGATGCTGATCTTTCACAGGCACAATGACACATGAAAATACCAGCACGTGCCCAAATACTACACAAAACGCCCTAAAGTAGATACACATGGATTCTGTGCAATTCTCTTGTCCATGTGCCTATCTATTTTGTAACTGGTGAGACTGCACTCTCTAGCTTTTTTTGTATTGTTCCTGTGCAGCAAGTTTCCTTCTAACAGCAAGGAAAAAAAAAAACAAACCCACAAAAGTAATCTCAACAACTGAGGAGTTTGTACATGCATGCTTAGCATAAATGAAACACAACACACAAATCCAGTCTGGCAGGCCAGGCGGGTGTTTCATGGTGCTGTATTTTAGCAAAGTTACATTCTATAAATCACACCATGTTATGCACTTAGAGCTAAAGGTAAGAAGCATGTTTAATGGGAGGTCAGAAACAGTGACGGCCAAGGATAAGAAAAATTACATTTCTGTGGCAGAATGTCTATTTCAGTTTTGGTTTTCTGGTATGGCATTTGCTAATTTCTTGCTTTTAACAGCACCACATCAGAATTGCTAAAATCAAGCTATGTGATTTAACAGAAGCGACAGCTAGAGAACTGCCACAGAAAGGGTACTGTGCGTTAACTACGCACAGGATGAAGCTAGTCCTTTAGGATTTCAGTTTATGGAAGGTGGGAATGAAGCCTGTAATTATACTTACTTTAAATTCTTCAATCATGCTTTAAACCTCTGGCAGGCAGATTTTTTTTCTGAGACAAATTATAAAACAAAGCTCTTTCTTACATAATCTGAAGTTGGCAGACCTTTAAACAAAGAGAAACAGGACCTGCTGTGCCAGATAACCACACGCAGATGCTCTGTGAAAAAAGAACAAAAAGAGTTATTTTAGCTGCGGCTGTCAAGCTTCAGCACTGAGCAATTTCATCGGAGAGCGACCAGCGTGGCACATGAAAGGCTTCCGTTTCGCGGTCACAACAAATTCTCTCTCAGACCAACAGAAGGCCTAGGAATGTGGATTTGTCTGGAAGCTTCACAACTTCAGCGGCTTTTGCGTTTGTATCGTTTCAACGGACAGGTTTCGGGAACGATTTAGTTCCCTTAGGTTCTTCCATCTTTGAAACAGACGTCAAAATCCATCTCGAAACCAACCTGCAGCCAAGCAAGCAGCTCAAGCTGCTGTTACTTACGCCATTTCACCTTTGCCCTTTAATGGAACACCTGGCCTTTTGTTGCGGTCCTCAGCCCGCCCTGAGCGCGGGCCCCGCCGGCACACGCGCA